>CM062239.1:10163008-10688777 GCA_031216185.1 Syzygium aqueum
ATCATTAAGTACCTGCGACGATATCTAGGTATTTATCAATCAAGTCCTTTCAAATATCTCAGATGATAACTAGATATTTTGTTAGGCACACTTTTCACACAATCTTAGAAGATTCTCCCGTGACATGCCTATGAGGAAGGTATAGGCGCAGCGGCCAAATCTTTACGAGAACCTATGAGGAAGGTATAGGTATTTCGAAAGGTCGAAATATTCTCCTAATCTCAGAAGATTCCCTCGCATTGTACCTATGAAGAAGGTATAGGTACAGTGGTCAAATCTTTACGAGTACCTATGAGGAAGGTATAGGTATTTCGAAAAGGTCGGAATATTTTCTTAATCTTGGAAAGTTCCCCCGCATTGTACTTATGAGGAAGGTATAGGTGCAGCGGCCAAATCTTTATGAGTACATATAAGGAAGGTATAGGTATCTCGTAAAGGTCGGAACATTTTTCCAATCTTTCAAGAGTTCTCCCATGTCGTGCCTATGACGATAACTAGGCATAGCGGCCAAATCTTTACAAATACCTATAAGGAAGGTATAGGTATCTTGTAAAGGTCGGAACATTTATACAAGTTGGACAAACTCCCTTGTTAAACACCTATGACAATATCTAGGTGTGACGGCTAAACTTTAACGAATACTTCAGATGATGACTGAGTATTTCGTTAAAGTCAGAATGAACTCCATTTTGTTGAATCTTTCTCTCAGGTACTTCAAATGATAACTGGATGCCTCAAGTCTTTCTTCGTGTGTCTTGACTGAGTTGCAGGTCACCAGAGCCTCCAACAATTTGTCAGGCAATATTTTGGAATTGAGCCCAAGCATTTACCAAACAACCCACAGGATCAGAGTCATGCCTCGAATTACGCAAACACTCATGTTAGGTAAGTAAATTCTAGGTATGTGTTTTTATCGTCAACATGCATCATGACATAATGCATTTAAAAAATGGGACTCATAATCCCAACAAAAATATCATTCATTGCATTTGCATAGTCAAAATCTAGGTATCATTTAGTCTTTGAATGCAACCTCTGCGAGCTCACCTTCAAAGAGGGGCAACTATTGACACCTCAATTTTGGCGATCAATTAGTGTAATTTGCATAGAAAATTAGGGATTAAATTTTAACCCCTAAACAAAAATATTAAAATTGCATAACATATAGTTTAGGTTTATTTAGGTTGATTGCATTCTGCATTGGATCGATGGTGGCAAATGAGCTTAAAATTCATCGAACGAGACTCGGCTCACTCGGGAGGCAAGGGCCGGAAATTACAAGTCAAACGGGCTTTGTTGTTTTAATTTGAGCTTAATTTAGTCCACTAAACTTAATTAAACAAAAGCCCAAATTAATTCAGCCCACTTAAAATTAAATTAAAGCCTAAGCCCAAGCCTAAGCCCATTAGGATTAGCAAGCCCATCTAATTGACCTAGGTTAACATTATAAATATATGTTTAGGTCACATAATCAAGGGGCTCTGATTAGAATTGCAAATCAGAATTTTTGGAGAACACAAAGAGGAAGAAGAAAGAAAAAGAGCAATCAGCGAGTCCATCTCTTGGTCGTGCTGCGCATCACCAATCACAGAACTGATTTTCCCGACTACCAGTAGTTGTCGCCATCCTTTCTCGGAGTCTGGCGATAGATCGGTTTCGCTACATCTTTCTCTGTGTTCTGGCGAGAACCTGGCGTCCATAGGTCTATCCTGGCATCTTCGAGCGCACCTTCCAGCTTGTTCAGATCAGTCCAGCTCAGCATTGATTCGCGATAACTCCTTGTTTGCAGCCCCTGTTACCGCAGATCACATTCTGTTCTTCCTCGGTTTGATGTTCACAACCTCAAAGTGAAGCCATGATGATCTCGTCATGAAGAAAACGCCAAAACAGAAGGCGTACATGAAACCTCTTTCGTTCACAACAGTCTACTGCCCCAACTCACCCTTGTGCCAACGAAGTTTTGTTGTGTTGAGTTCCACCTAACGTCAATGAAGACTCTTGCTACTTCTCTTATCCGTCACTGTTGTTGCTGCATGGCCATCTGCCAAGACATAATCCACACAACTCAAGCAGCTCTTACATGCGTCCCAGGCGTCTAGTTCGTTCCAAGCAACCCTGGTGAACCTTTGTGCAGTGTTCCAGCTCCGACGAAACTCCGATGCACTCGTGGCGGTGACGAGCTTAATTAGCTATCGAGAGTTCGACGGCCACCGAGCTTAGTCCCTCACGGCAACCAAACACTAGCAAGCCCGGGGTCAGACGTGAGATACCATCACCGCTGCTTTGGAGCCACTTCGTTCCAGCCGAACGCCGACGTCGCCTCTACCCATCACCGCTGAAGCCCCACCGAGCACACCGCCGTTGACGTCGTCGTGAGCAGCCGTGCCCCCATCGTCAATCCCGATCTGCGATCCAAATTTGGAAATATTTCAAAATTAGGTAAGGATGTTCTCCGGTATATTTTTAAAATATTTTGATTCCTAATTTGAATATTTTGAATATTCCGTGAATATCATGTAGATTGCTAGATATCTTAGGATAATGTTTTTAATATCCGCAACATTTTTAAACACTCGAAATTAGGAAATTTTCCTAATTTAGCAACGTATCTGGACGACTATCCGACCTTAACCCTAAGGTCCGATACGCGGCGAAACAAAAAATCATTATCCTATTCGTAATCACTAGGATACGACAATGAATTTTATCAGCTTTTCAAATTTGAACAGTCAACTTTCCATCAATATCTATAACCCTATAGATATGATCGTTAGTTTGATTTCTTTGCCTAATCTGAGTTTGAAACAAATCTTGTGGATCGCATGGATTGGTTTTAATCGTGGTAGTTATTTATATGTTTGATTTATTTCTTTTAAAAAGAAAATTCAAAAAAATATCAGTTAGAATTTAAATTAGAATTTTGCATATTTAGGAATCTTAAATATGTCCAAAAGAATAAGATAATTATTTGATTTAAATTGAGATTTAGAGTAGCATATTTCCTAGTTTAAATTAGAAATTGTTTTAATCTTAGTGGATTATTTAGGATATTTAATTATTTCGAATTTTTATAAAAAAACCCAAAAAGAGTCACTTTAAGATAGAATAAGTCATTTTCCTTAGGATAGATTGCATTCTTAATTTGAGTAATTTTTTATTCCGAATTTTAATAAAAAATACCAAAAGAGGTCATTAGATTGCATGTTATTTTAGGCATTTTTTAATTCCGAATTTCATTAGAAAATACCAATAAATAAATAAATCATTTGCCTGTCATTAGAAATAGGTCACGTCGTCGCATGACATATAGTTTGCATGTTAGGTTGCATTAATCGCATGTCAATTTTTGCACGTCATTGCATGTAGATTAGATTTCATTTAAATAAGTGAAAATCCAAAATATTGAGTGAATTGCTTGTTAATTAGAAAAAATATTAGAGTTATTGATGTGATTTTCTAGCTAACAATGCAGATGCTTACGTTGCTTTGAGGTAAGTGATTCTCCCAATCTTGCAATTTATTTAATTCTTTCTTGAGTGTTAAATTGGTGGTTTGCGCACCCGCATGAACACCTCACATGTTAGTGACTAAGTTAAAATGGATCCAGACTACATGCATAAATATTTTTGAAAAGAAAAGGTACCGAAAGGGCGTTAGATTAGATCTAGCATAACCAAATCCCCGAGCTTAGAATCTCTAGTTCGTAGAAATAAAACATGTCTCCCCATATTTTATTTAGATTTCTAATCGACCTACCACAAATAGATTAGTGGTGACTTCAAGCATGAAAACATTTGCATTTAAGAACTTAAATCCTAAGTTGCGAATTGATAGGGCTCGGGAGGGCCCGAGTTAAGCTTAGTCTTAATAATTCATTAGCTTGAAAATGAGAAGTTTTAGGTCGCGACAAGTCCAAAAGCATGTTCTATATCACAACCATCCAAAAAAAGTGAATATTTACTAGACTTGAACAAGCTTTACATCAAACATCCAATTCTCCCTACAGGTTCATTGCCTTGCTTCACTTTAAGATTGTTGAGTTTGAGAGGGTCCAAAAACTTGGCTTGAAAGATCAACTATATGATTTGCACCACCTTGACCAATTTCTTGTACTATGTTACTACCAAGCATCTAAAAATGAGGGAAAAAACATAATGTTATTATGTTAATCACAATAGATTAAAAATCCTTAACAAAATGAAATGTTCACCCTCAACTATTAGTTTCCAATGGCTTCATATACATAAAATCCATATCCTTTTAGAACCTATAAAAAGACAAACCATATTGACATTTTACTTTGGCATTATCAAAAACCATATGAATTGTATTGGTGGACCACTAACCCTCATCTTCTCAAATATGATAATATTTGATTGTGCCCTTACAGATCCAACTATGGTACTTTTACTTTGTTTGTTAGATGCCCCTCTTTTAATGGTTGGTTGCTTTGGATGCTTCCTTGGTCTACCACTTTTGCCATGTATAAGAGACATATATAAGAAAGGTATTGTAGGGGAAAATGTATCATATTTGTGTTTGAATTTTCCCTAACATTAGTTTGATCTCTGAAGGTGGTGTCAAAGGTTGGGGGCATGTTGTCTTGTTGTGTCCAATACCATGACAATTGGAGTATTTCATGGTAATACTAGATTTAGATATTTTAGTAGGAACTGTGTTGGTGACCCTCGGCTTCCTTATTCTTTTTCTTTTCTCATCCTTTTTCTTCTCACCGCTGGGTCTCTTCCTATCTTTCTTGGGCCTTCCCGGAAGCTTTTTGAATGGTGGAGGCAATAAAGGCTCCTCACTAGTCTCTCTGGCCACATCTTCTTTCCATTTAAGGTAGGTAATGCAAATTGGTAGCAACAATCGTACGCAGCTTTCTTGAAACAATCAGCCACAAAATCATTTAAGTTCCACTTCATGAAGTTGATGCATGACATAACATGGTCACATGCTATCCCCGATATATCCCACTATTTGCAAGTACATGTCTTCTCATTCATATCAACCATAAACGTGTCATCATTTACCTCAACTTCGAATTTGGAAGTCGTAGATGGCCTTGGAATGCAAAACCTGGACTTCATTTTTTCATCCTCAATATTCAATATGAGTCTTGGACAAATCTCATCTCTTGAACCAACCATTAATTGTCTTTTCTCACACATTCTTACCATAAGTAATTTTCTCATGCCCTCTAACATATCAATAACGGGACATTCCCTTTCTTTGCATATATATGCATTGAACATCTTGCTCAAATTGTTCTCGATGGCATTGCAATTTTGTCCACACTTGATAAATGCCCTGCAAAAGCGTTTTGGACCTTGTTTGACGAAGTCTTCATATGCATGAATTGACTTTTCCTTCATTTCTTTTATCGCTATGTTGAAATCAAACTCATGTGTCGAATATGTAGCTTTCCAAAAGCAATTCCTAAATGTTTCTCCCTTGTATAGTTTTTTCCAGTTGGCATAAATATGCCAAGCGCAATTCCTATTCTTTGCTCACGGAGAGAGTTTAGAAACTACTTTGAGAAGACCCTGCAACGCATTATTTTACATGCAAATAAGTTGATCTATAAACAACAAAATACTTCTATTAATAAAGCTTGTGCACAACCTTACCTTCTTTTGGTCACTCATGAAGATCCAGCCAAGACCTTGTCCCACATTCAAGTCTTTCACTAGTAGCTTGAGGAACCAAATCCAAGATTCTTCAATTTCAACTTCAACCACAGCCCATGCAATTGAAAACATTTGATTGTTTCCATCTCTACCAGTAGCACAAAGCAACATCCTTCTAATTAAAGTCTTCGTAAATCATCCATCTAATCCAATTGCTCACCTATAACTTACTAGAAAACCCTCTTTTAGTTCTTTTAAGCCCACATAAAATCTGCTGAACATATTATATCGTCCAACTTCCAAGTTAAATGTGATATTCGGACTACATCAAATCAACTCAGCCTTATAAGAGTGCAGCAACTTGTATTGCTCAACAAATGGACCTCTATTGATCTTAATAGCTCTATTAAATGCTCCGAAACAAATCCTCTTATTCAGTGTCAATGCCCACATCTTCATTGCATCCGCCTGCATTTGTGTTGTTGCATACTTCAAGTTAGCTCTAATTTTAGGCAAGAGCTGCTCCATAAGCCATACATATGTTGCATTCTTATTTCTCATGCTCCTAAGGCAAGTATATTCATTTCCAATCATTTTTATGATGAAAGTCTTCCCCTTATGCATCCAACTAGCAAAAACTCTCTATTAATAGCTATTCATACACCTACCATCCATTTTTTTCGCATCACTCTTCTTCCATTCAATGTCAAATCCATTCATGATTGCATAAAGTTGCAAAGCTTTCTTGAATTGAGCATGTGAGGCAAAGCTCATTCCTACTTTAAACTGTATTTCTTTATGATGCCATTTGGGGTCATATCTAATGGTTTTCGGTCTTCCTTGGTCATAGACTTCTTCATCTCCATCAAGTTAGGAGGGCTCAATTTCTCATCCTCTTCTTCTAGATCAGTGTCCCCATCATTTTTATCCTCATTGTCATTTTCAGGAATGTTAACAGGAACTATATCATAAATAGTAGTAGCAGCAACTGCTTCATCATCATCAATATCTCTTCTTATTTGCCTTGCAAGAGAGAAATCCTCATTACCACCAGCGAGAATGAAGTCAACATCACTTAAAGATAATGTACCAGGATTTTGCTCCGGTTCACTATCACTATCGCTATCATCACTCTCACTATTATTGCCACCGGTAAAAGAACGATTAACATCACCAAGAGGAGCTCCTTCAATATTTACTTCAATAACACCAAAAGTCGATCCTAGACCCACCAATTCTAGCACTTGATCATCACCAAAAATCTGCATAAGACTACTTCTCAACAAATTCCCAGGAATTGGGTACCACACTTTTCGACTATATATCCTAGACCAATAACAGCCTTAACAATTGTGTTATAGTTCACTGCCATTGACTTATAACCAAGGAGATATTCTACATGGCGGCCCGTATACTTTGTGATGTTCCAAACTCCATAACTCCACCTAGGTTAAGTACAATTGTAAAATCCTTAGACATTTGCATGAGAACAACAAACAAACCAATTATTTTGTAATAACTTCTCACAAATAACTAGCAAAGATGGGATGATCAAGTTTGACGTATGAGATGAGAAGGTTGAGTTCGGCAAACAAGATGCTTGGTATTTTTCGAGTTCTACATACAAGCCAAAAAAGTGAACTCTCATAAGACATGTAGAATCACACTCAAAGGATGTCTGAAATCAATGACAAAATTAAGTGAATTTAGTTCTGGCATTTCATCGAGCATGTGGTGTACAAGTCAATCATACAATTCACCTAAAAGTTTAATGTTAAAAGTTTCGGCACACGTATGATTCTAAGGTTGGAAAGACCGCGTAACGCTAACGAGGACACGAAGACATGAACCAACTGACCCACATAGCAAGAGGAATACGTAAGCATACAAAGAGATTCACAGACAAGCAATAAATCATGTAGGGCTGAGACATAGAAACATAAGACCAAGTTTGACAAAAACTGAAAATGAGCAAAGCAACAAGATATGTGATTATTGTCGTGCCGCGCCTTTCCTTTTTTGGGGGGTTTTGGGATTTGCGCGCTAAGGAGGTATTTCAGTGTAAGGGTCTCTCTCGTACCATACCTCACATGACAGTGGAAGGTAATTTCCTATTTAGTCTAGGTTTGTGATTTTGGAGTTGCCACTAGTCATTATTGGTAGGTCGACTAGAAACCTAACTGAGGTACGGGAGAAATATCATGATTCTACGAACCAGAGATTCTGAGTACGGGGACTTGATTATGTTATTGATCCCGAATCAAGATTCCTAATGCCCTTTCGGTACCTAAGAACAATATAATGTCTAATGTGTCATGCGAATTTTCGTGGCTTACCCACTAATCCTATCCGTTCTAGTCGCAAGAAAGACCAAACAAATATTAAATGCACAATCAAAGTCAATCAATAAGTGATCTCTAAAACAAAAATCAATCATAAACACCTCAAACCCTAATGAAGCTCTAAAAGCTTGTTCATTTCATGATTTATACATTCTTAGGGTTTTAGGGTTTTTTAGGGGTTATAACCCCTGAATTTAGAATTTTCTAAAATGTCACTTGGGCACTTCTAAAAATTCAAATTTCGCTTTTTATGGTTGGCCACGGTGTTTTTGCACTATTATGTGAATTTTCAAAATTTTTTATTTTTTTCGAATGTTTTTTTAAACCGGGAATTGATTTTTTATGGTTTTTTCGAAAATTGTTATGAATTTTCCAATTTTTATTGATTTTCCAATTTTTTACATTTTTTATTTATATTTTCTGAATTTTTGTGAATTTTCTGAATTTTTTATGGAATTTTTATGAATTTTTTTTAATTTTCGAATTGTTGTAAATTTTATAATTTTTCAATTTTTTTATTCTTTATTTTTTTAAAATTTCTTATCGGGGAAACAAACCGGACCGGCCCGTTTTGACTTGGCCGAACCGGGCGTCGCCAGTGCCGGTCGTCAGTCATCATCTCCAGTGGGCACAATGCCAAAATAACACCGTTTTTGGCATTTTTTACTGAGATATTTTCCCGAGCAAGTGGTGTGTACTGTTCTATATTCAACATTTTTAAGGCCCCCGGTTTGAGCTCATCACCGATGAGCTTTCGACGACCTATATGGCTGATTTTGGGTTCTGTGTATTCCTTGTATCACCGACTATCCACCTTGGCCTATAATTTTTCCATCGAACCTCCACTGGCCGGCGAAATCCAGTCGCAAAAACACTAATCTTCACTGGTTAGGATTTGTATTTCCAGAACCTAGATAACTATCCTACTTGCCCTAGCCATCTAAATCGGTTCTAACAAATATCAAAACATCAAACAAGTGATCAAAGAGGACTGACTTGAGTGGCCAAAGGCCACGGGATGCGCTTCGGCAAGGGCATGTTGCTCCAGCGAGATTTTCCAGAAATGGCCAACTCGGTTTATGCGTTTTTTAATGCCCAAAAAGACAATCAAACAACACCAAAATGATTAGAAACTAGTAATGAACATCTTGGAATGCAAAATCGCAAAAAAAAAAAACACAAGAACAATCGGATTGAACCAAATCACATTTTTTTTAATTCTGGAAAAACCGTGACCTTAAACAAGATTTACCTACTTTGTTCAATGATCAAAATGAAATTGTCGAAGTGATCCACGCCTTTTCGCCTGTTCCTTGACATATGTTCTTTACCCTGGTGGTCTTGGATTCGCTGGTACAGGTTAGAATTGGCCGGAAAATGCCTAGTTTCAGGCCTTCACGATCAGCTTCCTTCTTGTTCACCCGAGGAGGAGATCCTCCCTAGACGGTCGATTTGCCGGTGCGGTTCAATCAACCGGCGTCGTTCAATTGACCTGGGGATCTCCACTCCTTTCTCTCTCTCTAGATTTCTGGCTTTTCCTCTCTGATCCTCTCTCTCTCCTCTCTATGGCATTCTATCGAACACATTCCCCCCTTCTCCTCAATTTTCTTTCATTTTTCGTTGATCGATTCCCGCCCAAATTCAGTTAGAACTGACTTGTAATCGGTTGGAGTTGATTAATTGGTGCCAACTAGACATTTTCCAGCTGGCCAAATCGATTAAAACGTGCTAGTTTGATCGGGGGAAGTCGATAAAGTTGCGGGTTTAATTCGGTTTTTTCTGGGTTTAGTGCACGTTTTGGCAAACTGGGTGAAGAAGATGACCTACCCGGATTGGGTCGAGTTGACCCGGTTGACCCGACAGACCTGGGTTGGTCTAAATTCATAAATTCGACCCTATTTTAACCCAATTTTCCAAATTTGACCCCAAAATTGAATTTCTCATCATATTTTGAATCCAAAAATATGATTTTCCTCAATTTTTATTATAATTGTGTCCAAAATTTTCTCATTTTTATATTCGGGTTAATAGGGTTATGTTCAATTTGATGTCCTAATGACCTGATTAGGCAAAATTGATCCTAAAATTGAATTACCCAAATCTGATTAACCCTAGAAATGATGGTCTCATATTTCGACAATTTCATATTGGGCATGATTCCTAATTTGGGTTTAAAATTCTTAATTTTCAATCAAATTTTGAGAATTTTTGATTTTATGTCAAATTGTGCAGTTGGACCAACCATTATGCAATTCAAGGTCCCAGAATCAATTTTTGTGATGATGCTATGACTTAAAAATGACTAGAAAAAAATTAATTGCATTTTTTTATTCAATTTGGGTTTAATTTTGCCCAATTTTAGGAAAAACATATACCTGATTGAGATTTTTCAAAATTGACAATGTATTCATGAAATTGGATTTAAAATAAGACTAATGACTATTTTTATGGAATTTTCTTATTCCATTTGCTATTTTTCTTGATTTTCTCATCTATTATGACTAAAAGAAATTAAGGAAAAATGCAGGAAAATGTTAAGAAAAATATTTTTTTTGGTTTAGAAATAGGTCTCTAGGTTTGGCCAAGATTCCTAGTCCTAATTTTGAAGTTTTTGAAAAATTTAAAAAAAAATGAGCTAAAAATTAGGTGTCAACAATTAGGAGGTTATGGCTAAGGATCCAATGAAAAAGAAAGAGAGGAGGTCCCGTCGAAAGCATAGTGCCTCAAACACAACGTGGAATGGAGGTCTAGCATTTTCCTACCTCGACTAGATGAAACCTGTGACATAAACCCAAGATCATGACCATGCAAGGTGGAAGTGATGATGGGAAGAAGGGGGTTTGTCGAAGGGATTGTCAGAGAAGATGAACTAATCTATCGCTAGAGCTTTTTTTTGTGTTATAATGAACAGAGATCATGAGCTAATTGAAGAAACATCAATTAAGTTATTATTATTTTGAAAAAAACTAAGTTATTTCCATGTGGCTCTCTACGTGGCTTCCTACGTCACTGAGCATCGTACACATGGCTTGCTACATCACCGAGCATGATCCACATCAGCAAATTTAATAGGAGAATTTGACTGAGGGTAAATTTGTTATAGGTATACCGGTTTGGGGTTTTTTATGGTCAAAAAATTAATTTTGGGTAAAATTGTCATAGGTGTACCAGTTTGGAATTTTTTTTTGGTGGTATTAACTCCTTTTTTTTTTTGTAGGGTCAAGATGAGCGATAAGTCAGCATGGGTTTGTCTTTTCCATGGTAGAAATTTTTACCGTTGCCCAATGCTTGAATATGTTGGGGGAAAGATTGATTTAGTAAAAGTTGATATCAATTCAATGACCTATGAAAGCTTTATTAGAGACATTGCGAGCGGTGTAAATAGTAAAATTGAAAAGCTTTTATTAAAATTTCCTAGAAAGTCTCTAGAACATGGGTTGAGATATATATGGAATGAGAGTAGTGTTGTCAATCTAGTTTTTAGTTATTTGCATCATGGGTTAATTGAGATATATGGAGAAAATTTGGCAGGCGATAAGGCAGATAAAGGTGATGGTGTGGGTGTGGGTGCTGGTCAGAGTGAGGGTGATGTCATGGTGCCGGTGTGGGTGTGGGTGAGGATGCCGATCAGAGTAAGGGTGTTGGTCAAGGGGTCGATGACGGTGTTCGTGATGATTTTGGTTTATCTAATGAGATAGTCATTGAGCACAAGTGTGGTTTAGATCCTTATAACTTGATTGATGAAGGTGATTATACTGGCATAGAGGATGATTTTATGAATGATGATGATGATAATGATACGGATTTTCTTGGCAATGTAAGATTCTCGACCGGTGATGATGATCTTGATAATGAGGAGCTTCTAGAAGCAAGAAAGAACATGACGGAGTTCCTCGGGGGGACCCACAAGGAATTTGATTATACGGGAACCATCTGTAGCATGGTACCATCCGAACCATTGGATATGAATAGTGTAGCTAATGCTAAAGCTTGTTACGAGATATAATACTATGAAACAGATACAGATGAGAGTTTAGCATATGATGTAGAGGGAGAAGATGACGATTTCTATAGAAGAGAAGTAAGTTTTCAAGACATGATCTGAATTGTGTTGTGCCTATGTTTACTCTGATAATTGCATTTGATAGTAGTATGCAATTTAAAGATGCTTTGAAAAAGTACTTAGTGGTTGAGCATAGAGAAGTAAATTTTCTAAAGAATGATAAGAAGTCTGTTAAAGCCAAATATGTTAATGAAACTTGTCCTCGAAAGATTTTTGGATCTATTGATGGTCATAGTAGATCATTTCATGTGAAGACCTACCATTTAGAGCATAGCTATAGCATTATCTTAAAAAATAGGAGGGTGACAAGTTCTTGATTGGCAAATCACTATATTCCTACAATAAGAGCAATGTCAACTAATAAAATTATTGCTTTCAAAGAGCCAATCAAGGAACAGTTAGGCTTAGATGTCAACAAAACTCAGTGTACAAAAGCTAAGTTGTTTGATTATAAAGTGTTGATGGGGAAACTATAAGAAATGCTGGGATTATGCAAAGCTGTAGGATTATGCAGAGGAGTTTAAGGAGAGAAATGCTATGAGTACTATTACATTGAATATTGAAAGCCTGATATGTAATCTAATGCATTGTTTGAGAGAATGTACATTTGTTTTGCTGCTTGTAAAAAAGGGTTTCTTGGTGGATATAGAAAAGTTGTGGGGCTAGATGATTGTTTCTTGAAGAAAATTTGTCAAGATCAAATCTCGTGTTCTATTGGAAAGGATGCAAATGATCAGATGTTCCTAATTGCATGAGCAATTGTTAGAGTTGAGAGTAGCGACACTTGGACATGGTTCTTGAGAACTTTGATGTGTGATCTCAGCATTTTGCCCTCATATGGATGAGGTTGGGTCGTAGTTAGTGACAAACAAAAAGTAAGTTCATTATTTAATTTTTATTTGTTATGCCTCTTAGATAGTAACAATTGTAACATATGCTTTACATTGCAATTATCTTTTCCAAGGCCTTATAGGAGCTGTGGCTGAGTTGCTATCTACAACTGAGCATAGGATGTGTGCTAGATACATTTATGCCAATTACGGCAAGAAGTACAAGGGGATATAGATGTAAATACTATTTTAGAAGTATGCTAAGAGTAATACTATGATGGAGTATAATGAACAATCTTGAGCATTGAAGAAAATTAGTCCTGCTACATATAAGGACTTGAAGCAAATAGAGCCAAAGCACTAGTCAAGGGTATTCTTCAGCAGTGATGTTAAATGTGATATTGTTGACAACAACTTATGCGAGGCATTCAATGGAAGAATTATATATACTAGGTGTAAATCCATTTATAGCATGTTAGAAGAAATGCAGATAATGATAATGACAAGAATGCATATACGGAGGGATGCATGTGCTAAGTGGAGAAGGGATAGTGGTCCAAGAATTGTAAGAAAATTAAAAGAAAATAGATGTTGTGCAACATATTGCCTAGTGGTATGGAATGTTGATTCTAGATATAAGGTAATGGATAAATGTGAGAAGTATGCAGTGGATGTGTTTAAGAGAGGCTGCTCTTGCAGAAGATGGCAGCTTACTAGCATCCTTGTCCTCATGCCGTTTCTGCTATAAATCATAGGTAAGAGGATGCATATGACTATATTGATGACGGCGCTTTTTTTGGGACTTTCGGGATTTGCGCATTAAGGAGATATTTCCGTGTAAGGGTCTCTCCTAGACCATACATCACGTGACAGTGGATAGTAATTTCCTATTTGATCTATGTTTTCGATTTTAGAATCACTACTAGTCGTTATTGATAGGTTGACTAGAAACCTAATCAGAGTATGGGAGAACTATCACGATTGTATGAATCAGAGATTCTGAGTACATGGACTTAGTTACGTTAATAATCTCAAATCAAGATCCCTAATACTCTTTTGATACCTAATAATGATATGATGTCTAGCGTGTTATGCAAGTTTTCGAGACTTACCCACTAATTCTATCCATTCTAATTGCGGGGAAAAATCAATCAAGAATTAGACACGCGATCAAAACCAATCAAATGAAAAAATCCTAAATTGTCTCTAAGAATTAAAGAGCACCCAAAAACATCCAAACCCTAATGAAGCTCTAAAAGCTTGTTCATTTCATAATTTATATTTTTTTAGGGTTTTTTAGGGGTTAAAACCCCTTGAATTTGAGATTTTCTAAAAATGCCACTTATGCACTTTCAAAAATTTAAATTTCACTTTTTAAGGTTGGCCACAGTGTTTTTAAACCATTCTGTGAATTTTTGAAATTTTTTGAAAATTGAATTTCCTAGAATTTCATTAATCGAGAATTGATTTTTATGATTTCCCGAAAGTTTTTGTGAATTTTCGAGTTTTCTAATTTTTTTAGATTTGTTTTTTTTTTTGAAATTTTCACATTTTTATTTGTATTTTCTGAATTTTCTCAATTTTTATGGATTTTCTAAAAAAAATTTAATTTTTATGAAATTTTCTAATTTTCCATTTTTTTATGAATTTTATATTTTTTTAATTTATCCGAATTTCTGAAATTTTTTTATTTATTTTTCTCATTTTTTTATTTTTTATTTTCTCATTTTTATTATTTTTTAAATTTTCTGCCATGAAACTAACCAGATCGGCTCGGTTTAACCTGGTTTGGTTTGGCCAAACTGGGCTTCACTGGCATTGGCACCAATCACCTCCTCCGGCAGGCACGACTCCAGAAACGGTGCCGTTTTGCCCTTTGTTCTCTGAGGCATTTGGTTGACCGGTTGGTGGGCATGATTTTATATTGAACATTTTTTAGGCTGCTAGTTTGAGCTCATTGTCGACGAGTCTCTGGCGACCTTTTGATTGATTTTCTGATTCTATGTTTCCCTCTCATCACCATCTATCAACTTCAACTTACAAACTTGTCATTGGATCATCGCCGACTGGCAAAAAAACGGTCGGAAAATGCCAGTTTGCTACTAACCTAAACCATACTCATCAGAAGCTTTAAATCCTTATTCTACTCGCCTTAACCATCTACCTCGATCAAAACGACATCCAAAACATCAAACAAAGTAAGAACATACTAACTTGAGTGGCTTAAGGCCATAGGGATCACTTTGGCGAAGTTCCTTCAGCTCCGGCAAAATTCAATTAATAGTGACCAACCCGGTTTTGTTGATTTAATGGCACAAAATGCAATCAAACAATATAAAACAAGATTAGAAACAAGTTTTGAACATTCAGAAAATACAAAATCACGATTAGAATGACATGAATAGCAAGATTGAATCAAATCATATTTTTTGGAATTATGAAAATACCGTGACAATGAGCTTTATTTACCTTCTTCGTTTGATGATCAAAAGAAGTTTCCAGGACAATCCCCAATCTTGAAGCTCTTCCTGGACACCTGGGATTCAAGATGATGGCCTTGAATTCGCCAAAAAAACTCTAGACATTTCTACCGAGATCGATTTCCAGGCGTTCGCAGCCAACTTCAACTTTAGTTTGCCGGTTGTCGCACTGCGCTTTTTTTTTTTAGGGCTTTTGGAGTTTGCTTGCTAATGAGGTATTTCCATGTAAGAGTCTCTCCCAGACCATATCTCACGTGACAGTGAATGGTAATTTTCCTATTTGATTTAAGTTTTTAATTTTGGAGTTGCCACTAGTCATTATTGATAGGTTGACTAGAAATCTAATCGGGGTACGGGAGAAATACCACGATTCTACGACTTAGAGATTTTGAGTATGGGGATTTGGTTACGCTAATGATCCCAAATTGAGATCCCTAATGTCCTTTCTGTACCTAAGAACGATATAATGTCTAACGCGCCATGCAAGTTTCCAAGGATTACACACTAATTCTATCCATTCTAATCGCGAGGAAAATCAATCAAGAATTATATGCACAATCAAGGTCATTCAAACCAAATAATCCTAAATTGTTTCTAAAAATGAAAATCAATCAAAACATCCAAATCTTAGTGAAGCCCTAAAGGCTTGTTTATTTCATGATTTGTGTCTTTTTGGGGTTTTACGGTTTTTTAGGAGTTATAACCCCTGAATTTGAGATTTTCTAAAAATGCCACTTAGGCACTTCCAAAAATTCAAATTTCATTTTTTAAGGTTGGTCACGGTGTTTTTGAATCATTATGTGAATTTTTGAAATTTTTTTTTGAAATTGAATTTCTAAGAATTTAATTAACCGAGAATTGATTGCTATGATTTTTTGAAATTTTTATGAATTTTTTAATTTTCGAATTTTTGTTAATTTTTCTGAATTTTTCACATTTTTTATTTGTATTTTCTGAAATTTCTGAATTTTTATGGATTTTCTGAAAATTTTTGAATTTTTTATGAATTTTCCAAAAAAAATTTATTTTTCTGAATTTTTTTTATGTTTGCCAAAAATTTTTTGAGTTTTTATTTTTAATGAATTTTATGAATTTTTTTTGTGACTTTTATTTTTTAAATTTTTTTTAGATTATTTATTTATTTATTTATTAAATTTCCCATCGGAAAACAAACTGAACCTACTTAATTCAACCCGGTTCGATTTGGCGGAACCAGGCTTTGCCTGTGCCGATCTTTGGTTGTCTACTCCGATGAGAAACAATGCCAAAACAGCGTCGTTTCTGGCGATTTTTGTTGAGATATTATATCAAGCACCTAAGGTGCACAATTCTAGACTTAGAGTTTTCAAGGCCGTGACTTTGAGCTTATCATTGACGACCTTCCGGCGACTATTTCGCTCTTTCCTTTGATCCATTATCAAGTTCATGTCATCCTTTATCGAACTAGACTAACTGGATGACCGTCAGGCCATCGCTGGATGGCGAAAATCTAGTCAGAAAATGCTAATCTACTACTAACCTAAACCATCATCATCAGAAGCTCTAAATCTCTATTTTACTCGCCTTAATCATCTATACCGATTCTAATCACTAACAAAACATCAAACAAAGATCAAGGAAGACTAACTTGAATGCCCTAAGGCCACGGCAACACTCCGACAAGGACTCCCGATCTCTGGCGAGGTGATTTAAAGAGCAACCAAGACATTTTATGCATGTTTTCCAATCAAAAATGCAATCAAACCAAGTAAGACATGATTAGAACACATTTTAGGCACATAATATAGTAAAACCACATAAAAACATGCACAAACAAACCAAAACACTATTCTGGAATTCTGGAAAAACGTGATCCTGAGCAATGTTTACCTTCTTCGTTCGATGATCAGGAGGAATTGCCAAGCTAATCCGTGCCTATGGAGTCATTCCTTGATACTTGACGATGGCTTTAGATTTGCCGAAGAGATCTTGGATGCTTCTGCCAAGACCGATTTCTAGGTGTTTGTGATTAGCTTCAACTTTGGTTCACCGGTGAGGAAACTCACCGACGAGACCAATTTGCCAGTGCTTTTCCTGTTGGAAAAGCGTTGATCACTCGGCCTCAGGGAGTTTCTACCCACTTCTCTCACTAGTTCTCTTTCTTTCGCCTCTGTTCTCTCTTTTCTTTTATCTCGGGAATTTTCTCCAATGCCTCTTCTTCAATGTTCAATTTTTTTTTCAGCTTTTTGTTGCTCGATTTCCCGCCCAAGGATCGTTACTACCAACTTAGAATTGGTTGTAACCGATCTCCGACGACATCTATAGATTCTCCAGCTATCAATCGGGTCAAACATGTGTTCAATTGATCGGATTGAGTCGATGAAATGGCAAGGTTGAACTGTTTTTTCTGGGTTCATTGTGCTCTGGGGCAAACCGGGTGAAGAAGAATGGTTCCCGGGTTGGGTCAGGTTGGCCCGATTGACCCGAAAAGCCCGGTTTTGATTAAAAACTCAAATTGAGCCCAATTTCGACCGATTTTGTCAAATTAAATTCCAAAATTGAATTCCTCATATTATTCTAAACCCAAATATGTAATTTTCCCCAATTTTGATAAAGTCATGTCCAAGATTTTCGAACTTTTGCATTCAGGTTATTCGTGTTTTGTTCAATTCGATGTCTTAATTACCTGATTAGGCAAAATTAGTGCCAAAATTGAATTACACGCAAATGATTAACTTTAGAAATGGTTGTATCATGGTTCGACAATTTCGATTTGGACAAGATTCCCAATTTGGGATCAAAATTCCTAATTTTCAATTGAATTTTGGGAATTTTTTTTTATTTCTATGACAAATTGTGCAATTGAACTGACCATTATGTAATTCAAGGTCATAGAATCATTTATTGTGAAAGCACTATGACTTAAAAATGACTAAAAAAGATTTAATTGCATTTTTGGTTTAATTCGGGTTTGATTTTGCCCAATTTTGGAAAAAAACACATACCCAATTGAGATTTTTCAAAATTAATGATGTATTAATGAAATTGGATTTAAAAGAAGATTAATGACTATTTTAATGGAATTTTCTGATTCTATTTGCTATTTTTCTTGATTTTCTCACTCATTTTGACTAAAAGAAATTAAAGAAAAATGCAGGAAAATGATAAAAAAAATTATTTTTGGTTTAGAAATAGGTTTTTAGATTTGTCCAAGATTCTAATCCTAATTTTGAGATTTTTGAAAATATGAAAAAAAAAAGGAGCTAAAAATCAGGTGCCAGCATCGGTGAGACCGATTTGCCGGCGCTTTTCGATTGGAAAAGCACCGATCACTTGGCCTCAAGGAGTCTCGACTCACTTCTCTCACTAGTTTTCTCTCTTTCGTGACTGTTCTCTCTCTTCTCTCTCTTTGGCATTTCCTCGAGCACGTTCCATACTCAATGTTCATTTTTTCTTCGTTTTTTATTGATCAATTTTCTGCCCAAAGTTTGTTATTTGCTGGCCTTGAATCGATTAGACCAAATCTTCAATGCCAGATGGTGATTATCCAGCTGGATTTAGAGTTTAACACGTGCTTAATCATTCTAGGTAAGTCGGCAAAGTCACGGGCACGGGATATTTTTTCTAGGCATAGAACTTTCTGGACTAGTTGGGTGAGGATGACAACCAACCCAGGTTGGGTCGGGTCGACCCGGTCGACTCGGTAGACTCGGTAGACCCGGATTGATCTAAATTCATAAATTAAGCTCAATTTTGACCTAATTTTCAAAATTAAGCCCAAAAATTGAATTCCTTATCACATTTTGAACCCAAATATGTGATTTTCCCCAATTTTTATCATAATCATGTCCAAGATTTTTAGCTTTTTATATTCAGGTTATTGGGGTTTTGTTCAATTCAATGTCCTAATAACCTGATTAGGAAAAACTGGTGCCAAAATTGAATTACCCACATCAGATTAACCTAGAAATGATGGTCTTATGGTTAGACAATTTCGAATTAGACACGATTCCCAATTTAGGTTCAAAATTCCTAATTTTCAATTGAATTTTGGGGTTTTCCGATTTCTTTAACAAATTATGCAATTGGAGTGACCATTATGTATTTCAAGGTCTAAAAATCATTTGTTGTGAAGACACTATGACTTAAAAATGACTAGAAAATATTTAATTGCATGTTTGGTTCAATTTGGGTTTGATTTTGCCCAATATTGGGAAAAACACATGTCCAATTGAGATTTTTCAAAATTGATGATGCATTAATGAAATTGGATTTAAAAGAAGACTAATGACTATTTTTATGGAATTTTCTGATTTCATTTGCTATTTTTATTGATTTTCTCACTCATTTTGACTAAAAGAAATTAAGGAAAAAGCAGAAAATACTAAAAAATTTAATTTTTGGTCTAGAAATAGGTTTCTAGGTTTGTCCAAGATTCCTAATGTTAATTTTGAGATTTTTGAAAATATGAAAAAAAAATGAGTTAAAAATCAGGTGTCAACAATGTTATAAGAAAGCCAAATTTTTAGTTGCATATGAGAACATGATGATGCCAATTCAATGAGAGAAATTTTGGAAAAAGACTTAATAGAATGTCGAGAATATGAATGAAGATGACATATTGAACTTGATTGAAGACGGGACACAGCAGTTAGACATGTCCAATTAACTTGGTCTACATCTTCGCAAACACGATTTTCGAGGCAAAAAAATTTCGGTTAGTACTTCCTTTTCCATTATGTCATGCTTGCTTCGTCAATAAGACTATAAATGAATATACGCTTTGCATGTTTGAAGACATTCAGGCAAAGGTGCAAGTGGCAGTGGTGGTGACCTTGCCAATGTGAATCCTCGTGCTCAAGTTAAGAGTATAAGTACTAGAAGTTCATTGAAGAGGCAGAAGTGATAGGATGTGTGGGTGGGTTTAGCGTTGACATGTCATTGGTGCATTTTTTTGCAATAATATGTTTAGTGAAGTGGTGTTGATCCATTTGTTCTTTTTATTGATGATAGGACCAGTGAAGTAGGGCTATGGATGTATTTTTTTTTTTTATCTCTCTTGGATGAATGTTTGTATAGGAAGAGCAATATGTGGCAAGAGTCCACTCAAATTTGGTTATTGTCCGGAGAAAATTTTGGGAGGAACATTGGAACATTTGAGGTTTTCTTTGGAAAGCTTATTGTGTAATGCAAGTTCTGCTTTATTTACTTGAGGTCTTTTTCCTTTAATTTCCATTCAACTTTATCATTCTTTTAGTTACATCTGTCGGTCTACTAGATTGGTGAATGTGGAGATATTTGCTTGTTAACGGGAAAGAGTATCACTTGGCTTGGTGCTAATGTGTAACATTATGAATTTCGACTCTATTCGGAGCCTATGAAATGATTATCTTATCGATGCATTTTCAATTAAATCCCACTCAAAACTAATCACTCTCGAGAAGACCAACCATTAGGGAAATGTTAGCTAGGAATTAAGTACGTAGATCTAAGAACTCAAATAGGGATTGACACTTCGACCATAAGGATTGATGAGGAAATGTTTTGGGCCATTATAGACCGATCCAATGATGGTTATGGAACGATTCGCCAATGATATAAAATTGGATCACAGGTGATTCCGTTTGACCGTTGTATGAATTACGAATAACCCTAAACCTATTCCAAACGATCACGTCCTTCAAAACTAGTGACTGACCCTCGCAATTACATGACAACCGAGATCGCCATGGTTTGAGTAAACTTAAATTGTGGTTTGATAATTGAATCAACCATGGATTGATATGTGTAACTCCTAAAAGTCACCCATTAGTTTGAGATGCATTAAAGTCGCGATTGATTGATTTTGGGCAAGGATTAGAATCCAGATTTGGGTATCGACCTTCCAAAGGTATCAAGGCTAATCATTTGGACGTCGCCTTGTTAAGCTCATTTATTGTCGGTTCTCTCGGAAATTATCAAAAAAGTGCGATTCAGACCGGAAGTTGGAAAAGATCATTTTACCCCTAAGATGTTTTGGGATTCCTTTGAAGTATTGAAGGGCAAATTAGGCATGTTGCACTCCCACTCTTGGCTGAAAATCTTGGACAACTTTGCCTCTAGATTGAGTGATCTTAGACCTTTAGCTCTTGGCTTGTTCTTCAAGAATCAATCTAGGCCATTGAATTGCTAGTAGGGTGGTAAGTGGGGTTTTGAGTGGGTTTAGTAAACATCTCTCTTTGTCTCTCTCACTTGTCTCTCTTCACTGGATCAAGTCTCACTCTCTCTCCCTCACTCTCCCTCTCACTCGATTGAGCTCACTACCACTACCTCCATTGCTGACCGCCTTTGCCGACTAGTCGTCGGGTCCAAGTCGTCTGACCGCTTGTTGCCGTCGTCTAGCAACCGCTCGTCGCCGTTCATCCCGCGGCCTTGCCGCTCACCACCATCCCTGCTTTCTCTCTTGCTCGACCAACCACAATCACCATCACCATCTCCTTGTCCCGGTTTCAGCCAACATTTGTCACTGCCACCTACCATCACCGCCGTCGCGCCTTTCAGCCGCTGTGAGCCACCGTAGCTCGCTTGCCACCGTCTCTCTCTCCCTCTTGTTTGACCACTAGCCACTGTCTTCATCCATCATCGCCCCTCACCGTAAGCGACCAACACCAGTGCTGTCTACGCCTTGCGTTGCCATCGTCCGTCTTGGCCGCTGCTTCGCTGCTGAGTCACAAGAGCCACTGCTGCTTTGCCGTGGTTGTTGGCTGCTCCATTGTCTTGGTTTTGCTTAGGTTTTCCTAGTAATAGACTTCTTATTCTTTGGTTAGGGTAATGGGTGACTAATGGATGTGTTTAGGGGTTAATTATGGGCTATTTAGTGGCGATTAATGGCTGTTCAGTGGCTGAATTGAAAGTTGTTATTGGCTAGTTAGTGGACTACTTAGGGGCTAATTTCGAGTTTGGATTAGTGGCCTTTATGGATTGGTTTAATGGCTGACCTTGTTTTGTTCTTGGTTGATCATGTTTGTTTAGCTAATGGTTCGTTTGTTTGATAGTTTAATGGCCTATTGTAGTTGGTTTGTGGATGTTTGTTCATGGCACGATTAATGGTTGAATGGGGACTTATTGATCGAATTGGAACATTAATGCTTGATTGGGATTCGTGCTCGAGAATTTATGCAATCATGACATGTTTTTTAGTAGAGGATTGTACGTCATAAACACTCGGCATTGGCGAATTGCAAAGATAAGAATTGGCATAGAGTGAATGATGTGTGCATATGGTCATGGCAAGTGCCGTCTAGGTGGGAGTTCGGATGCCCGACAGGAGTTCGGATGCCGTTTAGGTGGGTGTTTTAAACATTGCCGATCGTGGTAAAGGCCAGACCGATGCTTCTTTGTGGAATGCTATCTGGTACCCGGCTTATCGAGGGGGTGTTCAATCCCAGACATTGCGATGTTCGAAGAAGCGGGACGATGCTCGGCTAGACTGGAAGATCGGTAGGGGTTCGGTGTAGCCCGATGGGTTATTAATAATCTAGAAAACTATGAGTGTGATATGCATTGGGGAATGCTATGCTTGAGCTTAATGTTGAGTATATTTGGGTTATCAATTATGTTATGCATGCTCATGCAACGGTTGTTTTGTTTGTGCTCGAGGAGCAATTGCCATGTTATGAAAATTTCTAACATACAGGGCTTGTGTATGTGCCAAGATGAGGTAAGAGCGTATGTGGTTGTTCATGACATGTTGAATGCTAGAATTGCATGTTTAGGATTGTGCGGAGGTACGCGTTAGCCTAAGCGAGGCTTAGGGAGTTTGCTAATTGAGATTTATTTCATTGTTGTATTCTAACCATTTCAGATCCCCAACCATGAATGGTCCTCCACAACATTTTGGGGTACCAATGGATATAAATCATGAGTTGACGGAGTACCCTGGAGGAGAGGATATTAGGCATGCCACGACTTTATGGGTGGACAAAGGGTTTGCGTTTTGGAGGCCGCACACCTTTTTGGCTTGGTTTTGTCGAGATGGGGATGGGTTGCATAGTCCGCTTCGAGGATTCGATGTTCCCCCTAATGATGGTGTAGGGGAGTGGGATCCTATGGAGATAGATCCTCCGGATGGGGTTGCCACCAATCCTGACATTGACCCAGAGGACTCGAACTTCGACTTAGTCCACTTGTTGATAGACCTGGGGACTCCTCCAAGGTACCACGGGCATTGATGATAGGCTTAGTCATCCCACCTTTTTGGAGCGCCCTCTTTTGGTAAAGAAGTTAAGCTAACCAACCATCCAATCCTTTTTGCTTGTGTGTGATCCGTAGATGTGGCCTTTAGTAAGGCTTGTATATTATATCTCCTGTGATTAACTCTATGTTTATATAAATGGCTTCGTTCTTTTGAGTATCATTGCATTTCCTTTACTATCCCTTGTTGGGTAATTGTCTATGGTGTTCAAAGTTTGCTTTTGTCTGCGTTCTTTTGTTGGTAAGTTGTTTGGGTAGGCGATGAGTCCTGCAATGTCACATTCGAACAACCATTGGTGGGATGTTAAGAGCTCATAGGGTTTGGGGCGTGACATAATGTCCATCATGAGTCTTTGTTTATTGCTTGAAAATGTTGTTGTACAACATACTAATTTGAACTCAATTTGGATAGCTATTCGTACAACTTGCACTTCATTCATGTTCATACTCCATGTGGACAAATACTAAGCATCTACTAAAAGAGCTTATATAACACAATTGATACTAACAAACCTTAGAGCAAGCTCATTACCTAATTTGTATTCAAATTTCCAAATAACATGTTTCCTAGAATTACTATAAACACCCATGACACAACTAACATTGCCTTCAATGTCGAATTTTGTTTCTTCAGCTTTGTTGCATCTTGTTTGACACGTTTCAATTGTGCCTTGAGAGCTCTGACTTGAGCGTCCATCGAATTGACATCATCCTTATTATGGGTCGACAATGGTTTTCTTCAACATTGCTCCAGTGAAAATTGTTTGATACACTTCTTGCCAATTGACTAATTTCCACATCAACCCAAAAAAAAAAAAACCGCAACTTTCCCCAATCCCATATTTCAGGCAGCCGTGATATCTTCTGCCTCGATTCTCCTTCGTCTTTGTTGTTTGTAGAGGACATTGTAGGCCACAATAGCAAAACGGATGTATCGTTGTTGATTAGAACTGATATAATTGATTGTAATGAATTCGATGATGTCTACATCGATTGTGATGATTGTAGCAGGACTGTTATTTATCCTTCAAGAATCAACACCAGTCAGAGCTTTCCTAGCTTGTAAAGATCAGCAAGTTTTAATGTATAAACAATGGAAACGTACCCAACAACTAGAAGACATCACCCTTCTAATGGATGACCAATAGTAAAGAAACAAGTTTAACAGTAAAGAAATTAAACCAACGATGAGATAAGACTACGTAGCTCAACAACGGCAGCTCAACATATATCTACATTGCACTAATGCTTGCATGTTATTGACAAGAGTAATTTACTGCTAAATGACTATGCCATTATCCTAAGACCAGGATCATCCCAAACATATATAGCAAATTCTCCATATCTAACTAAATAAGACTATTTTCTCACTAAAATTCCAGTGAAGAAAAATTTGCCATGATCATGTTATGGCAGACTGCATTCACAGCTTACTGCTTAAACAATTACCATTTGCCCAGCAGAAGTTCAAGGTAACTACTAATTTTAAACCAAAGTTCACAATTGCAGGGCACATAAGTACAGTCATTAATAGTGGCATGAAAAAAGTTTCCCCAATGTACCGTTTGGGCGTATGGCAAATGCACCACCTTCGTAAAACCCATCAATCTCTTTCTTCAGCAACAGAGAGATCCCCCTAAGTATCAAAGATCAGGGCAATAAGAAGAAAGTGCCTGGGAGTGTAATCTTGACAGAGTACATGGAATGAAAGGAAAAACCTTCTTAGGGTGCGATTGGCTGTAAACAAGGGCAAGAGTACTTCCCCATGACCCACCAAATACTTGTTAGCACAGACAAAAAGATTAAGCTTAGATATGCAAGTATTAATGCAGTTAGCATCCTATATTTTTCGAAGTATGAAAGAGTTTAGACAAATGAACCAAAAGATCCTGGTTCGAAGCAAATCGAAATGTTGTCGACTATCAAACTTCAAAAAGAAGAGCAAGGCAAAGCAATGAATCAGTTTCTGCAGTCAGCCATAAATTTAGACGGTAATGAAAAAGAATCAAGTGATTAACTTCAAGGTTCTTATATGAAACCGGCACCAACCAAAACCATAACAACAACATGAATAAGTGGGATTTCAGGCAAAGAAGATACTATGGACAATTAATAATAGAAGCATCTAGCAAGTGTCAGGTGAAGGCGTTCGTCAGGCATCAAGCGAGGTCGGGCCAATCTGGATGAATGCGTCCGAGGAGCATCGGACGAAGGTGTCATTGGCTGAGCATTGGATGAAGGCATAGCGGAAGATCTAGGCAAAAATTTGGGAGATTAATTTGGGGAAGGCTCGATTAACCAAGGTGACTCAAGGACAAATGACTTCACTTGACGAGAATGGCTAGACGAGATCAAATCTATGGAAAATTTGCGAGAATTTCGGACAAGATCATTCTAGAGTTCTTCGGAATCTGATTTGGGGAAGAAACCTACGATTTTAGTTTCCAAGAGCTTCGGCGGCAACGCTATGTGGGACTTCTTGAAGATTTTTTTTTTAAAGCTAAAGCTAAACAACGTAGTTTTGGCTCTCTAGTGGCCATGTCAGATCCAGCATCATTGGCCAGCATGACTAGGATTCCACGTGGGACTTTTCTGATTATAAATGGGCTGATGGACTGAAACAACATAATTGTAAAAGGTTTAGGACTGAATTGGTACAATTGCAATATGTTTAGGACTATTTTGGTAATTTTCCCCATGAATAAATGAATATCACAAGCTGGTGGAGAACTTGAAGGCAGAAAACATCAATTTACAAGAAGAATTAATTGTGGGGTTGCTGATTGCAAAGCTGCCAGAATCTTGGAATGACTACAAGCAACAACTTAAGCACAAAGACAAACAACTGTCACTAGCCAATCTGGTCGTGCTTGTCATCATTGAGGACACAACCAGCAAGGAGATCAAGGCTACCAAAGCAAAGGAGATAGGTGTCAGGGCAAATTTGGTGCAAGACAGACCTCAGTATCACCAAAAATAGGTATAATAGACCCGATTATAAACTCAAATTTGCTCACCCCACCTTCATAAAGAAAGGTTCTTCTTGCTTTGTTTGTGGTAAACAAGGTCATCATGCAGCACAGTGCAAAAAGAGAATAATAGGAAATGACAATCCTACTAAATCCAAAGTCAACTTGGTTAAAATTATGATATCCTGAAAATTCGACCCAATTTAATGATATATGAAATGGTGATTTCATCGATGCTTTATTAGCTAATTCCCGCCCTGACCTGAGTACTAATTAAAGGGGAAAGGCTATTGAGGATTTATTTTTAAAAGCTGCTCATTAGTTTGAGATGTACTATAGTTGTGATTGATTGATTGATTTCAGCCACGAATTATGATCCGATTTTGAGTATCAAATGTTGAAGGATTTCACAACCGAACCATAGGACGTCGCCTCACAATTCTACAAGTTTGCCATTGAAATTACAACCTCGAATAAGGATAAAAAAAATTGGGAATTGGCAACGAGAAACGGAAAATGGGCCGAATAAGAGCCCATTAGGCCTCACGCCCAAGGGGGCCGGCCATCAAGGCCCAATAAGGATAAGTCAGCCCATAATTGGTACATGGGCTAAGGGCAAAGTGGTAATTTCAAGGGGCAAAGGTGAGAAATTAAAAAAAATGCACTTAGTGGGACAAGTGTCAAGCAAAGAAGATTTAATGGGAGATATTTTTTTGGGGCCAATTATTTGACTCTTTCTCTCCTCTCTCTCTCTCTCCTCCATTTGGTAGCCCTACCACCACCGACTCCCCCACCAACCCCATCTTCTTCTTCTTTTTCTTCTTCTCGGTTTCTTCATTTTCCACCCACCGCCGGATCGATTTTCGCCAGAATCACCACCACCTCACACTACTCTTCCTCACCGCCGAACCACTACCACCTCGGCTCCACCTCTAGCCGACTAGCGTCACCCCAGCCGCACTACATATGCCCATAACCGGTCCATCCAAGCCGCGCGTGAGTTGCGCCACTCGCCGTGCACGCTCGTCGGTTGAGCTGCTTCTTCGCTGTTGTCCAGGCCGCCAAGACACCACCGTTAGCCACCATTCCATCATTGACTCGGCCCTCGAGCTATCATCGAACTGCCTTTGGTCGTTGTCCAGCCGGTGCGCCCGTCCTCTACTCATTCGTTGCTTGCCGTCAGCCAACCGAAGCCACCACAGACATTCATCGTCATTGTTGAACGAGTAAGTTAACTCCTAATCCCTTGTTTAGGGTGTTAAACTTGCTATTTGGGGTGTTGAACTTACTTAGGATAGTTTAGATTTAGTTAATCGTGATTAGTGGTTCTTTAAGTGCGATTAGGGGATAAGTTATCGGTGGATTATTGGATAACCTTTGGTAATAAGTTATCGTTGGATGATAAGTTATAAATGGAAATGGTGACAGGTTATCAGTGATCGGATGATAAGTGATCAACGAAATGGATGATAAGTTATTAGTGAATTGGTGATAGGTTATCGATAATTGATTGATAACTCATTATTATTTGGGTGATAGGCTATCCCTATTCAAGTGGTAAGCTATCGATTATTGGGTGATAAGTTATCGCTATTTTGATAATAAGTTATCGAATTATTTTATAATTTATATTTTATTAATTAAATAAATTAATTTTCGGAATTTAATATTAATATTTTATTATTAAATAAATTAATTTTCGGAAAATTAAATATTAAAATTTTCAAATATTTTTTTATATATGCAAAATTATGATTGTTTTATGCTTAAATTATGATGCTGAGGTTGGAAATCGCCATATAAATTAGCTTGTTTAGCTCAATGATTTGAATGATTATTTTCAAGGAAATATTACGAACTTTTGGAAATAGATTATTTTATTGCTATGTTTAAGAAATGAATTTGATACTTTAGGAAGAAAGCATGTCTTGAAATGATGTCTTTACAAGGTTGAGCGACCATTTGCATGTGTGATCCTGTAGAATTGTGATGTGACATTGTTATGAGTACAATCCATGTTTGCATTGGCTAATTGAAAAGATGAGAATTGGCTTGAATACTTGAGTGCTCGTGTGATCACATGTCGAAGCCGTCTTGTTGTAGATCGCTTGACGTTGCTCGATTTATCGAGGTCTTGCTATAGATCTCTTAATAATACCCGATTTATCATATGCTTGAAGATTATCTGGATTACCGATACTTCGAATGCTGAGTCATAGCCTAAGGCTAAATTCGATGCTCCTTACAGGATCCATCTTACTATAGATCATTTGATGTTGTCGTATTGCAATGTCGTCTTACTGTAGATCATTTGACATTACCGTGCTCGATAGGGCGGGACGATGCCTGGTCATGTCGGAAGACTGCCATCTTGCTGTAGATCGCTTGTGTGTAGTGGCCTAGAGGGGTTGTAATAAATGAAACACACATGTTTACATAGTGTTTGATTATGGGGTGAAAACTGCTAGGCATGGTATGGTACGTGCCCAAGGGGGTTTTACCTTATAATCGAGACACACGCGAATATGGATGCATGATGTATGAGAAATCTCGATAAGTGTTCCGATTACGTGATATTGTTGCATTGTTGTGGCATGTGAGGACTTAGGTCAGGTATGATGTGTGTGCCAAGATGAAGTAAGGATGTCTGTGGTTGCTTATCGGCTTGTTAGTGATCAGTATATGTTGTGTGATCGCATGACTGGAAACCCCAAGGCGAATTGGCCTTCTAAACGAGGCTTAGGCCGTTAACTTATTGAGATTTTTATCGCATTTGTTGTAGTTAAAAATTTTATAGGACCTTAGCATGTCAATACATCTAGTACGGTTCGGGGTACCGTAGGATAAGGACACTATTATTTCCACGCATGTGTTCCCTAACAAGCCATATGTTTTTGAGTGCCATCTACAGTTTGGGTGGATGAGGGACTAGCTTGGTGGACCCCACATCGGTTCTAGGTATGGTTTATTAGGGATGGTGAGGATCTGTACGGGTCTCTCAGGGGTTTCAACAGTTGTCACGCCGCGCTTTTGGTGGTTTTTTTTTTCGAGATTTGAGCGCTAAGGAGGTATTTCCATATAAGAATCTCTCCCAGACCATACCTTACATGACAGTGGAGGTGATATCTAAATTTGTGATTTTAGAATCGTCACTAGTCATTATTGGTAGGTAGACTAGAAATCTAATCGAGATACAAGAGAAATATCACGATTCTACGAACCAGAGATTCTGAGTACGGGGACTTTGTTCCATTATTAATCCCCAAATTAAGATCCCTAATGCTCTTTTGGTACCTAAGAACGATATGATGTCTAACGTGTCATGCGAATTTCCGAGGCTTACCCGCTAATCTTATCCGTTCTAATCGCAGAAAAGACCAAACAAGTATTAAATGCACAATCAAAATCAATCAAGTCAATTAATCCTAAGTGGTCTCTAAAACAAAAATCAATCAAATACCCAAATCCTAATGAAGCTCTAATAGCTTATTTATTTCATGATTTACACGTTTTTAGGGTATTAGGGTTTTTTAGGGGTTATTACCCTTGAATTTGGGATTTTCTAGAAATGCCACTTGGGTATTTTCGAAAATTCAAATTTCACTTTTTGTGGATGGCCACGATGATTTTGAATCATTTTGTGGATTTTCAAAATTTTTTATTTTTTTTAATGCCATTTGGGCACTTCCAAAAATTCAGATTTTCATTTTCATGGCTGGCCACAATGATTTTGGACCATTATGTGAATTTTCAAAATTTTGGAACTTTGAAATTTTTTTTTGAATTTTTTTTGGAAAATTTTTAAACCGAGAATTGATTTTTTATGATTTTCTGAAAATTTTTATGAATTTTCCAATTTTTTCAATTGTTTATTGATTTTCCAAAATTTTCAAATTTTTTTATTTGTATTTTCCGAATTTTCATGAATTTTTTGAAAGTTTTTGGATTTTTCTTAATTTTCTGAAAATTTTTGAATTTTTATGAATTTTCTATAAATTTTTGAATTTTTATTAAATTTTCTAATTTTTTGATTTTGTAAAAAAATCTATTTTTTAATGATTTTTGTGAGTTTTTTATTTTTTTTATAATTTTCTGATTTTTTATAATTTTTTTTAGAAATTTTTTAAATTTTCCTGCCGAGGATGACCGGACCGAACTGGTTCAAACCGGTTTGGCCGAGACTAAACCGACCGGCATCGGCACTGGCACCAATCCCCTCCTCCGACGAGCATGACGCCAAAAACGGCATCGTTTTGCCATTTTTCTCTTCGGCATTACGCCGAACACCTTGCATGCACAATTCTGGATTTTTTGTTATCAAGGTCGCGACTTTGGATCGAAATCCGATGACCTTCCGGTGGTATTCCGAAGCTTATTTTTGATTCTGTGCAAATGTCATGTTACCAGCTATCGATTTAGCCTAATCGACATGTCACCGGACCTCTGCCGGTCGGCGAAAACCGAGCTAAAAAACACTAACCTAAACTGAAACTACCATTAGCTAAGATCAACCTTTTCAAAACTTAAACTATCAATCTACATCGCCTTAGCCATCTAACATGAGCCTAAAGACTAGAAAATCAACAAACAAAGTTCAGAGAAGCTAACTTCAATGGCCTACGGCCACGGGATGCTCCGACGATGACCTTCGAGCTCCAGCGAGGGGTTTTAATGGAGGTCGAGACGATTTTATGCACGTTTATTACCCCAAATGCAATAACACAATTTAAATCATGGTCAGAAGCAAGTTTTATGCATCAATAAGCTCATAATCGCAACAAAAATCATCTGATTTGAAAGATTACATTTTGATTATAATTTGGAAATTCTGGTAAACCGTGGTGAGAACCGAAGTTGACCTTCTTTGTTGAAGGATTGGATGAGGTTTTTGGAGCAAGTGGTGATTGTAGAATTCTTCCTTGACAACTGAACTTCAAGAAGACGATTTTGGACTCGTTAGAGAGGCTCTGGACTCACCGACCGAGGCTCGTTTTAGGCCTTTGTGATAAGCTCCGTCTTTGGCTCACTGGACATAGAGGATCACGATCGAAGCTGATTTACCAGCGTTTTCTCATCGAAGAAAACGTCGATCACTCGGTTCTTGAACCTTTTACACGTCTCTCTCTCTCTCTCTCTCTCTCTCTCTCTCTAATCTCTCTCTCTCTTTTCCTCCAATGGCTTCCCCTCTTCTCCTTCAATTTTTCTTAATTTTTTGTTGATCGATTTCCCACTCAAAAATTGTTGAAATTGAATTTTGATCATTTGGGGTGGTTAACTGGTGCCAGCTGGACATTTTCCAGTTGGTACAATCAATTAAAATGTGCTCAAATAACTGGAAACGAGCGATGAAGTCACGGGTTTGAGTTGGTTTTCTGGGTTTTATCACGTGTTGGGTGAGTTGAGCGAAGAAGATGCATTGTTTGGGTTGGGTCTAGTCGACTCGCTCGACCTGGCAGTTCTGGTTTTGACCAAAAATGCAAATTAAGCCATATTTTGACAGAATTTTTCAAATTAAACCCGAAAATTGAATTTCCCATTACATTTTGAACCTAATAATGTGTTTTCCCCAATTTTTGACATATCCATGTCAAAAATTTTCCAAATTTCATATCCAGGTTATTCGGATTTTGCTTAATTCGATGTCCTGATGACTTGATTAGGCAAAACCAATACCAAAATTGAATTACCCACACCTGATTAACCCTAGAAATGATGATCTTACATTTCGACAATTTCATATTGGGTACGATTCCCAATTTGGGTTCAAAATTCTTAATTTTCAATCAAATTTTGGGGATTTTTATTTTTATGTCAAATTATGCAATTGGATAGACTATTATGCAATTCAAGATCCTAGAATCCATTGTTGTGAAGATACTATGACTTAAAAATGACTAGAAAAAAAATTAATTGCATTTTTTGTTCAATTTGGGTTTAATTTTACCTAATTTTGGGAAAAACATATACCCGATTGAGATTTTTCAAAATTGACAATGTATTTATGAAATTTGATTTAAAATAAGACTAATGATTATTTTTATGGAATTATCTGATTGCATTTGCTATTTTTGTTGATTTTCTCGCCTATTTTGACTAAAAGAAATTAATAAAAAAATGCAGAAAAATGATAAAAAAAATACTTTTTGGTTTAGAAATAGGTTTCTACGCTTGGCCAAGATTCCTGGACCTAATTTTAAAATTTTTAAAAATATGAAAAAAATGAACTAAAAATTAGGTGTCAGCAGCTGCCCATATTTGAGATTGAACTCATTAGAGGTTAGTCTTAAAGACAAGGTGACACCTAAATTTTTAGTTGACTCATTAAACAAGATAAGATAGAAATTTCATAACGACTGATTAGGGTTCTTTCTTTTGAAATTCGTGATCTAATCTAACAGTTCTCTTTTCAGAATACATTTTGAAAGGTTCTTAATGATTGACGAAGAGAAACTTACTTATTTGTGAGAGTTTCCTTGTTGTTTATCCAAAGGCATGAATTGATGGTGGTGATGATTATGATGATTATTCTGATTTTGTGGTTTAAGGACGAATCCACGAACCTTTAACCCCCGAGGCTCTTCGCATGAGGATTTGAATTTGCCTAATGGTTCCTCACCAGTAGGACTTTGGATTTGCCTAGGGGTTCCTCACCTATAGGACTTAAATTTGCCTACGGGCTCCTTACCTGTAGGATTTGAATTTGCCTAGGGGCTCCTCGCCGGTAGGACTTGAAATTGCCTAGTGGCTCATCGCCAGTAGGTCTTTGAAATTTTCCTAGTGGTTCCTCACTAGTAGGATTTGAGATTACCTAGGGACTCCTCGTCAGTAGGGCTTGAAAATTGCCTAGTAGCTCCTCACTAGTAGGACTTGAATTTGCCTAGTGACTCCTTGTCAAATAGGACTTGAAATTTGCCTAGTGGCTCCTCGCCAGTAGGATTTGGAGTTGCCTAGTCGTTCCTCACCAGTAAGACTTTGAAATTGCCTAGTGGCTCCTCGCCAATATGACTTTTGTAATAGTTTTCTAAAGTTACGATTTGCGATCACTTATGGAGGGTCAATTCTTCGAAGGTACAAATTCGCAATCACTCAAAAGAACTATAACGAAGCCATGCTTTAGGCCCAAAAAGTCATCCAAAGCTATAGGTTGTAAACATTTGGAGGGTGATGGCTCCGAAGCTACAAACTTGTGAACACTTGGCAAGACCATAAAAATCACCATGAAGAGGCCATTCTATGAGCCAAAAAAAAGTTATCCAAGGCTACAGATTGCAAACACTCGGAGGGTGATAGCTTCGAAACTATAATCCTGAGATCACTTGAGAAAACTGTATAAATCACCATATTCAAAGCTACAAAATCACAATCACTCATGAGAATCATCACTCAAAGGCTACGAAGTGCAATTTGCTTTAGAATACATTTTTTTTAAAATGTGTTTTTTTTAAGGATAATCTCACGAAACCTTTGCATGTTTTTTTAGCTAAACAAAAACTATTTTGAAATGTGGTTTTTCAAGTTACCACAAACTTTTTGAAAAATTGATTTTAAGTTGACAAAAAGCTATTTTGGAAAATAGTTTTGAAATTGATCAAAACTATTTGAAATGTGATTTTTTTTAGCTTACCACAAGCTATTTGAAAATTTGGTTTTAAGTTGACCAAAATTTTTTTGAAACCTGATTTTGAAATATGCATTCTTTGTATTAAATGCATTTCAGGCAATCAAAATTTCTTTTCAAGGACTTATTTGAACAAAATGCTTGCAAACTTTTAAGAAATGATTGAAATAATCGTTTGGAAGACCTTCATTAGAAATTATTTGTCTCAATCTATGAATTTGCTCTTTTCCTCTTTGATTGAAAGGGGATTGATATGATATCCTTCAATTTTATCTCTCTTAATCAATCATTAGGTGTTCGGAGATATTCGCAAGTATATAATCCAATTGATCCGATAAGGTCTTTCAAAAGGTTGTGATGTTGGCTTAGACAATGGCTATTCAAAAGATAGACATTCTGAGACCAAGAAAAGGATTTCATCATATTTGATTTCGGGTCTACAAGTTAAGAACCTCGAGGATAAGATAAGATAATATTGCATACACTTCTTTGAGTGATGACTTCTTATCATAAAGTCATATTTCTACTCTCAACATCCCAATATGAAGAGTCTTTAGGAAGAGGTTGAATTGTTGATATTGGGTAAACTCAAAAGGCTCATTTGTTTGAATTCAGAGTTTTCATGAAATTGGTGATCTTCTTGGCATCACTACCCTTTTTTTTCCTTTTTTCACTAGAGATCTTTTCCTATATGAACATTAGAGTCCTCTAATATTTATCGCAATCTCTTTCTTTTGAACATTCTCACTTGTTGTGATCTATGATTTCTCATGTTCTTGACTTTGTTTTGTCATGACTTTTTTTATCGTTTTGAGCTTTCTTTTGCACTATATTTTCTTTATCATTTTTCTTGGGCATTTGGCCTTTCTTTTACCAAGTACACTGCTTTTTCATGCCCTAGGCTCTTTTGTTTTTGATCTTTTTACATTCTAAGGACTATGTATTCTGCCCTTTTTTATTTCTTATCTATTAAAGTGGATCATATGCTCATGCTCCAGTGCGAAGAGATGATCACCAATTTGGGATTCTTAAATGAATATTCAGGCTCAATTGGGTTTTGCCAAAGGTAATGTGTTTGGATATAAGAAATGAAGTGCTCCTCTTCCTCTTGGGATGTTTTGAGCTTCCATATGACTTCATGTGAAGTTATCTTAGAAAGATTGATGCAAGAGTATGCAATAAAATCTTTCTTGATCCTATTCTCCATAGCTATCAATCCATAAACCTCCTGATTTGCCCTAATGTGTGGCGGTTCTTAACAGGTTTGTTTTGAGGAAAACTTCTCCACTGTTTTTGGTTCAAATTTGATTTGTAAGGGATAAACATGTGTTTCGAATAGTGAAATGATTGCCTTTCATCATTTCAATCCATGTAATCATTACGAATATCCCATATTTCCTTCGGATGAGTTTTTCTCACTCACTTCTACACTTTGACTTTGAGTGTATAAGGGACGTGTTTGGATATGGCTTACTTTTCATCATTTGAAGGTCTTTCCATTTGATTTGATCCAAACTTTTTCTATAAAATTTTTCAAAGTCTTTTTGTCTAATTGTCCCTTTTAGGGAATTTTAATACTTAGTGCATTTTCAAAGAAAACGTGTTTCAAAATCTTTGATTTAAACATTTCCAAGATGTTTTCATTTTGAAAACAATTTGTTTTATTTTTGCATAGCCTTAGTGTCATCCCGCTTGGGGAAAAAATTTTGATTTTTCTCTTAGAAATGCATCCTTTTTAGCACATGCCCTCACGATTTAGGGATATCTATCTGATCGACTTATCAAGATCCCTCTTGTTTACATGTTTTGGCTACACTGGGGATTCTTCTGTTGTTGCTCCTTTTTCTTTGTCTCTTTGGGGATGATAAAAAGGAAAGCACATTAGACGATATTAATGGAAAATAGAATTGGAAATGATACCTCCCTCTATTATTTGATAACTTCATTGGGCATTCTGAAATTATCAACTGGTTTAGATTCAAACTTGCTTCTGCAAAATAGATAAACATGTTCATAAAATGTATGGTATGCATGATATGCACATGTTCTAAAGTGACCTGAATCTTTTCTTGAATGTTCTATCTTCATTTTATGGGTAGAAAATCTTGATAACATATGCATTTATAGGATATGCTAGTTCTGTTCCTATCATATCTATAAGAATCAATACTCCTCTAGGAAGAACCTTCTTGACAATATATGGATCCTCATAATTCTTAGTGAATTTGCCCCGAGGATATGAATTATTGAAGATAACTTTCTTCACTACTAAATCCCTTGTTTTGAAATTCCTCGATTTCACCTTTCGATTCAAGGATTCAGCCACTCTTCTATGATAAACTTGCCCATGGCATATAGCTCTTAATCTCTTTTCATCGATCATGTTGAGTTATTCATACCTTTATTGGTTTCACTTAGCTTCTAAAAGCTTTAACTAGGACAGTGTCTTTAATGAAGGAATTTTCACTTCAATAGATAGCATTGCTTCCATTCCATAAACCAAAGAAAATGGGGTTGCTCCAATCGATGTTCGAATTGAAGTTCGGTATGCCATCAGAGCATACAACAACCTTTCATGCTAATCATGATAATTTTCAAGTATCTTGGCTAGTATCTTCTTGATATTCTTATTTGCTTCAACTGGCCTATTCATTTGTGAACGATATGGAGATGAGTTCAGATGTCGAACATGGAAGTGCTCAAGTAAATCATATACAATTTTGTTGTTTAGATTTGAGCCGTTGTTCGTAATTATTGCTTCTGGAACTCCATACCTAGCAATAATGTCCTGCCTGATGAATCTTGTAATATTCTTGACAATAACATTTGTGTAGGAGTTTGCTTCAATCCATTTAATGAAATAGTCAATAGCAACCAGGATAAATCGGTGTCCATTTGAGGCCTTAGGGTTGATTGGATTAATCATATCAATGCCCCATATTGAAAATGGCCATGGCTCGGACATTTGATGTAGCTCATTTGGCGGTGCATTGATTTTATTTCCATAAACCTGACATTGATGGCAACATCTCATGTGTTGGATGCAATCCAATTCCATTGTCATCCAATAATATCCTAATCTTATAGTCTTTCAGGCAAAAAGATGTCCATTCATGTACGATCCACATTCGCCCTCGTGAATTTCTTTCATAATCTGTTCAGCTTCTGTAGCATCCACACATCTTAACAGGGTTAATTCAAATGATTTCTTGTAGAGGATTTGACTACTAAGGAAGAATTTGTTGGCTATCTTCCTTATGAATTTCCTATCACCTGGTTGGCTTTTTTCAGGAAATTCTCCTGATTGAAGATGCCTTTTGATGTCATGATACCATGGTTCATTGTCAAACTCTACTTGGACCATCATACAATGAGTTGGTTGCTCGAGAATATTGATTCTCAATGGTTTTATATCCATACCCCCTTCAGCCTATAGTAAGGATGACAAAGTTGCAAGAGTATTTGCGAAGTGATTTTGAGCTCTTGGGAAATAATCGAATGTTACCACTTTAAAACTTTCTATCATCTCTTCTAATATTTGTGATAAGGAATCAGTCTGGCATCTCGAGTTTGCCATTCACCAGTTGTTTGCAATATGATGAGCATAGAATCTCTATATACTTGCAACCCTTTTTACCTTCATTGAAAAGGCTAATTGTAAGCCGAGAATGCACGCTTCGTATTCAGCGACGTTATTGGTGCATGGAAATACCAATTTCGTAGATATCGGATAATGTTGGCCTTTTGGGGAGATCAGTACTACCCTAGTTCCTAATCCAGATAAGTTGGTTGCACCACAAAATATATGGTCCATTTATCGTCAACCAATGTTAATATGTGGTCATCAAGTCGTTCTTCAGAACTGGTGATATTCTGCGAATTTTCTGCCAACATGTCTGCTATTGTTCATCCTTTGACTGACTTTTGGGATGAACTTCTGATGTTGAATTCTGATAACAAAACTTGCCATTTTGCTAATTTCCCGACCAAGGAGGATTTCTCAAGAAGATAATAAAATCGGATCATTTTCGGTCACTAGCAAAATTTGGTGATGAAGGGTGTAATGTCTTAATCTGTGTAATACCCAAATCAATGCAATGCATGTCTTCTCAAGTATTGGGTAATTCACTTATGATATTGTGAACTTCTTGCTCAAGTAATAAATGACTTGTTCTTTGCTATCATTTTGTCTTATTTGTACAAGCGCCACTCCTAATGACTCATAATGAATCGTCAAATATAAGATCAGTGGGACTCCAGGAATTGGCGGTACCAACACTAGTAGGCATACCAAATATTCTTTGATCTTGTCAAAAGCTTATTGACATTTCGTATCCCACTTTACTTTGGCATTTTTCTTCAATAGTTTGAAGAATGGTTTAGCAGTCTTAGAAAGTTGATATATGAAATGGGTAATGTAGTTTAATCGCCCCAACAAGCTTCTCACTTGTTTCACCGTAGTAAGAGTCTTTAAGCCGTATATTGCCTTGATCTTGAAAGGATCAATTTTGATTCCTCTATTATTGACCACAAATCCTAGTAGTCTGCCAGATTTTGCCCCAAATACACACTTGCTGGGGTTCAGCCACAACTTGTATTTTCTAAGTCTTTTGAACAATTTGTAAAGCACCTTAACATGATATTCTCCTTGTTTGGATTTTGCAATTATGTCATCCACATATACCTTGATTTCTTTGTATATCATGTCATGGAACAAAGTTACCATTGCCCTTAGATATATAGCAGTAGCATTTTTCAAACCGAAATGCATCACCTCGTAACAAAATGTACCCCATGGTGTTATGAAGGACGTTTTCGCGTTATCCTCTTTCTTCATGAGGATTTAATTATATCCTGAGAAGCCATCCATGAATGAAAATATTTCGAATCCAGCAGTGCTATCCACTAATACATCGATATGTGGAAGCGAAAAATCATCTTTAGGGCTTGCTTTATTTAGGTCGCAATAATCAACGCACGCTCGTACTCGTCTATCTTTCTTAATTACAGGTACTATGTTGGCAACCTATTCTGGATATGGCACTACCTCGATAAAACCAACTTTGAGTAATTTCATCACTTCTTTTTCTATTTTCTTCGCCAATTCCGGCTTTGTTCACCTCAATTTTTGCTTCTTTGGTGGAACACTTGGATCAATTGGCAAAGCATGTTCAACTATGCTTGGATGAAGGCCTGGCATATCAGTATAAGACCATGCAAATATATCTTGATACTCCTTGAGCAAATCTATGATTGTTTCTGCCTCTGTTGAGGGAAGACTTTCTCCAATCTTAACTTCTTTGGGATTCTCTTTATCACCCAGATTAATAGTAATCATTTTTTCTAATTACGTGGCTTTGATTCTTCATGACAGATCCATTCTCTTCTCATCCATTCCTCATCTTCATTATCCACTTCAATATCACAAGTGACTTCCTCAGAAAGATTTAGGTCACACATGAACCTATTATGGATGTGTGAATGCTCATGCCTGACATGTAACAAACATGATTAGTAATTACATGCAAAGTAAGGCACACATGATCTTATGAAGAACTTTTTTAAAAATTCATTTTGAAACTTGTTTCGAAAGAACATAAAGATAGAGCTAGTCCTCATATCATCAGACTCCCTTGCTCTTAAAATCATTTTCGCAATGAGGAGCAATATAGAAACCCAAAACCTCAAGCCTCATGAATGAGGATAATGTTCATCATAGGTTTGGTTTTGTTTCTACATGTCCTTAACAAAACATTTGATCAGTTTTATTGAATTGAAAAATGCAATTACATCTATATTGAAAGGAATGTAAATTGCAATTGAATTGAAATTGCAAATAAAATCACAAGAAACTTGAAATTGCAATGTAACGAAAAACAAAAAACAAAGGTTCAAGAGAATCTTCATACTCTAGTGCATGGGTATTTTCTGCCTCGACTATGATAATATTGATGGTATTCTCCTTGAATAAGCTTGGCAGAATAGATTCTTACTCTGCATGTAAGTCTTCTTCTTGAAGTAGCTAAGAAGATCCAGGAAAAGTTTCCTTGATGTGAATTTGATGATAGGGAAGCTCTTTAGCATTGCCCTTCCGTATGGATGGATTAATGAGGCGATCACCTTGGCCTCTACAGCCTCCATGGTTCTGTTGACCTTTGCCTTAGCCTCCATGATGACCTTTAGAGTTATTTGGAATATAACCTATTCCGTACTTCATCCTTGTAGCAAGAGGAGTGATAGGTTCCTTGATTCCTTGAGACTCTAATCCAAGACCATTACCGGGAGTAAACCCATACTAGCATAACATTCTTCCAGACATAATGGATGACTTTGAGAACTCCGGGGATTTTATGATGCAACCGGCAAGAATTTGCACCATTGAGATCATTTCAAAGGAATGATAACTTGGTTCTTCTTTCACTTCTGGTTCGACATATGGTATCACACTCTCCTTGTAGGTGTTGAAATCTATTTCCCCATGTATGGTGATCATCTTGCCATTAATAACAAATCTGACCTTCTGATGGAGACTTGAAGGAATGTCGCCAGTCATGTGAATCCAAGGTCTTTCGAGTAATAAGTCGAAAGTCCTTGGAATATCCACTACTTGGAAGTCAATTAGGAAAGTCAAAGGACCTATGTTTATCTCGAGCTCAATTTCGCCAATAACGTGTTTCTTTATTCCGTCGAACGAGCGCACGGTTACCTTAGAAGATTTGATGAGTTCTTCACTAATCCCCAAGCGATGTAGTGTACTTAGTGGACACAAATTAAGTGCAGAACCATTGTCGATCAGCACCCGTGACACCTTCTTACCCCGGCATTTGACGTCAATATATAGGGCTTTATTGTGGGAACACTTGTCAATTGGGAAATCTTCATCAGAGAAGGCAATTTGATCCTTTAGAAGAATGACACCAACAAAGTCTTCCAATTGTACGTCATTAATTGTCTCCGAGACATGCACCTCATTGAGAAGCTTCATAAGCACCATTTTGTGGCTTTTTGAAGTCTTGAAGAGATCCAATGGAGAAATTTGTGCCGGCATCTTTCTTAGTTGTTCAATTACCTTGAATTCGTTTGTTTTCATGACTGAGAGTAATTGTTTAACATCTTCTTTAGTCACTCCTTTCTTTTCGTGTTCACTTTCCTTCGAGACATTGCATCTTCCTGATCAGGTTATGGCATCGACTTCTTTAGGAGAGTAATCCCAAGGTACACACTTAGTGTCAAACTTTTCTTTTGGAGGGAGAGCGATGATTACAGGCTGCGTTTCTTCTTCCTCGATCCTTAGCTGATCAATGGGAAGTTGAATAGTGATTGATGTGACGGGACCTTCCTCTGCCTTATATTTATCCACCTTATCAAGCTTGATTATAAATGGTGTAATCATGGATACCGTGCTTTTGTTCGCTTCGTCAGCATCAATTCCACCTAATCATTAGGTGTGATTATTTCATTTTTGAATGCCCATAAAGTAGGTGTATATTTCATTCTTGACCAAGTAGGTCTACAGTTTTGCTTTCCCTTGTTGTTTTTTGGGTAAAACGCCTTTCACTCTTATGGACTTTTTCTTTCTCATTTTCATCCGGATCTATTTTCTCTTGAAGCATTTCTTTCTTGAGTAGAGCCTTCTCCTTGGGACTAGTTTCATCGTCCATACCACTCCAGCTATCAGGCACAATTACTTCATTTTTGAACGCCCATGGCGGTGGGGTATATTTTACTTGAAAGTTATATTTTCCGGAATCTTCTCTCAAGTTGTCTATAATTTCCCCTTTTAAGAATGCTTCAAGACAAAAGCGAGCATCTCCTTGTCGAGCAGTCTTTAATTTGGCCTCATCTTCATCATCAGGCCTTATCATTTCTCATTCTGTAAGGACCATATTTACTACATTGTGCTCAAGAAGAGAGTTCTAATGTATATTTGGCTCTGGCTCTTGAAAGTTTAATATCTTCTTGTCGATGAGCTGCTGAACTTTATACTTCAAGACTACACAATTGTCTACATCGTATCCTCTTTCTCCCATGTGATATGTGGAAGTCTCTGACTCATCGTACGAGGAGAACATTGTAGGATTATCTCTTGGCACTTCTTTGGCCACCAAATGTCTTTCCAACAGCATAGATAGTAACTTTGACAGTGGCCATGGCAACGGAGTGAATTGCTTTACGGGCCTTTTCTTCTGCTCAAACTGTTTTGGATTTCTCCAAGTGATGTTAGACTATTTTAGGAATAAAGCCTAATTAACATTGGGGCTAGACACCATAGCTACGTCATGTATAGGTTCTTTATCCTTTCTTTGAGGATAAGGTCTCCATGCTGTCACTTCTTGAGATTTCTTTTCCTTCAACGACCATTCGATTCTTTCATCGACTTTTACCAACATAGTGAATGTTTGGCAGCCCGATATATGCAGTTTGTCGTAATACTCAGTTGGTAACGACTTTAAGAAAAGCTTAATAAGCTTATCCTCACTTATAGCCGGTTTAACTTGTGAGGCTATAGATTTCCACCTTTGAGCATAGGCCCTGAATCCTTTGTTTCTCCATTTCTCAGTTCTGACTAAATCCTCCCGGGTTGGAAGTACTTGGACATTGAATTTGTATTAGCGAAGGAATTCTCTGGCCAATTAGTCCCATATAGTAAAATCTTCTATGTCGAGAGCGGTATACCATGCCAGGGCTGCCCCTCTCAAACTATCTTGAAATGTGCTGATAAAAAGTGGCATGTTATCTGAATATCTTGCCATCTTATAGAGATAATACTTTAACTGGCTTTTGGGACAACCAGTGCCATCATACTTGCTCACGAACTCCGGTTCCTTTTAGTTTTCTAGAATAACCACCTTTGCGTATGGCGAGAACTTGTCAAACTTTTGAAGCTCATAGCCTTGACTTGCTAGGCATTCTTCAATTTTGGTCAATCACTTGGCCTCTTCTTCATCCTTTATTTTGGATGTTTTCTCGGTCTATTTGTCCTCTTCCAAATTCACTACTTCAGGCGTAATCTTTGGAGGATTTTCTTGAATCGGTTCTTTGTTTCTGACTAGGTCTTCAATTAGTGTTTTAGTAGCATTTGAAACTCCTACATTTGAGTAGTAGGATAAGATCCTTAAGATGCGAGAATAAAGGCCTTCATTTCCGCCATCATTGCAACCATTTGTGTCATTTGATTCTTGACTCCAGTTAGTCGAGCACGAGTTTCTTCTTCCACCATTCTAACTTGTAGGTGAGTATGAGGTTTTTTACTTTCCGTTGTTAAACAACTTGCTTCGTAAAAAGACCCAACATCAGCATAGCAAAATGATCACGGAACCCTATATTCTTTTAATTGTATAGTTTCATGAGATTGTCAAGGATAAGAAATTTCATACAAGCCTTAGTCTTGTATAAAATTCTTCATCGATGTCTTTCTCAAGGAATCATACAATTCAAAGAATTACAATCCATGGTGATTCCTTTATGTTTTGAAATTATGTTTAGAAAATGAATAATCCATCATTGCATATAAAATTTGAAATTGTTTGACATCATGATTTTTAACTCAAATAGGAATCTAAATCATCTAATCCTAGGCTTCTTGCTAGGTAAAATAGCTTCTGCCTTTTGATATTCTTCCCATTCCTTGGCTCGAGACTCTCATTCTTCTACATCGATCATGACCTCTTCTGGGACATAGGATTCCACTCTAGGCATGCTTGGAACAATGTATTCTAGAATGTACTCCTCTACGGGATATGGTACTATGCTCAATGGGACATATGGCTCGACATCAATTGGACACTTATTTTCTATCCATTTGATGTATTCTTTAGAAGCCATGCAAATCTTCATGTCTTCTTTCAAGCTTTTTGGCCACTCGATTATTTGTTCAAGTAGGTTATCCAAAGATAAGATGATCTTGTGAATCTTGGCTTGAAGGACATCCTTCTCCTCTTTTGGTATAATCCCACTTGGGATGTCAAAGGTGAGCTCTTCGGGATTCCATACCGACGGTACTTGTTGAAGTATCCCAAATTGTCTAATGACCCTTAGAGGATAATAAGCTGCTCCTCCACTCAAACCAAGCAATGGTATTGCATTTTCCTCTCGGCTTGTGATCTTCACATTGCTAATCTTTGGCCAATTGATCCGCTATTGGATTTGATTAGGAGTTAAGGCTCTAATGAAATTGGCCCAATCTAAGAAAGATTGTTTGGGTAATTTGTTTTGGATATGAATGTAAAGCTCAATGGGATTTATCATCGAACAAATTTTGCGAATGTTCATAAAACGACACCAAGGTCGAATGTGTGAGATGAACCATAATGACAAAAGATAGTAGAAGCTTGAAAGATACCCTTCTCATGATTTTGGTATGTGTTTAAGGAGATGACGGTTTGGGCAAGAAGCATATTAGAAAAGTCCCATTTAAGACATGTTTGTCTTGCTATCACAGCCACTAAAGGGTTTAATCCTGTTCTAGACATGGGGAATAGGATAAAGCCAAAGAAAGCTAGAATGAATGCTCGGGCTGAAGTGTTTCCCATTTCCCTAGGAAGTTTTGAAAAATTATCTACTAGAAAGGATAATGGAAATCTATCTGTGTTTGATTTGACTAACTTTTCAATTTTGAAAGTTTTAAGATCGAGGAATTCGGTTAAAAGGCTCACAAGATTAAGTCCAATGAATGGCTTTACAACCCTAGGTTTAGAATTAATTCCAATGGCGGCTTGATATTCTTCTAATGTTGGCACCAATTCATGCTCTCCATGATGAAATGTGGCGGTGGAAGCTTCCCAAAAATGCACCAAAGCTTGGACTAAACTGACTTAATGTTCCACATGCATAAGTTCGAGAAGGTTGTTGACACTTAATTTTTAGCCGACGTGTCATTAAAAGCAGAAAATTCGAGATTATGGTTTCTGATAGCGACAGAACCTGTTTCTTAAACAAAAAATGTTGTTTTTTAATTTCGTTTGTTGGCCTAGCGTCTGTAAATGATTTTCTATTCATTTAATGCAAAAACCCGAAAAGTCAAATGGTTGACTTTCATGTTGGCTTTTTGGTCAACTCGTTGACCAAAAGCCAACCCCAGGTCAAATTAGGGCTTTTCACATAAAAAGATTCCTTTCAAGTTCAATTTCACTTTAGAAGTGGAAATTTAAAAAAAAAAATTCAAAGATTTGATCATAAAATCAAACTTCTAGTGAAAAGTCAACTAGGGTTTGACTTTTGGTCAAACCTTTGACCAAAAAATCAAAAAATGCAAAAATTCAAAAAACATCTTATTTTACATTCAATTTGACTTTAGCATTTGAAATTTTACGAAATTGATTAAGAATCTATTTTTTCCAAATTTGCGGAAATAGATTCGGAATCGGCCAAAAACAAAATTTCTTTTATTCTGTTCATATTTTAATTTAGTTCCTTTTACGACATTTGATCCAGAGGTCATCATAAAATTGATCGTGCGACCAATTTTGTGAATCAACAATTTGAAATGAAAACCCCTAATTTTAGCCCTAATTAGGGGTTTGAACTAATTGTTCACGATTTCCGAATGGTTGATATCATTTGACTTGTTTTTGTGAGATAAACACAAATCCGGGGTCAATTTTGTAAAATTCACTTGAGAACTCTCCAATTTTACACATTTAGCTCATTTGAATATGGGGATTAGGGGTCATTGTTGTCCAATTGATGAAATTCAAGTTGACCCATTCAAGACTAAGATTTAATTTGATGAATTGAGGTTCAATTTCAACATTGGTCTTCAATTTAATTTTGACATGAAGGTCACACATTCATTTCAATGTCGACATGAATGCAATAGGTCACTATAAGCATGGATAATTGATTCAATAACATTTCGCAAGTTTAATTGAATTCAACTTCAATTAATTTGCAAATATTGGTGAGAAATTGCATGAAATTGTTCAAAATTAGATTAGGAAAAATCCAATTCGGTGCACCTATGGTATGAGTCCAATGTTTTTCATGACCAATTAGATAATCAAAATCATAAAAGTTGTAGGTTTGGTTTAATTGGCCTAATTGGATCAAAATTGGACCGTTTCTCTTCAAATTGGATTATTTTCTCCTCATAATTGATGAATCTTTCTTTTCAATTTAGTCCTTCAAGGACTAAATTGCATAAATTTGGAACAATTGAGACTCAACCACCCAAACAGAAGACCGAGCGAGCGACCCATCCTTTGAATAATTCCCCCTGTGCCCTGCAAGTTTTTAGATTTTGCAAAAAAGTCCACGGGTTTTGTAAAATTACAAAAACCCCCTTAATTAGGTCCTTAATTGCAAAATTGATCAAGATCGTTGATAAGATTAAATCATGGCCATTCAAATTAGCACATGTTAAATGAGATTTTTGCTTAATCTCCAAATAAATAACAAGCACAAATCTCGACCGTCGGATCAAACCGACGGCCGAGATTGCATCTTGAAGAGGGTATATAACCCATTTTCCCTCCAAAACTCAATTAGGGTTTTTCATTTTGCACATAAAACCTAGAAACTTTAGAAAAATCTCTCTCTTCCTCTCTCTTTCACATTCTCTCTCTCCTCTCAAACCGCTCACGCGGTTTGCTCAAGAACCACCGGTTCACCCCCATCGGCGGGTGCTTGCCGGCAACACCTTTAGCGCCGCCACCCCCTCCGACGTCCGCCTCCATTCCCTTGACCTCCTGCTGGTCGGAGCCTCGCCGGAGCTGCCTCCAATTGCCCCGTCTATCCTTCTTCTCCCACGGTGGTGTGAACTGATCCAAACAGGATCGGTTCTGTCCAGCAAGTGATCGGCGTGAATCTGGCACTGATCCGATCATCACTCTCATCCTTCGGAGTTCTCGGAGCATCCTCAACGAGCCTTGAAGGAGTTTTGCTGCTGCTTTGTTGAGATAAGCGCGAATCGAAGCTCAATTTAACCAAAATCGTTTAAAAGGTAATCTCTCGGTCCCGAATCCGATGAAGCGAGGCTATGATAGGTAGTTGGGGCTAGGATTCGCTTTAGGCCTTGTATGGACTCCATATTGATGATTTATGGCTGCTGATTACATGTTTGATGATTTGATGATGATGTTCTTGAGGTGGAAGAAGTTCTGCAATTTCGGATCTCTGTGTGCAATTTTCTGTTAGGGCCAATATGACCCATTGAAATTCTTTTTTGGACTTCGACACCTTCTGGACTTTCGTAATACACATCGAGAGCTTCGATTTGATATCTTACGGTGCTCGATCCGGTATCGTTTGCTACCTGAAAACCTACTTTAAAATTTGCATCAGAATCAGAAATTCTCTTGTTCTGTTTCTTCAGTTTTTTACATGATTGGAACGTTTTTGTTAATTTTTTGCCAATTTTTATGTTCGGATCCAGATATTGTGGTCTTCATGATAGTTGTCGACAATCCTGACTATAACATACTTTTTTCTCAGATTTTTAGGAGTTCTTTCAATAGGTGAAAATTCCTTAATTCAACCCTAGGTCTTGTCTGCTCATACTAGAATCCGAAATGAACTTGCTGAAACGTCTTTGTTGCATTTTCTGGCTTAGAGTCCTGAACGAAGTTTGTAAATCACTCAAATCAGTCTTTAAAATGCTAAAGATATCCCTAATCGGAGTTCATTTGGTACCTGAAATCGATTTTCAAAGTTGCAGCAAGAGTAACAGAACAGAGAGAATTGATTTTCGAGTTGCATCCTTCTGTGCACTTGTAAATTCAGGTCTCATGCACGTCATATATTTTTTTCAGAATTTTTAGACAACATTTGGCACCTGAAATCATCTCGTATTCTCAAGTTGTTCAATCTGCCCTGTACTCGTCTGAATTGCATTCCTACAAAATTCATTGTGAAATTGGACTTAATTATTCAAGTGACCTTCATGAACATTATAGAGCATCATGTTAACTCACTAGTTACACTCTCCATGCATCAATTGCTCGTCATTAGTGCGTTTAATCAACTGAAATTCCTTAACCCCTAAATCTGTCAATTAGGGATTAAGTTGTTCATGTATCACTCTTGCCAATTTTATAGGAATTTTTCTGTTTACAATTAGAATATTAAGTGTTCTAGACTTTTGTAAAAGGCTATTCAAGCTTCGCATTGACGTATTACATGTATTTTTTGCATGTCATTTGGTAGGTTAAAATCATATACAAACATGCTACCACGTTCTGTTATATTGCATTTCATGCATCATGAGCATTAATTCATGCTTAATAGTTCATGGATTTGTATGGTCATTTGCTCATGTAATTAGGATTAGATGACTATATCCTCTTTGTCATTACATCTAGGCCTAATCCATGATAGATTTTCATACATTTCATGCATCATTTTAGTTTATCTTTGTCATCCATAAAATGTCTTTGATACTAGTTAATGCATTGGCATGCTTTCATGAAAATCGAACCTAAATTTGGACTTAATCGGGTTCATGCCCTCTTGGTGAGTTGTCATACATGTTATGAAACTTCCATAGACACCAAGAACATGTCATTTGCTTGCCATTTAGGGCATTTTTCATTTTTTCTACAAGTTTGCATTAGGATTAGCAACTTGCAAATTCGGAACCCCTGTTCTGTCCAAGGTAAGTAAGATTTGATTTTTTATCGATTTTTCTACAAATAATCAGAGGTCAGACCCTTAACAAAAGTTGTAGGACACTCTTTGAACTATCTTGTGTCAAAATTTCATAAATTTTGAACAACAAATGATAGGGTAAATGGCCTCATCTTTGCAACAAAAACTGCAGTAATCCTCTTTTCTTAACACATTTAATCGTGTTCCCGAATTTTTATAAAATCATGTGAACATTTTTCGGGAAAACTTTCTGTACGAAAGTTGTTCCTCATTGTATGCTTAGGCTACCATAAATTTTCCAGAACTTTTTAATAATGGGTCCTTTTCCAATTGAATACATCTTTTATCCCCTGTTCTGCTATTTTTTTTTTGTCTTTCTCTTAATAAATTGGTGCGTGATGAATGGAATGAAGTGACCCAGCATTGGTTCACTAAATTTAGTGATTAGATGAGAATCAAGGTCTTTGTGACCTACTTGCATGCTTATTTTAAGCTTAATGCCTGTGCTTTTTTAGATGTATGATAGGAACCGATGCATGCTCGAGGGGATATCCATGGCTTCACATAGAACCTCAATTAGGGACTATGTCACGTTAGTTACTATAAACGAACGTGCTTGATGACTAATGTACATAAGTCATCATTAAATTGGAGTGGGTAGGTCGTTAGATGAGGATGATGCATGTTTACATCAACGGCCGATCTCGAGGTCATTGTTGTGATTACATTTGCATCTTTGTATCTTCTTACATATTGCGTTCTCTTGTATGGACAATTATTGTGTGTTTTGTGAACATTATGATGTTCATTTCCTTTGTATGTACCTAGTCTAGTTTAGCTTTGGAATTGGAATAGGTCCAAGAAGATGGTGGTCTTGAAGATAGCGGAGGTCAATGTCCATTCCGATCCAATTCTTTGTATACGGTGATGGTCAATGTCCTCTCCGACCGCTTCGATTGTAAAAATTCATTCATTATCTGACATATGTCTCGGGCTTTCAATTCATGTTGTAACAAACACCCGACGAGTTGCAGGTTTTATTTTCTTATACTTAGAAATGGCTTTGTCTTTTCAATATCTTGGTTGTTTACTTTACGCAATTTTTTTTACAATTGTTTGTTTCTTTCTTTTCTAGACTAAGATTGGATTAGCTTAGAATCTTAAACAAAAGCACAAAAACAAGATGCATGATCACTTAGTGAACCAAGATTTTGACATGAAAATGATAAAAAAAATAAATGCATGACGACTTAGATAACAACCATAATAAATTTAGCAGTACTGAAAGGGCATTAATAGAAATATTAACGTAAGCTAGTCCCCGAACTCATGATCTCTGGTTTTTGTAGAAACTGAAACGAAACTCTCGCGTTTTGGTTGGGTACTCTAGTCGACCCCCGGCCTAAGCTAGTGGCGACTCCTAAAAAAGATAAAATCGATCCACTGTCACGCGAGGTATGGATTTAGGGAAAATCTACGTTCATGATCAATAGACCATATGGATAACCAAAAGATTGATGCTTCGGTAAGCCATCTTTTATGATGCGCCATACGGACCGTTTCATGAACACTTACCTCTAAACCCGCCTTCTTGAGTTCGGCCCTCAAGAGGTAGGTCACGACAAAGGTATCCAAGCCTTTCTTGGACATAAATTTGGTTGTCTTTGGACATGCCTTCCTACCAAGCAACAAGTTCCTTTCGAGGAATGGGAATTACTTGAATGTTTAGTTTTCCCATTGAGCCTAATTATGCAAAAAGATTTGTCATTAGTCACCATGGATTGTGTATCAATTTTAATGCCTCCATTTTAATCATATGTTCTTTTGAGGTGAAAAGGAGGTAAAGTACACTTGCATGCCTTGAAAGTAATGCAAATGTCATTTTAAGTTCATTCAAACCTTAAAAGAGCATATAGTTGAGATTATGGACAAATTCAATGTGTGATGTAAATGCCCATTTTGTCATACTCTATTTAGACCATAAAGTCCTAAACTATGGGTTACAACTTCAAACACATGGAAATAAGCATTTGAATTACATGAGAAATCCGCCATGAACCTATTCATTTTATCTAATAATGAAAGAATGATTAAATGGAGTACGATGCCTTAATCATGCATTCTAAAATGAAAGGGCATTTAGCCCAAGCATCGAATTTCATTTAGGTATTTTTTAAGAATGTGTCAACTATCATGCATAATTGTAAAATAATAGAATGGAACGATACTTGCTTACCATGACATTTTGGTTTGGTTTTAGGTATACCAACCACAAAGACAAGCGAATACAACCAGTGAAGTTTTGACACCTAAAAAGGTAGGATATACTAAAGGCTCAAGGCTATTACCTTAATAGACAAGTGATTCCATTCCAATAGGCAATCGGCCTAAAGTTATGGAATATTATTCCATTTTGGTGATTGGCATTGTATTTAAACGATCCCTTGAGCAATTGGCTCATAGTGTTGCCTAAATATGTACCTCCTAAAGGTAATCCTAAATGTAGCTAGAGTTAGGCCACGGGTGGTGTATGCTAATGGTGTAGTGCTAAAGCAATTTAAAAACATACATAGCAATTAATGACCAAACAACACTTATAAAATTCATTCAAAACACATTCAATCCCAACACCAACCTACAAAACAAGGGTTAACAAAGACAACACCCCTTATAACACCTGCCTACAAAACCATTTAACACTATCATTAGCAGGACGTACCTAAGATCCTTGCAAGCACTAAACACAAGCATATCATTCTATCTAGATCTAAGTCCACTTAGAAAAGGTTCATTCGCCCCAGCGAAGTCGCCAAGTCTGTCACGCCGCGCTTTTGGGGGTTTTTTTTTTTTTTTGGATTTGTGCGCTAAGAAGGTATTTCCCTATAAGGATCTCTCCCAGACCATACCTCATGTGACAGTGGAAGGTGATATCTAAATTTGTGATTTTGGAGTTGCAACTAGTCATTATTGGTAGGTAGACTAGAAACTTAATTAAAGTATGAGAGAAATACCACGATTCTATGAACCACAGATTCTGAGTACAGAGATTTAGTTACGTTATTGATCCCTAAATTGAGATCCATAACGCCTTTTTGGTACCTAAGAACGACATGATGTCTAACGTGTCATGCAAATTTCCAAGGCTTATCTGCTAATCTTATCCGTTCTAATTACAGAAAAGACCAAACAAGCATTAAATGCACAATCAAAATCAATCAATTCTAAGTGGTCTCTAAAAAAAAATCAATCAAAATACCCAAATCCTAATGAAACTCTAATAGCTTATTCATTTCATGATTTACACGTTTTTAGGATTTTACGGTTTTTTAGGGGTTATTACCCTTGAATTTGGGATTTTCTAGAAATGCCACTTGGGCACTTCTGAAAATTCAAATTTCACTTTTTGTGGATGGCCACGATGATTTTGAATCATTCTGTGGATTTTCAAAATTTTTTATTTTTTTTAATGCCATTTGGGCACTTCCAAAAATTCAGATTTTCATTTTCATGGCTGGCCACAATGATTTTGGACCATTATGTGAATTTTCAAAATTTTGGAATTTTGGAATTTTTTTGAATTTTTTTGGAAAATTTTTAAACCGAGAATTGATTTTTTTATCATTTTTTGAAAATTTTTATGAATTTTCCAATTTTTTCAATTTTTTATTGATTTTCCAAAATTTTCAAATTTTTTTATTTGTATTTTCCGAATTTTCATGAATTTTTTGAAAAATTTTGGATTTTTCTGAATTTTCTGAAAATTTTTGGATTTTTCTGAATTTTCTGAAAATTTTTGAATTTTTATGAAATTTTCTAATTTTCTGATTTTGTAAAAAAAATCTAATTTTTTTTTATGATTTTTGTGATTTTTTTTATCTTTTATAATTGTCTGATTTTTTTTTAGAAAATTTTTAAATTTTCTCGCCAGGGACTACCGGACCGGCCCGGTTCAAACCGGTTTGGCCGAGACTGAATCGGCTGGCACCGGCACTGGTGCCAATCACCTCTTCTGGCAAGCACGATGCCAAAAAGGGCGCCGTTTTGCCATTTTTCTCTTCGGCATTACGCCAGACACCTTACATGCACAATTTTGGATTTTCATTATCTAGGTTGCGACTTCGGATCGAAATCTGACGACCTTCCGGTGGTATTCCGGAGCTGGTTTTTTATTCTGTGCAAACCTCATGTTACCAACTTTCATTTTAGCCTAATCGACATGCCGGCGGACCTCTGCCAACCGGCGAAAACCAAGCTCAAAAACACTAACCTAAACTGAAACTACCATTAGCTAAGATCAACCTTTTCAGAACTTAAATTATCAATCTACATCGCCCTAGCCATCTAATACAAGCCTAAAGACCAGAAAATCAACAAACAAAGTTCAGAGAAGCTAACTTGAATGGCCTATGGCCACGGGATGCTCCAGCAAGGACCTTCGAGGTCCGGCGAGGGGTTTTAATGGAGGCCGAGAAGATTTTATGCACGTTTATTACCCTAAATGCAATAACACAATTTAAATTGTGGTCAGAAGCAAGTTTTATGCATCAATAATCTCATAATCGCAACAAAAATCATTTGATTTGCAAGATTACATTCTGATTATAATCTAGAAATTCTGGTAAACCATGGTGAGAACCGAAGTTACGGATTTGGAGTCCGATCTGGATGAAGAAGAATTTGACCCGAAGCCTCCTCCCGGTTATGGCCAAATGTGGTGATGGGTTTTGGAATACCTCACCTTTTTTACTACCTTTTGGATAGAAAAGTTAGGTTAACCCGACCACCCAAATCCCTTTTTGTATGTGCATGGTTGGTTAGGAAGTAGCCCAGTAATAGGCTTGTAATTATGTATCTTCCTTAGGTTAACATTATGTTTATAAAATGGCTTCGTTCGTTTCGTATCTCAAACTGTTTTCCTTGCTATCCCAATTTGTTGTTTGTTGTTGGGGGTTTTAAGTAAGCTTCCGCATGTGTTTATTTGAACGATGTTATTCATTTGCGTTGGCGACGCGCCCTGGGATGTTGCCATTGCACGACCATTGGTGGGATATTCGCACGCTTAAGGGTAGGGACGTGACACTCCTTCGTGAAATAAACATTTACACAGCCCACAAGATACTAAAGTTGCAATGCTTTATTTACCTCGACGCATTTCCATGACAACTATTGCAAGATCTGATGAGCCTACAATAACAAGGCATCACTATAACTTGTTAGCTTCGTTGGTTTTGCACCTTAAGGCTCTAATGGCCATATTAGGAGCTGAGATAGACCGAAATTGTCAGGACTAACTTCTGCAACCTAAAAAGGGGGGTGAATAGGTTGCCTTAATGGTTTTTGAACTTTTCATAGAAAAATAGCAAGTAACAAGAAAATATCGATGGTTACCAAAAAAAAAAAAACAAGAAAATATCGGGTTCAACCAGATGTATGAGAAACCGTGACTTGCTTGTGTACTAGAAATAATAAGCAGGAGAATAAATAGCTATACACATGAATATATAGTGGTTCAACTTTGATTCCAAGCCTATGTCCACTCTTACCACTAACAGCCATAAGTTAGGCTGGATTGCACTACTAAATTGCTGAATAAGTTACACTCAACCTACACCAATCCTTTTCAGTTGATAGATCACACTATTAGGAATTGGATGCAGCTAGTACTTAATACACTTGATCTTTCAGCACAATTACAATGCAGCAAGTGTTATGGGCAAACAGGAGCTTTTTTGCTTAGTACACAACAAGTAGCAAATTTTTAGAATTTATAAGCTCACACTCTCTTTGTTGGCTTCAAAGAACTTCTCTTTATAGGCATCTTCAATATGGTCGTTGATGATATCTTGGAGAGGTAAGATAGCTATTAGAATCTATTGGTGCTGATGTCCTAGGAGCTAGTTGCCTATATAGCCTTTTCCTAAACTTTTGTAGACTTTCCTGAAATAGCTTCTACTGCTGTTATATAGTTGCGGCTCTGACATAATGTCAGACGACCTGTTCTACTATCTTTCAAATCTTCTGCTGTGCAAGTCTAGTCAATAACGGCTACAATAATGAGATAACGGTCATATTAAATGAACCGTTACCTAAACATAACTGTTTACTTGATCTCTTATAGCTTTATTAAGACATCGTCATTTAGCTGATCTTTGTGATCAATGGTGCTATTTATATGAACCTTCAAAGACAGTTTTGTATATTTTCTTCAATGAATTACGCCATAAGTATCGCTTAGTCCTTTGAATATATTTGCACTTAGACAATGTAGATATTATACTATGGATGGCTTGGGTATCATCCAAAATTCATTTGGAGATGTTTCTCCAACACGTATGTCGCCACCGGAACTCTTAAAGCAGTTTGAAGAGATTCTAACTACCAAATCCGAGGTGAGATTGAGATAATTCCCCTATGGTTCTCAAATTCATATACTTCTATTTACTTCCCAAGTGGGAATTTTGATTTATGCAATCCTTTTAGAGAGTTTGCTTTGCCACATGATAATAGAGATTATGTATGAATATTAGACACCTGATTTTTGACCCATTTTTAAAATTTTCTATCAAATTATAAAATTAGGATTAGGAACCTTGGCCATGCTAAGGAACCTATTTCTAAACCAAAAATAAATTTTTTAGAATTTTGTTTATTTTCTTTTGGCCAAAATGAGTGAAAAATCAAGAAAAATACCAAATGGAGTTCAAAAATTCCATAAAAATAGTCATTAGTCTTCTTGTAAATCCACTTTCATTGTTACAGCATAAATTTTGTAAAATTTCAATTGGGAATATGTTTTTCCAAAAATTGGGCAAATTCACACACAAAATTGAACCAAAAATTCAATTGAGTTATTTCTAGTTATTTTTAGTCCATAGTATTCACAACAAATGATTTAGGGACCTTGAATTGCATATTGGTCAGTCCAATTTTACAATTTAACAAAATAATTGAAAAACCCCAAAAATCAATTGAAAATTAGGGATTTTAAGCCCAAATTGGGGATCTTGGTCAATTCGAATTTGTCAAACCAAGGCAGCGCCATTTCTAGGGTTAATTAGTTTGGATAATCCAATTTTAGTATCAATTTTGCCTAATTAAGTCATTTGGGCATTGAATTGAACAAAAGCCCTATTAATCCGAATTCAAATTTGGGAAATTTTGGGTTTAATTGTGATAAAAATTGGTACAAATCCTATATTTGGATGTAAAATGTGTTGAGGAATCCAATTTTGGGGTTAAATGTGAAAAATTAGGTCAAAATAGGGGTTAATTTGTGAATTCAAACTAACCCGGATTTGCCGGGTCGACCTGACCTAACCCGAGTCAGTCATCTTCTCCACTCGCCCAGGCTTGCTCATGTGAGAAAGAACTGAAATATCTATTCGTGGCTACCGCTTCACTGACTTAATCTGATCGATATAGCATGCGAAAAATGGATCGGACAGTTGGAGAATCTCCATCTGTCCATCTCGATCCATTCTAACGGACTCAAAAGTCGGTTGGAGTAAGAACTTGGCAAGAAACCGAACTAGAAAAGGAGAAGAAATCGTTATTCGACATAGACAAAGTGCTCGACGATATTCCAGAGAGAGAAAAGAGAGAGATAGAGAGAGAGTAGAATCAAAGAAGAGAGAGAATTTGAGATCCTCGGATTAAGTGACCAGCGCCGATCGATTGAACGACGTCGGCGAATCGATCATTTTTAGAGGATCTCCTTTTCAAACAACTGGTGCAAAGTTGACTGTGAAGGCTTGAAAATCATGCTTGGCCACATGATCCAAAGGTTCTCCAATGAAGTTGAGGCCACCAACTTGAAGTCCTAGTATCAAGGAAGAACTTCATGGTCGTTGGTTGCTTCGAAAACTTTATTTGACCCTTCATCGAAGCAAGTAAAGTTCGGTCTTCATCACTATTTTTCCAAAATTTCAAATTGAATAGTTGAACTTCACCGTGCTAGATTTTGCAACATTCTTGGTTGTTGATGTTTCAAACTAGATTCTGAGCATATTTCTCCTTGTCTGATTGCATTTTGGATCATTGATGTGCATTAAATGAGTTGGCTACCATTGTTGAACCTTACTAGAACCACCCTGACCTTGCCGGAGTGTCTCCCGTGGCCATAGGCCATCCAAGTTAGCCTTCCTTGACCTTGATTGATAGTTTTATACTCGTTCGGATCGGTTTAGAAGGCTAGGGCGATTTGTATGATAATATGTGGGTTTGAATAACTTGTTTAGAACAATTTGCAAGTTTAGGTTATTTAGATCGGTTTTTCGCTAGTTGGTAGTGGTCTGGTAGCTTATTAGTCATGTTGGATAGGTAGGAGATGATATAGTCTCTACATTAAATCAATTAAAATGGTCAAGATACCGTCGGAAGGTCATCGACGTTAAGCCCAAACCAGAGGCCTTGAAAATGTTTAACCCTAAATGGTGCCCAGCATTTGTTTGGCGAAATGACGCAGAGAAGGAAGGAGCCAAATGACGCCATTTCGGCACTGTGCCCGTCGGGGCGATAGCCGGCACCAGTACTAGGCAATCTAACTCGATCGGATTAGTTTGAACCGGTCAGCCCAGTTCAATCCCCTCGCCGGGAATTTTTAAAAAAACTAATAAAAATTCTAAAAAATTCTAGAAATATAGAAAAATCTAAAAAATAGAAAAATTCAAAAAAAAAATTGAAAAAATTCAAAAATCCAAAAAAAAATTCAGAAAATTTGAAACTTTCAAAAATTTGGAAATTCAAAGAAAATTCTCAAAAATTGAAAATTTTTTGAAAATTTCATAAAAATCTAAAAAAAAATCAGAAAAATACAAAAAATTGGAAAATCTCAAAATCTTATGAAAATTTCAAGTGTGGTCCACATTTACATTCATGAATTTCTTTCGTGATCTGTTCAACTTATGTAGCATCCACACATCTTTACAGGGTTGAATCAAATGATTTATTGTAAAGGGTTTGACCATTGAGGAAGAATTTGTTAGCTATCTTCCTTATAAATTTCCTATCACCTGATTGGCTGTCTTCAGGGAATTCTCTTGATTGAAGATATCTTTTGATGTCATGATACCATGGTTCGTTATCGAACTCTGCTTGGACCACCATACAATAAGCTGGTTGTTTAAGAATGTTGATTCTCAATGGTTTTATATCCATATTATGTTCAGCCTGTAGTAAGGATGACAAAATTGCAAGAGCATCCGCAAATGATTCTGAGCTCTTGGGAGATAATTGAATGTTACCTCTTCAAAACTTTCTATCATCTCTTCTAAATATCTGTGATAAGGAATCAGCTTGGTATCTCGAGTTTGCCATTCACCAGTTGTTTACAATATGATGAGCATAGAATCTTCATATGCTTGCAACATTTTTACCTTCATTGAAAGGGCTAATTGTAAGCCGAGAATGCATGCTTCGTACTCAGTGACGTTATTGGTGCAGGGAAACACCAATTTCGCAAATACCGGATAATGTTGGCCTTCTGTGGAAATCAATACTACCCCAGTTCCTGATGCAGATAAGTTGGTTGCACAATCAAAATACATGGTCCATTTGTCATCGACCAGTGTCAATATATGATCATCGAGCCGTTCTTCAAAACTAACGACATTCTATGAATTTTCTGCCAACATGTTTGCTATTGCTTGTCCTTTAACTGACTTTTGGGATGAACTTCTGATGTCAAACTCAGATAACAAGACTTGCCACTTTGCCAATTTCTCGACCAATGAGGATTTCTCAAGAAGGTACTTGATCGGATCATTCTTGATCACTAGCAAAATTTGGTGATGAAGGGTATACTACCTTAATTTGTGTAATACCCAAATCAATGCGATGCATGTCTTCTCAACTGTAGGGTAATTCACTTCTGATGCTGTGAATTTCTTGCTCAAGTAATAAACGGCTTATTCTTTACCATCATTTGGTCTTCTTTGTACAAGCACCGCTCCTAATGACTCATAGTGAATCATCGAATATAAGATCAGTGAGACTCCAAGAATTAGTGGTACCAACATTGGTGGGCATACCATATATTCTTTGATCTTGTCAGAGGCTTGTTGACATTCCGCATCTCACTTTACTTTGGCATTTTTCTTTAACAGTTTGAAGAATGGTTTAGTAGTCTCAGAAAGCTGATAGATGAAACGGGCAATATAGTTTAATCGTTCTAGCAGGTTTCTCACTTCTTTTATTGTAGAAGGAGTCTTTAAGTCATATATTGCTTTGATCTTGGAATGATCAATTTCAATTCCTCTGTTACTGACCACAAATCTTAGTAGTTTGCCAGATTTTGCCCCAAATACACATTTGTTAGGATTCAACTGCAACTTGTACTTTCTAAGTCTTTCGAACAATTTGCGAAGCTCCTTAACATGATCTTCTCCTTGTTTGGATTTTGCAATTATGTCATCTACATATACCTCGATTTCTTTGTGCATCATGTCATGAAACAAAGTTACCATTGCCCTTTGATACATGGCACCAGCATTTTTCAAACCGAAAGACATCACCTTATAATAAAATGTGTCCCATGGTGTTATGAAAGACGCTTTCGCCTTATCCTCATTCTTCATGAGGATTTGATTATATCCTAAGAAACCATCCATGAATGAAAATATTTCGAACCCTACAGTGCTATCCACTAATATATCGATATGTGGAAACTGGAAATCATCCTTAGGGTTTGCTTTAATTAGGTCACGATAATCAACACACACCCGCAGCCGACCATCTTTATTCATTACGAGGTACTATGTTGGCAACTCATTCTGGATATGGCACTACTTCGATGAAACTGACCTTGAGTAATTTCATCACTTCTTCTTTTATTTTCTTCGCCAATTCCGACTTTGTTCGCGTCAGTTTTTGCTTCTTTAATGGAATACTTAGATCAATTGGCAAAGCATGTTCAACTATGCTTAGATCAAGGCTTGGCATGTCAGCATAATACCATGTAAATATATCTTGATATTCCTTGAGCAAATTTGTAATTCTTTCAATTTCTGTTAAGGGAAGACTTTCTCCAATCTTAACCTCTTTATAGTTCTCTTTATCACCCAGATTAATAGTAATCGTTTTCTCTAATGTGAGTGGTTTTGATTCTTTATGACGAATCCATTCTCTTCTGACCCATTCCTTATCTTCATTGTCCCCTCCAATATAGCAAGTGATCTCCTCGGAAAGATTTGGGTCACATATGAACCTATCATGGATATGCGAATGCATATGCCTTATAAGTAACAAGCATGATTAGTATTTGCTTACAAAGTAACACACATGGTCCTATGAAAAACTTTTTGAAATTCATTTTGAAATTTGTTTTGAAAGAACATAAAGATAGAGCTAGTCCTCATATCATCAGACTTCCTTGCTCTTAAAATCATTTTCTCCATGAGGAACAATATAGAAACCCAAAGCCTCAAGACTCACGAATGAGGATAATGTTCATCATAGGTTCGGTTTTGTTTCTATATGTCCTTAATAAAACATTTGATTACTTTTATTGAATTGAAAAACGCGATTATATCTACATCAAAAGTAATATAAATTGTAACTGAACTGAAATTGCAAATGAAATCACAGGAAGCTTGAAATTGCAATCAATAAAATGCAATGGAAAAAGGTAGTAGCAAAAGTTCAAGAGAATCTTCCTGCTCCAGTGTGTAGGTAACTTCTGCCTCAGTTATGATAACATTGATGGTATTCTTTTTGAATAAACTTGGCAGAACAAATTCTTCCTCTGCGTGTAAGTCCTCTTCTTGAAGTAGCTTGGAAGGTCCAGCAAAAATTTCCTTGATGTGGATATGATGATAGAGAAGCTTTTTAGCTTTGTCCTTCCATAAAGATAGATTAATGAGGCGATCACCTCGACCTTTATAACTTTCATGGTTTTTTCGACCTTGGCCTTGGCCTCCATGGTGATCTTTAGAGTTATTTGGAATATAACATATTTCGCACTTCATCCTTGCAGCAAGAGGGGTGATAGGTTCTTTGATTCCTCAAGACTTTGATCCAAGACTATTACCGGGGGTAAATCCATATTGGCATAACATTCTTCTAGACATAATGGATGATGTTGAGAACTCCGGGGATTTTATGATGCAACCGATAGGAATTTGCACTATTGAAATCATTTCAAAGGAATGATAACTTACTTCTTCTTTCACTTTGGGTTCGACATACGACATTGCACTCTCCTTGTAGGTAGTCCATTCATGTGCAGTCCATATTCACCTTCATGAATTTCTTTCATGATATGTTCAGCTTCTGTAACATCCATACATCTTAACAGCGTTGAATCAAATGATTTCTTGTAGAGGGTTTGACCATTAAGGAAGAATTTGTTGGCTATCTTCCTTATGAAATTCCTGTCACCTAGTTGGCTTTCTTCAGGGAATTCTCTTGATTGAAGATATCTTTTGATGTCATGATACCATGGTTCATTGTCGAACTCTACTTGGATCATCATACAATAAACTAGTTGTTCAAGAATGTTGATTCTCAATGGTTTTATATCCATACTATCTTCAGCTTGTAGTAAGGATGACAAAGTTGTAAGAGCATTCGCAAAATGATTCTGAGCTCTCGGGAGAAAATCGAATGTTACCTCTTCGAAACTTTCTTTCATCTCTTCTAAATATCTCCCCATTTTGTTGTATTCCATTTAGACCAATGAAATGCCACAAAAAGTGAAATTTGAATGGGTATTTACATCATACATTGAATTTGTCTATAATCTTAGCTATATGCTCTTTCAAGGTTTAAACGGGCTCAAAATGACATTTGCATTACTTTCGGGGCATGCAAATGTATTTTACCTCCGTTTATCCCAAAAGGACATGATTGAATTGGAGGCAATAAAATTGATTCGCAATCCATGGTGATTGATGACAAATCTTTTTGCACAATTAGGCTTAATGGAAAACTAGACATCCAAGTAATTCCCATTCCTCAAAAGGAACTTGTTGCTTAGTGGAAAAGCATGTCCAAGGACAACCAAGCTTATGTCCTGAAAAGGCTTGGATACCTTCTCGAACTTATGCATGTGGAACATCAAGTCAGTTTAGTCCAAGCTTTGGCACATTTTTCGGAAGCTTCCATCGCTACATTCCATCTTGGAGAACATGAATTGGTACCAACAATAGAAGAATATCAAGCCGCCATTGAAATTAATTGTAAACCCAGGATTATAGAGCCACCCCTTGGACTTAATCCTGTGAGCCTTTTAGCCGAATTCCTTAACCTTAAAACTTCCAAAATCGAAAAGTCAATCAAATCAAACAAGGGTAGATTTCCGGTATCCTTCCTAGTGGACAACTTTTCAAAACTTCCTAAGGAAATAGGAAACACTTCAGCTCGGGTATTCATTCTAGCTTTCTTCGGCTTTGTTCTATTCCTCGTGTCTAGAACGGGATTGGACCCTTTAGTAGCTATGATCGCAAGACAAGCATGTCTTCAATGGGACTTCTCTAATATGCTTTTTACCCAAACCGTCATCTCCTTAAACACATACCAAAAAGCTTGAAAGAAGACATAAAGATTTGCATGGCCTCCAAAGAATACATCAAACGAATAGAAAATAAGCGTCTAATCGATGTCGAGCCATATATCCCATTAAGCGTCATGCCAAAACCTGTAGATGAGTATGCCCCGAAATACATTGTTCCAAGCATGCCTAGAGTAGAATCCTATGCCCCTAAAGAGGTCATGATCAATATGGAAGAATGGGAGTCTCGAGCCAAGGCATGGGAAGAATACCAAAAGATGGAAGCTACCTTAGCTAGCAAGAAGCCTAAGATTGGATGATTTAGATTTCCATTTGAGTTTAAAATGATGATGTCAAACAATTGCAAATGTTATATGTAATGATGGAATGATCATTTTCTAAACATGCATAGATAATTTCAAAACACGATTTCAAAACATAAAGGAATCACCGTGGATTGCAATTCTTTGAATTGTATGTTTCCTTGAGAAAGACATTGATGAAAATTGTTATACAAGGCTAAGACTTGTATAGAATTCCTTATCCTTAACAATCTCATGAAACCATATAATTAAAAGGATGTAGGGTGTAATGATCATTTTATTATACTGATATCAAGTCTTTTTTTGGCGAAGAAGGTTGTTTAGCAATGGAAGGTAAAAGACCTTAGACTCGCTTACAAGTTAGAATGGCAGAAGAAGAAACCCATGCTTGATTAGTTGAAGTCGAGAATCAAATGACCCAAATGGTTGTAATGATGGGGGAAATGAAGGCTTTTATTCTTGCATCCCGTGGACAATATCCTACTTCTCTAAATATGGGAGTTTCAAATGCCACCAAATACCAATTGAAGACCCAGTCAGAAACAAAAAACCGGTTCAAGAAAATCCTGTAAAAACTACACCTGAGGTAGTGAATTTGGAAGAGGATGATCAAATCAAGAAGACATCCAAAACAAAGGATGAAGAAGAGGCCAAGAGATTGGCAAAAATTGAAGAGTGCTTAGCAAATCAAGGCTATAAGCTTCAAAGGTTTGACAATTTCTCATCGTACGCAAAGGTAGTTGTTTCGGAAAATTATAAGGAACCGGAGTTCGTGAGCAAGTATGATGACACTGGCTATCCCAAAAGCCATTTGAAGTATTATCTCCATAAGATGGCAAGATATTCAGACAACACGCCACTTCTTATTAGCACATTTCAAGATGGTTTGAGAGGGGCAGACCTTGCATGGTATACAGCCCTCGACATAGAAGACTTCACTGAATAGGATCATTTGATGGGAAAATTTCTTTGTCAGTACAAATTTAAGGTTGAAGTACTCCTAACTAGAGAGGACCTCGTCAGAACCGAGAAATGGAAGGATGAAGGGTTCAGAGCCTATGCTCAGATATGGAAAGCTATTGCCTTACAAGTAAAGCCTGTCATAAGTGAAGAATAGCTCATTGAGCTCTTTCTAAAATCATTGCCAACTGAGTATTACAACAAGCTTCATGTATCAAGTTGTTAGACATTCACCATGTTGGTCAAAGTAGGTGAGAGAATTGAATGGGGTTTGAAAGAAAAGAAAGCTCAAGAAACAACAGCTCAAAGGCGTTACCCCGGAAAAAAAGACAAAGAACTCATCTAAGAAGTGGGCATGGTGTCGAGCCCAAGTACTCATCAAGCATCATTTCCGAGGCAATCAAATGTTGCTTGGAAAAATCTAAGGCAATTTGAGCCAAATAAAAGGCCTGTGAGGTAATATACACCGTTGCCTTGATCCCTGTCAAAGCTATTACCAATGCTTTTGGAAAGGCATTTGGTGGCCAAGAAAGTACCAAGAGACAATCCTACGAGATTTTCTTGGTATGATGAGTCAAAAACTTGCACCTATCACATGAGAGAAAGGGGACATGATGTGGATAATTGTCCCACTCTAAAGTATAAGGTTCAATAGCTCATTGACAAGAAGATATTGAACTTTCAAGAGCTAGAGCCAAATGTACATCAGAATCTTCTTCCTGAGCACAATATAGTAAACAAGATCAAGGACGAGGAAACAATGAATGAGTCTGATGATGAAGATGAATATGAAGTCAAGATTAAAGTTTCTCGATTAGGGGATGCTCGCTTTCATCAAAAAGCACTTTTAAAAGGCCAGATTGTAGACAACTTGGGAGAAGACTCCGGAAAATATAACTTCCAAGTGAAATATACCTCACCACCATGGACGTTCAAAAATGAAGACATTGTACCAAATGGTTGGGGTGGAATGGATACTGAGGAAGCCAACAGAAGCATGATATCCATGACTACACCATTTCTAATCAAGCTTGATGAAGTAGATAAATATAAGGAGGAGGAAGATCCCATCACACCAATCACTATTCAACTTCCCATTAATCAGCTAAGGATCGAAGAAGAAAAAACACAACTTGTGATCATCACTCTCCCTTCAAAAGAAAAGTTTTGACACTAAGTGTGTACCTTGTGATTACTCTCCCAAAGAAGTCGATGCCATAACCTGATCAGGGAGATGCAATGCCCCAAAGGACAGTAAACACAAAAAGAAAGGAGTGACCGAAGAAAATGTCAAACAGTTACTTTTGATCATGAAGACGAGTGAATTTGAGGCAATTAAATAGATAAGAAGGATGCCGGCACAAATTTCTCTGTTGGATCTCTTTAAGACTTCAGAAAGCCACAAAATGGTGCTTAAGAATCTTCTCAATGAGGTGCATATCCCGAAAACGATTAATGAGGTACAATTGAAAGACTTTGTTGGTGCTATTATTCTGAAGGATCAAATTGCCTTCTCTGATGAAGATTTCCCAATTGACGGGCATTCTCACAATAAAGCCCTGTATATTGTTGTCAAATGTCGGGGTAAGGAGGTGTCATAGGTGCTAATTGATAATGGCTCCATACTTAATTTGTGTCCACTAAGCACACTACATAGCTTAGGGATTAGTGAAGAGCTCATTAAATCTTCTAAGGTAACAGTGCGCTTGTTTGATGGAATGAAGAAAGACATTATTGGTGATATTAAACTCGAGGTAAACATAGGCCCTGTGCCTTTCCTGATCGACTTCCAAGTAGTGGATATCCCAAGGACCTTCAACTTGTTACTCAAAAGACCTTGGATTCATATGGCTAGCGCTATTCCTTCAAGTCTCCATTAGAAGGTCAGATTTGTCATTAATGGCAAGATTATCACCGTACATGGAGAGACAGATTTCACTATCTACAAGGAGAGTGCAATACCTTATGTCGAACCCAGAGTGAAAGATGAACCAAGTTATCATTCCTTTGAAATGATCTCAATGGTGCAAATTCCTGCCGGTTGCATCATAAAATCCCCAAAGTTCTCAACATCATCCATTATGTCTAGAAGAATGTTATGCTAGTATGGATTTACTCTTGGTAATGGTCTTGGATCAAAGTTTCAAGGAATCAAAGAATCTATCACCCCTCTCGCTATAAGGATGAAGTACGGAATAGGTTATATTCCAAATAACTTTAAAGATCACTATAGAGGCCAAAGCCAAGGTCGAAAGAACCATGGAGGTTGTAGAGGCCGAGGTGATCGCCTCATTAATCCATCTATATGAAAGGCAAAGCTAAAAAGCTTCCCTATTATCATATCCACATCAAGGAAACTTTTTCTGGACCTTCCAAGCTACTTCAAGAAGAGGACTTACACACATAGGAAGAATATGTTATGTCAAGTTTATTCAAAGAGAATACCATCAACGTTATCATAACTAAGGCAGATGTTACCTACGCACTAGAGTAGGAAGATTCTCTTGAACTTTTGCTACTGGCTTTTTCTATTGCATTTTATTGAATGCAATATCAAGCTTTCTGTGATTTCATTTGCAATTTCAGCTCAGTTACATTCCTTTTAATGTAGATGTAATCACATTTTTCAATTCAATAAAAATGGTCAAATATTTTGTTAATGACATATAAAAACAATACCAAACCTATGATAAGCAACATCCTCATTCGTGAGGCTTGAGGCTTTGAGTTTCTATATTGCTCCTCGTGGTGAAAATGATTTTAAGAGCAAGGAAGTCCGATGATATGAGAACTAGCTTTGTCTTTATGTTCTTTCAAAACAAATTTCAAAATGAATTTCAAAACGTTTTTCATAGGACCATGTGCGTTACTTTGTATGCAAATTCTAATCATGCTCGTTACATGTCAAGCATGAGCATTCGCATATCCATGATAGGTTCATATGTGACCCAAATCTTTTTGAGGAGATCACTTGCGATATTTGAGTAGATAATGAAGATGAGGAATGGGTAAGAAAAGAATGGATCCATCATGAAGAATAAAAACCACTCACGTTAGAAAAAACGATTACTATTAATCATGGTGATAAAGAGAACCCTAAAGAGGTTAAGATTGGAGAAAGTCTTCCCTCAGCAGAAACATAAAGGATCACATATTTGCTCAAGGAATATTAGGATATATTTGCATGGTCTTATGCTAACATGACAGGCCTTGATCCAAGCATAGTTGAACATGCTTTGCTAATTGATCCAAGTATTCCACCAAAGAAACAAAAACTGAGGCAAACAAAGCTAAAATTGGCGAAGAAAATAAAGGAAGAAGTGATGAAATTGTTCAAGGTCGGGTTGCCAACATAGTACCCGTAATGAAGAAAGATGATCGGGTACGGGTGTGCATTGATTATCGCGACCTAAATAAAGCAAGCCCTAAGGATGATTTTTTTTTTGGTTAAAGAGCTCTAAGAATGATTTCCAGCTTCCATATGTCAATGTATTAGTGGATAGCACTGCTGGGTTCGAGACATTTTCATTCATAGATGGTTTCTCAAGATATAATCAAATTCTCATGTAGAATGAGGATAAGGTGAAAACGTCCTTCATGACACCATGAGGCACATTTTGTTACGAGGTGATGCATTTTGGTTTGAAAAATACTGGTGCCACATATCAAAGGGCAATGGTAACTTTATTCCATGATATAATGCACAAAGAAATCGAGGTATATGTGGATGACATGATTGCAAAATCCAAATAAGGAGAAGATCACGTTGAGGCACTTCACAAATTGTATGAAAGACTTTGAAAGTACAAGTTGCGGCTGAACTCTAACAAATATGTATTTGGAGCAAAATCTGGCAAACTGCTAGGATTTGTGGTCAGTAACAGAGGAATCGAAATTAATCCTTCCAAGATCAAAGCAATATATGACTTAAAGACTCCTATGGTAAAAGAAATGAGAAGCTTGCTGAGGCGATTAAACTACATTGCCCATCTAATTTATTAGCTTTCTGAGACTGCTAAACCATTCTTCAAACTGTTAAAGAAAAATGCTAAAGTAAAGTAGGTTGCGGAATTTCAACAAGCCTTTGAAAAGATCAAAGAATATCTAGTATGCCTACCAGTGTTGGTACCACTAATTCTTGGAGTCCCACTGATCTTATATTTGACGATTCATTATGAGTCGTTAGGAGCGGTGCTTGTACAAAGAAGACCCAATAATGGTAAAGAACAAGCCATTTATTACTTAAGCAAGAAATTCACAGCATCAGAAGTGAATTACCCTATAGTTGATAAGACATGCGTCGCATTAATTTGGGTATTACACAGATTAAGACAGTATACCCTTCATTACCAAATTTTACTAGTGATCGAGAATGATCTAATGAAATACCTTCTTGAGAAATTCTCCTTGGTCAGGAAATTGGGAAAGTAGCAGGTCTTGATATCTGAGTTCGACATCAGAAGTTCATCCCAAAAGTCAGTCAAAAGACGAGCGACAGCAGACATGTTGCCAGAAAATTCGCAAAATATCGCCAGTTCTTAAGAACGACTTGATGATCATATATTGATAGTGGTTGATGATAAATGGATCATGTATTTTGATGGTGCAATCAACTTATCTTGATTAGGAACAGGGGCAATATTGATTTCCCCTGAAGGCTAACATTCTTTGGTATTTGCGAAATTGATATTTTCATACACCAATAACATTGCTGCATACGAAGCATGCATTCTCGGCTTACAATTAGCCTTTTCAATGAAGGTAAAAAGGTTGCAAGTATATGGAGATTCTATACTCATCATATTGTAAACAACTAGTGAATGGCAAACTTGAGATGCCAAGTTGATTCCTTATCACAGATATTTAGAAGAGATGATAGAAAGTTTCGAAGAGGTAACATTCGATTATCTCCCAAGAGCTCAAAATTATTTTGCGGATGCTTTTGCAACTCTGTCATCCTTATTATAGGCTAAAGATGGTATGGATATAAAACTATTGAGAATCAACATTTTTGAACAACCAGCTCATTGCATGATGGTCCCAGCAGAGTTCAACAACAAACCATGGTATGATGACATCAAAAGATATCTTTAATCAAGAAAATTCCCTGAAGAAAGCCAACTAAGTGATAGAAAATTCATAAGGAAGATAGCCAATAAATTCTTCCTCAATGGTCAAACCCTCTACAAGAAATCATTTGATTCAAACCCTATTAAGATGTGTGGATGCTACAGAAGCTGAACATATCATGAAAGAAATTCATGAAGGTGAATGTGGATTGCACATGAATGAACATCTTCTAGCCCGAAAGATTATGAGATTGGGATATTATTGGATGACAATAGAATCAGATTGCATCCAACATGTAAGATGTTGCCATCAATGTCAAGTTTACAGAGATAAAATAAATGCACTGCCAAATGAGCTACATCAAATGTCTGAGCCATGGCTATTTTCAATATGAGGAATTGATATGATTGGTCCAATCAACCCCAAGGCCTCAAATGGACATCAATTCATCTTGGTTGCTATTGGCTATTTCACTAAATGGATTGAAGCAAACTTCTACATAAATGTTACTGCCAAGAATGTCGCAAGATTCATTAGGCGGGACATCATTGCTAGGTATGGAGTTCCAAAAGCAATAATTATGGACAATGGCTCAAATTTAAATAATAGGGTTGTAGATGATTTACTTAAGCATTTCCATGTATGACATCTGAACTCGGCTCAATATCATCCATAAATGAATGGAGCAGTCGAAGTGGCAAATAAGAATATCAAGAAGATACTAGCCAAGAAAGCCGAAAATTATTGTGATTGGCACAAAAGGTTGTCGTATGCTCTGATGGCATACTTAACTTCAATTTGAACATCAACTAGAGCAACCCCATTTTCTTTGGTTTACAAAATGGAAGCAGTGCTACTTATTGAAGTAGAAATTCTTTCAATAAGGATACTATCCCAATTAAAGCTTTCAGAAGCTGAGTGAATTTAACAAATATATGAACAACTCAACATGATCGATGAAAAGAGATTAAGAGCTATATACCATGGATAAGCCTATTAAAGATAAGTGGCTAAATCTTTTAATTGAAAGGTGAAACTGAAGAATTTCAAAACAGAGGATTTAGTAGTAAGGAAAGTCAACTTCAACAATTCAGAGTCTCGTGTCAAATTCACTCCGAATTATAAGGGTCCATATATTGTCAAGAAGATTCTTTCTAGAGGAGCATTAATTCTTATAGATATGGTAGGAATAGAATTGGTCTATCCTGTAAATGCAGATGCTGTCAAGATTTTCTACTCGTGAAATGAAGACAAACATTCAAGAAAAGATTCGGGTCACTTTCGAACATGTGCATGTCATGCATATCACGCATGCCATGCATTTCATAAAAATGTTTTTCTATTTGGCAGAAGAAAGCAAAAAGAATTTAAGCCAGTTGATGATTTCAAAATTCCCAATGGAGTTATCAACTAGTAGAAGGAAGTATCATTTCCAATTCTATTTTCCATTAATATCCTCTAATGTGCTTTCCATTTTATCATCTCTAGAGAGACAAAGAAAAGGGAGCAACAACAGAAGAATCCCCAGTGTAACCAAAACAAAAACATGCAAACGAGATCTTGATAAATCGATTAGACAGGTATCCCTAGATCGTGAGGGCATGTACTAAAGAGGTTACCTTACTAAGAGAAAAATAAAACTTTTTCTTCCCCAAGCGGAATGACGCTAAGGCTGGGCAAAACAAAAAAAATTGTCTTGAAAAGGAAAATACCTCATAAATGTTTCAATAAAAATTTTGAAACACGCTTTCTTTGAAAATGCACTAAGCATCAAAATTCCCTAAAATAGGTAATTTGACAAAAGGCTTTGAAAAATTTCATAGAAAAAGTTTGGATCATATTGAATGGAAGGACTTTCAAATGATGAAAGGTAAGCCATATCCAAACACGTCCCTTATACACTCAAAGCCAAAATGGAAAAGTGAGTGAGAAAAAATTCATCCGAAGGAAATATGAGATATTCGCAATGATTACATGGATTGAAATGATGAAAGGCAATCATTTCACTATCCTAAACACATGCTTATCCCTTGCATATCCAAATTTGAGCCAAAACAGTATAGAAGTTTTCCCAAAACAACCTATTAAGAACTACCCCACACTGGGGCAAATAAGAAGGTTTGTGGATTGGTAGTTATAGAGAATAGGACTAAGAAATATTTTATTACATACTCTTGCATCAATCTTTCTGTGATAACTTCATATGAAGTCAAACGGAAGCTCAAGACATCTCAAGAGGAAGAAGAACACTTCATTTCTTATACCCAAACACATTACCTTTGGCAAAGCCCAATTGAGCTTGAATATTCATTTCAAAACCCCAAATTGATGATTATCTCTTCACACCGGAGCATGAGCATATGATCCACTTTAATAGATAGGAAACAAAAGGGCAGAACACAGAGTCCTTAGAATTCAAAAGGATCAAAGACAATAGTAGTGTGCCTGGTAAAAGTAAGACCAAATGCCCAAGAAAAATGAGAAAGAAAAGAGAATGCAAAAGAAAGCTCAAAACGACAAAAAAGTCATGACAAAGCAAAGTCAAGATCATGAAAGATCATAGATCACAGTAAGTGAGAGTGAGCAAACGAAAAGAGATTGTGATGAATGTTTAGAGGACTCTAATATTCATAAAAGAAGGATCTCTAATGAACAAAACAGAAAAAGGGTGGTGATACCAAGAAGATCACCAATTTCATAAAAACCTGGAATTCAAACAAATGAGCCTTTTTTAGCCTACCCATTACCAACAAATACAACCTCTTTCCAAAGACCCTTCAAATTAGGATGTTGAGAGTAGAAATATGACTTTATAACAAGAAATCATCACTCAAAAAAGTGCATGCAATACTATCTTGTCTTATCCTCGAAATTCTTAACTTGTACACCCGAAGTTAGATATAATAAAATCCTTTTTCTTGGCCTCAGAATGCCTATTCTTTGAATAGCCATTGACTAAGCCAACATTACAGCCTTTTGAAAGAGCTTATAGGATCAATTGAATTGTATACATTGCGAACATCTCCGAACACCTAAGGATGGGTTAAGAAAAATAAAATTGAGGGATATCAGACAAGTCCCCTTTCAATCAAATGAAGGAAAGACCATGTTTATAGATTGAAACAAATCCTTTCTAATGAAGGTCTTCCAAATGATCATTTCAAGCATTTCTTGAAAGTTCGCAAGCATTTTGTTCAAATAATTCCTTGAAAAGAAAATTTGATTGTCTGAAATGCAATTAACACAAAGAATGCATATTTCAAAACTAAGTTTCAAAAAATTTTTTGTCAACTTAAAACAAAGTTTTCAAATAGTTTGTGGTAAGCGAAAAGAAAACCACATTTCAAATGGTTTTGATTAATTTCCAAGCTACTTTTCAAAATAGTTTTTGGTCAACTAAAAACCATAGCAAGGTTAGTAAAACCTTAAAATCACAAAACTTGCACTTAAGGCATTCATTGTTTAAAGTTTTCCCAAAGTCCTATCGGTAAAGAACCACTAGACAAATCTAAAGTTCTACAGGTGATGAGCCCCTACGCAATTTCCAAAACCCTATAGAGGAGGAACCACTTGGCAAGTCTCCAAAATTCAAGTTCTACTAGTGAAAAACCATTAGGCAAATCTAAAGTCCTACAGGTGAGGAGCCCTTAGGCAAATTCAAAGTCCTATAGGCGAGTAGCCCCTAGGCAATTTCCAAAACCCTACGGGTGAGGAACCACTTAGCAAGTCTTCAAAATTCAAGTCCTACTAGTGAAAGACCATAGGCAAATCAAAAGTCCTACAGGCGAGGAGACCCTAGGCAAATTCAAAGTCCTACAAGCAAGGAGCCCTTAGGCAATTTCCAAAACCCTACGAGTGACGAACCACTTAGCAAGTCTCTAAAATTCAAGTCCTACTGGTGAAAAATCATTAGGAAAATCTAAAGTCCTACAAGCGAGGAGCTCTTAGGCAAATTCAAAGTCCAATAGATGAGGAACCCCTAGGCAATTTTCAAAACCCTACAGGTGAGGAACCATTTAGCAAGTCTCCAAAATTCAAGTCCTATTGGTAAAAAAATCATTAGGCAAATCTAAAGTTCTACAGGCGAGGAGCCCCTAGGCAAATCCAAAATCCTACATGTGAGGCGCCCCTAAGCAATTTTCAAAACCCTACGGATGAGAAACCACTTGGCAAATCTCCAAAATTTAAGTCTTACTGGTGAAAAAAAATTTGGCAAATCTAAAGTCTTACAGGTAAGGAGCCCCTAGGCAAATCCAAAGCCCTACAGGCAAGGAGCCCCTAGGCAATTTTCAAAACCCTACGGGTGAGAAACTATTTAGCAAGTCTCCAAAATTTAAGTCCTACTGGTGAAAAACCATTAAGCAAATCTAAAGTCCTACAGGCGAGGAGCCCCTAAGCAAATCCAAAGTCCTACAGACGAAGAGCACCTAGGCAATTTTCAAAACCCCACGGATGAAGAACCACTAGGCAAGTCTCCAAAATTCAAGTTCTACTAGTAAAGAACTAGTAGGCAAATCTCAAAGTCCTACAGGCGTGGAGCCTCTACACAATTTTCAAAATCTTACCGGTGAGGAACCACTTGACAAGTCTCTAAAATTTAAGTATTACTTGTAAAGAACCACTAGGCAAATCCCAAAGTTCTATAGGCGAGGAGCCTTTAGGCAATTTTCAAAACCCTACAGGTGAGAAACCACTTGGCAAGTTTCCAAAATTCAAGTCCAACAGACAAGGAGACTCTAGGAAAATTCAAAGTCCTACAAGCAAGGAACCCCCTAGACAATTTTCAAAACCCTATGGGTGAGGAACCACTTGGCAAGTCTCCAAAATTCAAGTCCTGCCGGTGAAAAACTATTAGGCAAATCTAAAGTCCTACCGACGAGGAGCCCCTGGGCAAATCCAAAGTCCAATAGGTGAGGAGCCCCTAGGTAATTTTCAAAACCCTGCGGGTGAGGAACCATTTGGTAAGTGTCCACAATTCAAGTCCTACCGGTGAAAAATCATTAGGTAAATCTAAAGTTCTACAGGCGAGGAGCCCTTAGGCAAATCCAAAGTCCTACAAGCGAGGAGCCCTTAAGCAATTTCCAAAGCCCTACGGGTGAGGAACTGCTTGGTAAATCTCTAAAATTGAAGTTTTATTGGTGAAAAATCATTTAGCAAATCTAAAGTCCTACGGGCAATGAGCTTCTAGGCAAATCCAAAGTCCTACAGGCGAAAAGCCCCTAGGTAATTTCCTAAATCCTATGAGTGAAGAACCATTTGGCAAGTCTCCAAAATTCAAGTCCTACTGGTGAAAAACCATTAGGCAAATCTAAAGTCCTAGAGGCGAGAAGCCCCTAAGCAAATCCAAAGTCCTATAGGTAAGAAGTCCCTAGTTAATTTTCAAAACTCTACGGGTGAGGAACCACTTGGTAAGTTTCCAAAATTCAAGTTCTGCTGGTAAAGAACCACTAGGTAAATTTCAAAGTCCTATAAGCGAGGAGCCTCTAGGCAAATTCCAAAATCCTACGGGTGAGGAACCACTTGGCAAGTCTCCAAAATTCAAGTCTTACTGGTAAAGAACCACTAGACAAATCCCAAAGTCCTATAGCCGATAAGCCTTTAGGCAATTTTCAAAACCCTATAGGTGAGAAACCACTTGGCAAGTCTCCAAAATTCAAGTCCAGAAGACGAGGAGCCCCTAGGTAAATTCAAAGTCCTACAAGCAAGAAGCCCCTAAACAATTTCCAAAACCCTATGGGTGGGGAACCAGTTGGCAAGTCTCCAAAATTCAAATCTTACTGACGAAAAATCATTAGGTAAATCTAAAGTCATATAGGCGAGGAGCTCCTAGGCAAATCCAAAGTCCTACAGGTGAGGAGCCCTTAGGCAATTTTCAAAACCCTGCGGGTGAGGAACTATTTGGCAAGTGTCCAAAATTCCAAGTCCGACTGATGAAAAATCATTAGGCAAATCTAAAGTCCTATAGGCGAGAAGCCTCTAGGTGAATCCAAAGTCCTATAAGTGAGGAGCCCCTAAGCAATTTCTAAAACCATACGGATGAGGAACCACTTGGCAAATCTCCAAAATTGAAGTCCTACTGATGAAAAACCATTAGGCAAATCTAAAGTCCTATAGGCGAGGAGCCCCTAGGCAAATCCAAAGTCCTACAAGCGAGGAGCCTCTAGGCAATTTCCAAAACCCTAAGTGTGAGAAACCATTGGGCAAGTCTCCAAAATTCAAGTCCTACTGATGAAAAATCATTAGGCAAATCTAAAGTCCTACAAGCTAGGAGCCCCTAGACAAATCCAAAGCCCTACCGGCAAGGAGCCCTTAGGTAATTTCCAAAACTTTACAGGCGACGAACCACTTGGCAAGTCTTCAAAATTCAAGTTCTACTGGTAAAGAATCACTAGGCAAATCTTAAAGTCCTATAGGCGAGAGCCTCTAGGCAATTTCCAAAATCTTACGGGTGAAGAACCACTTGACAAGTCTCCAAAATTCAAGTCTTACTGGTAAAGAACCACTAGGCAAATCCTAAAGTCCTATAGGTGGGAGCCTTTAGGCAATTTCCAAAACCCTACAGATAAGGAACCACTTGATAAGTCTCCAAAATTCAAGTCTTACAGGCGAGGAGTCCCTAGGCAAATTTAAAGTCATACAGGTAAGGAATCACTAGGCAAATTCAAGTTCTACTAGTGAGGAACTACTAGGCAAATCCAAAGTCCTATAGGCAAGAAGCCCTAGTCAAATCCAAAATCCTCAGGCGAAGAGTCTCAAGTGTTCATGATTCGTAAGTTCGTCCTTAAATCACGAAATCAGAATAACTATCATAATCATCACCACCATCAATTCATGCTCTTAGATAAACAACAAAGAAACTCTCACAAACAAGTAAGTTTCTCTCCCTCAATCATCAAGAATCTTTTGAATTATGTTTTGAAGAGAGAATCTTTGAATTAGATCACGAATTTCAAAAAGCAAGAACCTTAATCAGTTGTTGTGAAATTTTCATCTTATCTTGTTTAGTAAGCCTACCAAAAATTCAGGTGTCACTTTGTGTTTGAGATTAACTTCTAACGAGCTCAATCTCAAATAGGGACAGTTGTCAACACCTAATTTTTAGCTCATTTTTTTATATTTTCAAAAATTTCAAAATTAGGACTAGGAATCTTGGCCAAGCCTAGAAACCTATTTGTAAACCAAAAAATAATTTTTTAGCATTTTTCTGCATTTTTTCTTAATTTCTTTTAGTCAAAATAGGTGAGAAAATCAAGAAAAATAGCACATGGAATCAGAAAATTCCATAAAAATAGTCATTAGTCTTATTTTAAATCCAATTTCATGAATGCATTGTCAATTTTGAGAAATCTCAATCAGGTATATGTTTTTCCTAAAATTGGGCAAAATTAAACTCAAATTGAACAAAAAATGCAATTAATTTTTTCTAGTCATTTTTAAGTCATAGTGTCTTCACAAAACATGATTCTGGGATCTTGAATTGCATAATGGCTAGTCCAATTGCACAATTTGACATAAAAATAAAAAATTCCCAAAATTTGATTGAAAATTAAGAATTTTGAACATAAATTGGGAATCGTGCCCAATATGAAATTGTCGAAATATAAGACCATCATTTTTAGGGTTAATTAGAAGTGGGTAATTAAATTTTGACATCAATTTTTCCTAATCAGGTCATTAGGACATCAAATTGAACAAAACCCTATTAATCCGAATATAAAAATAAGAAAATCTTGGACACAATTATAATGAAAATTGGGGCAAATTATATATTTGGGTCCAAAATATGATGGGGAATTCAATTTTGGGGTTAAATTTGGAAAATTGAGTCAAAATCGAGTCGAATTTGAGAATTTAGACTAACCCGGATCTGTCGAGTTGACTGAGTCAACCCGATCCGACCTAGGTTACTCACCTTCTTCGCCTGACTCAACCAAAGCACACTAAACCCAGGAAAATAGAATCAAACCCAAGACTTCACCGATCAGTTCTAGCTATTTTGGCACGTAGAAATCGACTGAGCCTGTTGGAAAATCTCCAGCTGGCACCAGTTAATCAATCCCAACTAATTACAAGTCGGTTCTAACAAATTTTGAGCAGGAATCAAGCTACAAAAAAACGAAAAAAACCTTGAACAAAGGAGGAAACCTGCTCGGAAAATATGCCATAGAGGGAGAAGAGAGAGAACGAGTGCGAATTAGAGAGAAATCTAGAGATAGAAAGAGAAGTAGAGATCCCCAGGTCGAGCGATCATCACCGATTGATCGATTGGTGCTGGCAAATCGACCATTTTGGGAGGATTTCCTTCTCATGCAACCAGAAAGAACTTAACCGTGAAGGCCTAAAACCAGGCATTTTCCGGGCAATCCAGGCCTGTTCCGACGAATGCCAGAGTACCGAGAGGAAGACCAAGTGTCAAGGAACAACCCAAGAGGCGCAAATCACTTTGACAATTTCGTTTGATTAGCAGACGAAGAAGGTAAAATCGGCTCATAGTCATTTTTCTAAAAATTTTCCAGAATTCAGTTTTAACCTTGATATATATGTCTGTGTGATTTCGTCGGTGAATCTTGACATTTTGATGTTCATTACTAGTTTCTAATCACATTTTGGTGTTGTCATTGCATTTGGGGTATTAAACTTGCATAAACCGAGTCGGCCATGCACGAAAACCACCTCGCCAGAGCTCGGAGGTCCTCGTCGGAGCGTCACCGTGGCCATAGACCAGTCAAAGTTAACATTCCCTTATCTTGTGTGATGATATGATACGTGTTTTGATTGAGGTAGGCAGTTGGAGCACTCTGTATTGTGATTTGAGAGTTTGAACAACTAGTTAGAATAGTTTACAAGTTAGGATGTTTAGACTGATTTTTCGCCAGCCGGCAAACGTATGGTGGCCATCTGGTTAGACTAGATTAGTACTGGAACGTATGGACATCATAATAGTGTAATCGGAATGGCGAGATAGTCACCGGAAGGTCGTCACTGGTGGGTTCAAAGTTACAGCCTCGAAAACATCAAACTCAGAACAATGTACACCACCTGTTTGTGAAAATGCCCCAATGAAGAAGTCCAAAAATGGTGCCGTTTTGGCACCGTGCCTGTTGGAGGGGATGACCAACACCGGCGACACCCGGCTCGGCCAAGCCGAACCGGGTTGAATCGAGCCAGTCCAATTCATTTCCTCGGCGGGAAAATTTTAAAAATAAAAAATAATAATAATTTGAAAAAAACAAAAAATTTGAAAAAATTCCAGAAAACAAATAAAAAATCAGAAAATTCACAAAAACTAAAAAAAAATTTAGAAAATTCAAAAAATTCAAAAAATTTAAAAAAATTTTAAATAAATCTGAAAAATCAATAAAAAATTGAAAAATTGGAAAATTCATAAAAAATTTAGGAAAATCATAAAAAAATCAATTCCCGGGTTAAAATTTTTTTTCAAAAAAAATTAAAAAATTTTGAAAATTTCATAGAATGGTCCAAAATCATTGTGGCCAACCACAAAAAATGAAATTTGAATTTTTGGAAGTGCCTAAGTGGCATTTTTAGGAAATTCCAAATTCAGGGGTTATAACCCTTAAAAAACCTTAAAACCCTAAAAAAATGTGTAAATCATGAAATGAATAATTTTTTAGAGCTTCATTAGGGTGTGGGGTGTTTTGATTGATTTTCGTTTTAGAGACCATTTAGAATTGATTGACTTGATTAACTTTGATTGTACATTTAATACTTGCTTGGTCTTTCCTACGATTAGAATAGATAGAAATAGTGGGTAAGCTTCGGAAATTTGTATGACACGTTAGATATCATATCATTCTTAGGTACCGAAAGGGCATTAAGGAATTCAACTTGGGATCAATAATGTAACCAAGTCCATGTACTCAGAATATATGGTTCATAGAATCCCGATATTTCTCCCGTATCTCGATTAGGTTTCTAGTATACCTACCAATAATAACTAGTGGCAACTCCAAAATCACAAACCTAGATTAAATAAGAAATTACCTTTTACTATCACGTGAGGTATGGTCCGGGAGAGACCCTTACACGAAAATACCTCCTTAATGTGTAAATCCCGAAAGCCCCAAAAAAGCGCAGCACGACAATGGCTCATATCATTTCATTTCGGTCTTTGTGCTTGTGGATGGTTGGCTAGTTGGACCGATCCCTTACCCTAATGGCGGCAGTTCAGACGACGGAGGTGATGGATGGGAGTAGTTGTTTAGGGACAACGAAAGCTAATAAGGAGCCATTTCATAGTTTTCGCAGTTGCTTCTTTTTGGTCTAAACTGTGATGACAAGTGTTGGTGCTAGTGATGGATGTATAGTGTCATCTGGTTGTCGACGGGGAGTTTTATATCTTTTTGGTCCTCCCAGTGGTAGTTTTTGATTAGCGCTACCCGTGTACGTAAATAAGATAATGAAATGGAAGTAAGCTATCCCTGTTCAACTACATTTGTATGTGTTTGCTTATGTCTAATTTATGTTATAAATTTTGAATTTAAATGTTATCTTCTGCTTGCGTACTAACAATTTTAAAAGAGATTAAAGAACCGCGTCAGAGAGTGGTGTACTGGGATGTCACATTAACGATGTAATGAGTTGGCAAATAAAAGTGAGCATCTTGCACTAATCCTATGTTTAACGTTGAAACTTGCTATCCATTAAGGAACACTCTCGAAAGAGGATCAAAGTAAAGGGACACAAAAGTTCTATGTTTCACAATCACAACAAGCAAAAGAAAACATGGTGAAGAGTTACGGTGGATTGCATGACATTGAAAGAATCATGGAGGAGCGAGCAAGTTGCGGTGGAAATCCAAAATATACGCCTTCATTCCACCCAAAAATATGCCTTCATGTAAGAGATTATAATCACTCCTTGCATGCTCATGCCAATACGACACACATTACTAAATTATGAGGTATAAGTAACCAACTTCTTTAATAAGAGGCAAGACCCAGTTGCTTACAAGTAATGTGGAAATTTCCAAACTGGACCGACTGATTATAACTTAAAATAAAATAGTTGGCCAATGACTCATGAACAAAGAGACCAGAAGAAAAATTGAGACTTTAAAGGATCAACTTCATGAGGAATCTTCCTTTCATTGATGTCGAAGTCAATATGTTTTATACAATGCCCAAAGTACGTGTATACGCATATATCTGGCGAGCATTCCTCCTCCACTGAGTGACTTAGTGGTAAACCTTCAAGTCACTTCCCTTACTCCAGAAAGACGAAAGTGAGAAACATGATCCTAGTGCTGTAAAATTTCAAATGGCATGGAAGTAAGTTACCTGAAAAGGAATATTGTCATGCACCAGGAAAACTAACCTTCATGGAGCAAATCACTTGCACAAAAATTACCACTGAAAGAATGATCCTACAAAAAGCCTATAAATAAGCATCACATCTTTAGTGTCTTGTGGGTTGTGTAAATGTTATTTCACTGAGGTTACAAAGAGCAGATAATCATATATGTATAGTCATACAATGTATTGTTCTAACTTTCCAAGCCATCAGGACATTACTTTTCTCTGTTACGCAAGCCATATGCAATGTAATTCAAATGCATAACAATGAAAATGTGCCTAGATAAGTTCATGCAAATACTTTAAAATAGTATTAGCATTGAAAAGTTATTGCAATACAAGGAGTATCGCAACTTCTTTAAGATAGTATTGGCAATATAATTCAAATGCATAACGGTGTTGGCAATATACTTTAAATGCATAACAAAGAATCATTCATAATAAAGCTACTCACCTTCCCAACAAAGGCCAGTAGCCCCAATTGCAGATGCACCTTTACCTTTCACAACTTCAACTATTCGCTTTGCACCTTCATATCCTTTATCATGCCAAAAAAGAGAAACATCCCAATTTTCTAAACACAGCAGACCTATACATTGAGATGCTTCCAAAATAGACTCATTCAGACCTATCCATGTCAACTAATAGTAAAAGAAAAAAGAATTTGTATTGTTGGTCTTGTTGGTCTTGCACATCTCAAAAAATTGCTCGTCTTCACATCCTCCTTTTTACCTATAGTTGAATAAAAAAAAGAATAATTAGTCAAAACAAAGTAAAGCACAAGTAAGAACACTTTTATGAAAATGTCAAGCATAGATGGATATTTGCATCTTCTCTCTTCCAATAGATGATATTAAACTTGAAATGTTGTTAAAATATGACACAAGCAATTCAACTGTCTTAGTTTGTGATGTTGGTTCTAAGGGAATGCTTTCTGCCAAATCTTGTGAGCATGAGGCGGATGTAAAAGTTGTTAGGGCTAATGATGTTGCTGCTGTTGTCGTTGTTGATACTACTGATTGAGTCTTGCAATGATATATGTTATGGCCTAACCAACAACATTTCCTATAAGTGATTGTGGTGTTTTGTCTCTTCAACTTTGTTCCTATAGGCTCTCACACAACTTTCTTCTTGTCTTTAAATTGTTATCAGTAACTTCATTCACCGACTTAGTTCATTGTTTCTTCTTTCTACCAACTTACTTGGGCACATCTAATGGGAGTAAATGCTCTTTAGCAGGCCAAGTGTCCTTGCTACAACATGCACAACATAGCTCTAAGTTTGCCTAAATTTTTCCATACTGAGACACATGTAAACCCACTTTTTCAGGTTGTTCCCTCATATATGCAAGAGATGTCACATCATGACAACAAGGGATTCACTAATGTCCTATCTTCTATAGCTACAAGTTATGTGTCTGATGTTAACAACCTATCCTTTTGCTTATGCATCCTCTCCATGAGATGCACTCTTATAGCTTCAAGCAATGTGAATATAGGCTTGTCCCTTGCGTCAATGATGCTTGTGTCGAAACTTTCACACTAGTTTTTCGAGGAAGCGTCACATTTTGAGCTTGTCTTCAAGTGGGACTTGCTCCATTGCACTAGTGGCCTCTGGGACAACCAATCATAAGCTTTTCTATCAACTGTCTTAAGCTCTTCCATTGCCAAGTCAAAATCACATACCTTAGTGGCCATGGCGGACTTCCAAACCAAAATTTTAAGTTCTAGTCCTTTGTGATACAGCCTAAAGTTCTCGTAAAGATGTCTCAAGCAAAATCTATTTTTTGCTTTAGGCATTAGATTTGCTAATGCTTGCACCAATCCTTTTTACGTGTCACACAAAAAAGTCCAATACTGTGAATTTGCAGGTATGTAATTTCCAAATCTTCGGTAATCATACTAATAAACCAGTGACGAGTCTTGTATGTTTCTTGTCCCATGATTGCCCACGCAAATGGATACATCTGATCATTTCCATCTATGCTAACAGTTGCTAGAAGTATGCCCTTGTAGCCATATGACAAGTGGCAACTATCAAACCCCTACAAAGCGCCTTCATTCTTCTAGAAAACCCCTCTTCAATGCATCCAAACATATGTAGACTCCTCTAAACTTGAATTTGTTCTAACATTGCTCATTTTTTATTACACAAGTGGACCTTGAATTGGAATCAATAAGTGCTTGGCAATAACTTCTAAGCATCCGAAATTGCTCATCTTCATTCCCTGTAATCATACTCATTGCTGTAGCCCTAGCTCTATAGACCATTGTCTTGGATAGCTCCAAAACATTCTCTAACTCTATTGCTTTCTTCAATGAAGCACCTAGCCATGTTGGATTATTCCTCAACCATCACAAAACTTGTTTACCAACCATTTAGAGCTTACTTGAGGAACATGTAGTGCTCTATTGCATGTATGCATGGGGTTAAAGGTTTTAACTCGTAAAGTATGCTCCCTCTGCACTTTGGAAGCATATATGAGCCAATCACAACTGTTGGAACACACTGCTCTTAACTTATTAGATGTATTCTTAGTAAACCACACATGTCTCCCATTTCTTACGACATGATTCCTAACTGCTTCTCTAAACTCTTTATCCTAAAGCACATCCCCAACTTGAAGACTAGATTCTCCATATCAACCTCAGCATTGAACTCAATATGTGTATACCCAACTTGACTACTCATATTCAAGAAATCTACATTATCAGATAATGTATCTACATGCAAACTAATCTCTCCAACCTCCGTACCCCTCTCCATTGAACCTTTACCCTCAGTACATCGTACATTTCTTCTATATAACTCATCAAAATCAATAATGGCAAACCGATATTCTTCAATGCCATCAACACACCTACTATCAGACATAGTATAGTTCACTTCTTCACACCCCTCACCTGGTGCAAAATGGAAGCAAAAAAAAAAATCAATACGTTTCCAAATCCATATATAAATTCATTAGAATCACACAAACTTAAATCTATACATAGAGAAACACAATTTACAATCACAACATATTCAAAAGAACTCGTAGAGTGCAAGTAGGGACAAAAATAAAGCCTCACACAAAGTAGTGTTGTTAACACCTAATGTTTAACTCATTTTTTTTTCATATTTTAAAAAATCTCAAAATTAGGACTAGGAATATTGTCCAAGCTTAGAAACCTATTTCTAAACCAAAAATGATTTTTTTTTAGCATTTTCCTGAATTTTTCTTTAATTTCTTTTAGTTAAAATGAGTGAGAAAATCAAGAAAAATAGTAAATGGAATCAGAAAATTCCATAAAAATAGTCATTAGTCTTCTTTTAATTCCAATTTCATTAATGCATCATCAATTTTGAAAAATCTCAATCAGGCATGTGTTTTACCTAAAATTGGGCAAAATCAAACTCAAATTGAACCAAAAATGCAATTAGATATTTTCTAGTCATTTTTAAGTCATAGTATCTTCACCACAAATGATTCTAGGACCTTGAATTACATAATGGTCTATCCAATTGCATAATTTGTCATTAAAATAAAAAATTCCCAAAATTCAATTGAAAATTAGGAATTTTGAGTCCAAATTGGGAATCGTGTCCAATTCGAAATTGTCAAACCATGAGACCATCATTTCTAGAGTTAATCTTGTTACTAAGCTGATTAGAGAATCTGTAGAAAAATAACAAGACAAAAGAAGGAAGAGAGAAAAATAACGAGAGAAAAGAAGGAAGAGAGAAGAAAAAGAGAGGAAAAGAAAAGAGAAAGAAAGAGATTGTAAAATCCAAGAAAGAGGCTCTTGGTTTCTGTGTGTAACAAAAATCCTACACCCATCACGATAAATTTATATTAAATATAAATTATATATGACCATAATGCCCTTATATATGTAAAAAGAAATAAAATCTAGAAAATAAAAATAATTCCCAACTAGACACTACTACCGATGTTTATCTTCAGTATCATCTCCATCATCAACTCCAAACTTTTGATTTGGATCCATAGGAGTATCAACTAGCTTGGAAGCTAGTGTATCGGTCTTAGATAAAAGATCAAGAACATACTTTTGCCGAGACAAATTAATACCTTTCCTACTTGTTGCGACCTAAAAAATTTCATCTTCTCAAGCTAATGGATTATTAAGACTAGTCTTAACTCGAGCTCTCCCAAACCCTACCAATTCGTAACTTAGGGTTTAAGTCTTTAACATGCAAATGCTTTCATGCTTGGAGTCGTCACTAATCTATTTGTGGTAGGTCGATTAGAAACCTAAATAAAACATAGGGAGATATGTTTTATTCCTATGAACTAGAGATTCTAAGTTCTGGGACTTGATTACGCTAGATCTAGTCTAACGCTCTTTCGGTACCTTTTCTTTTCAAAAAAAATATTTTGGCATGCAGTTTGGATCCATTTTAAGAATGCAATCTATCCTAAGGAAAATGACTTATTCTTTTTTTTTGGGATTTTCATGGAAATTTTGAATTTAAAAATAACCTAAATAATCTATTAAGATTAGAATAATACCTAATTTGAACTAGGAAATAGATTATCTCAAGTCCTAATTTAAATTAAATAATTACCATATCTTCTAGATATATTTATGGTTCCCTAAACATGCAAAACTTTTAATTTAAATCTAAACTGATATTTTTAAATTTTCTTTTTTAAAAAGAAATAAATCAAACAGATAGATAACCATCACGATTAAAACCAATCCACGCGATCCGCAAGATTTGTTTCAAACTCAGATTAGGCAAAAAAAATCAAACTAACGGTCATATCTATAGGGTTATAGATATTGACGGAAAATTGACTGTTCAAATTTGGAAAGCTGATAAAATCCATTATCGTATCCAAGTGGTTATGGATAAGATAATGATTTTCCGTATCGCTACGTATCATACCTTAGGAATAAGGTCGGATAGTCGTCCAGATACGTTGCTAAATTAAGAAAATTTCCTAATTTAGATGTTTTTAAATATTGCGGATATCACAAACATTATCCTGGAGCGGCGGCAGCGGCAAGGAGCGGCGGCTGTGGGCGTCTTCGGCGGTGATCGGTGATGCTGCGGCTCTAGGCAGCTATGCAGCAAATGGCAATACGACGGCAAGCAACGACGTGACATGGTAGCTATGCACGTTCAGGCAATGACGCGCGGAGCACAGCGGAGCGAGTGGAGGTAAGGGTAGGGCTGTCCTCCGGCGAGAGGGGCTGAGGCTCGGCGTTCGGCGATGACGGGCAGAAGGGCAGCAGTGGCTGTGGACGTCTTCGGGGCAGCAGCGGCGATAACGCTACATCGGCGTGCGGCAGGCATGGCTGGCGATCGGCGATGCTGTGGATGAGATAAAACAGCGGTGGCAGCAGCGGTTTCCAGGTGGCACGCGGCAAACAGGCTGCGGAGGGAGGGAGTAGCGATGGCAATTGTGATCTCCGGGCGGCTTGCGGTGGCTGAGGTTTAGTGCAGCGGTGTTGTAGGGGCGGCGGTGCGCGGCAGGAAGTAGCGTGGCAGGCGGCGTGTCACGGTGGCGTCGTCGCGAAGGGGCACGGCGGATGGCGGCGCGACGCGACCGATCTCTCCCTCTTTCTTTCTCACTCTTACTCTTATGTGTTTCTCTCTAAAAATCAGATCTGAAATTTTTGTGTCTAAGCCCCCCCAAAAATATGACCTAATAACATATTTATAATGCCAATCTAGGTCAGTTAGATGGGCTTGCTAGTCCTAATAGGTTTAGGCTTGGGCTTATGCTTTAATTTAATTTTAAGTGGGCTGAATTAATTTGGGCTTTTATTTAATTAAAATTAATGTACTAAATTAAGCTCAAATTAAAACAACCAAGCCCATTTGACTTGTAATTTCCAGCCCCGAGTGAGCTGAATCTCGTTCGATGAATTTTAAGCTCGTTTGCCGCCGCCGATCTGATGCGGAATGCAACTATCCTAAATGGACCTAAACTATATGTTATGCAATTTTAATATTTTTGTTTAGCAGTTAAAATTTCATCCCTAATTTTCTATGCAAATTACACTAAATGGTCGCCAAAATTTAGGTGTCAACAGCTACCCCTCTTTGAAGGTGAGCTCGCAGAGGTTGCATTCAAAGACTAAATGATACCTAGATTTTGACTATGCAGATGCAATGAATGATACTTTTGTCGGGATTATGAGTCCTATTTTTGAAATGCATTATGTCATGATGCATGTTGACGATAAAAACACATACCTGGAGTTTACTTACTTGATAGGAGTGGTTGCGTAATTTAAGGCAGACTCTGATCCTGTGGGATGTTTGGTAAATGCTTGGGCTTAATCCCAAAAATATTGCCTGACAAACTGTTGGGGGCTTCGGTAACCTGCAACTCAGTCAAGACACACGAATAAAGACTCGAGGCATCCGATTATCATATGAAGTACCTGAGAGAAAGATTCAACAAAATGGAGTTCATTCCGACTTTAATGAAATACTCAGTCATCATCTGAAGTATTCGTTAAAGTTTAGCCGTCACACCTAGATATCGTCATAGGTGTTTAATGGGAGAGTTTGTCCAACTTGTATAAATGTTTCGACCTTTACAAGATACCTATACCTTCCTCATAGGTACTTGCAAAGATTTGCCCGCTACGCCTAGTTATCGTCATAGGCACGACATGTGGGAACTTTAGAAATATTGGAAAAATGTTCCGACCTTTACGAGATACCTATACTTTCCTCATAGGTACTCGTAAAGATTTGGCTACTGCACTTAGTTATCATCGTATGTACTATGTGGGGAACTTTCCTAGATTAAGAGAATATTCAGACCTTTTCGAAATACCTATACCTTCCTCATAAATACTAGTAAAGATTTTGCCGCTGCGCCTATACCTTCCTCATAGGCGTGTCACGGGGGAATCTTTTGAGATTAGGAGAATATTCCGACCTTTACGAAATACCTATACCTTCTTCATAGGTACTCGTAAAGATTTGGCCGCTTCGCCTATACCTTCCTCATAGGTGTGTCACGGGGGAATCTTCTTAGATTGTGTGAAAAATGTGCCTGACAAAATATCTAGTTATCATATGAGATATTTGAAAGAACTTGATTGATAAATACCTAGATATTGTTGCACGTACTTAACGATTTGGCGAACAGAGGGGCTAGCCCGAGTGTTCAAGGGTTTCTTGCCAATGCAAACATCTTCACTTGAAATTGATTAAAATCATTTATTCATCAGCGAAATGTTTGCAATTCAAAGTATAAAATCAAACACTTGAAAACTTTTGCTGCAAAGTGTTAGATTTTATCAAGGGTAATGCATCTTCACAGCATCAGAATTAATAGGAGTGGAGAACTCACGACCATCCATTTCTGCGAGAATCAGGGCATCTCCGGGAAACACCTTTTTAACCACATATAGACCGATGTAGTTTGGGGCAAATTTACCACTAGAAACAGGAAAGACTGGCAGTACTTTCCTTAGGACTAGTTCATTTACTTTGAAATGTCTTGGATGCACCTTTTGGTTGAAGGATCTATCTATCCTCTGTTGATAGGTTTGACCGTGGCAAATGGCTTTCAAACGCCTTTCATCAATTAGGTTCAATTGCTCATGCCTTTATCGCATCCATTCCGCCTCAGATAACTCTACCTGAGATAAGACTCGCAGGGAAGAGATCTCTACTTCAATGAGTAGGACTGCTTCCATGCCATACATCAAGGAAAAAGGGATTGCACCGATAGAGGTTCGGATCGAAGTCCGATATGCCATTAATGCAAATGGCAATCTTTCATGCCAGTCACGATAGTTTTCAACCGTTTTGGCCAATATTTTCTTGATGTTTTTATTAGCGGCTTCAACTACTCCATTCATCTGTGTATGTTAGGGAGATGAATTCAGATGCTAGATCTTGAACTCATCGAACAATTGATCTATGAACTTTTGGTTTAAATTCGTCCCATTATCGATGACAATAGCCTCGGGGATACCATAACGAGCGACTATGTCTCGCCATATGAATCACACAACATTCCTTGCAGTGATGTTTGCATAAGATGCCGCCTTAATCCACTTGGAGACATAATCAATCGCGACTAAGATAAATCGATGTCCATTCGACGCCTTGGGATTGATTGGGCCAATCACATTGATGCCCCACATTAAAAAAGACCATGGCTCGAACAACTGATGTAATTCTGTCGGGGGAACATTTATTTTATCCACGTGAACTTGACAGCGATGGCATCTTCGAACATGTTAGATACAGTCACTTTCAAGACTGAGCCAATAATAACACAACCTCATGATCTACTTAGCTAGCATATGGCCATTCATGTGTGGACCACATACCCCTTCATGTACTTCTTGCATGATTCTAGTAGCTTCAGCTGCTTCTACACACCTTAATAGGATCGAATTATAGGATCTTTTGTACAACTTTTCACCACTGATAAAGAATTTTGAAGCCATTTTCATTATGTACTTCCTATCAGCCGAAATGCTTCTCTCAGGAAATTCTTGTCTTTGGATATAACTCATGATATCGTAATACCATGGCTTTTCGTCAGGTTCTCCGGTCACAACCATACAGTAGGTCGGTTTTGTTAGGACTTCAATCTTCAAGGGTTCTATCTTTATTCCACCAGTCACTTGCAGCATGGATGATAATGTAGCTAGCGCATTAGCAAACTGATTATGGGATCTCAACAAGTATTCAAAGGAGATGTCTTTGAATTCCTCTATGATTTCTTCGAGGTATTCATGGTACAGCACTAGTTTAGTGTCTCTCGTCTTCCACTCTCCTATAGTTTGGAGAATAATTAGAGCGAAATCACCAAACACTTTTAACTTGGCTATCCCCATTTCCATTGCGGCTTGGAGTCCGAGGATGCAAGCTTCGTACTTAGCTATGTTGTTGGTATACGAAAACACCAACTTTGCTGCTACTGGGTAATATTGCCCATCTAGGGATATTAAAACTGCCCTAGTGCCTGAACGAGCTAAGTTCATGGCTCCATCAAAGAACATGGTCTATGTGTCTTCTTTTATTATCAAAATGCGATTTTCTGAAGAATATCTATCATCATCCGAGATTCTAGGATTTTCGGCTAACACATTAGCAATTACTCGACCTTTAACTGATTTCTGTAGTATCATCTAGACATCAAATTCTAAAATCAAAATCTGCCATTTGGCTAGCTTCCCTACCAAAGCCGGTTGATCAAGCAAATACTTGATGGGATCATTCTCAGTCACAAGCAAAGTCTGGTGATGCAATGTATACTATCTCAGCCTATGGAGTACCCATACTAGTACAGCACAAGTCTTCTCGGCTTTAGGATAAGTCAACTCTGAGATGATAAACTTCTTACTTAAGTAATAAATGGCTCGCTCTTTTCTATCTTCCGAATTTTTCTGGGCTAGCATCGCACCTAAAGATTTGCTATGAATAGTGAGGTAAAGGATCAACGCTGGCCCGACATTGGTGGGACTAGCACTGGGGGTTTCATCAAGTACTACTTCAGTTCATTTAATACTTCTTGGCAATTATGGTCCCATTCCACTTGAGTATTCTTTCTTAGAAATTTGAAGAATGGTTTAGCGGTTTCAAAGAGTTGGGAAATAAAACGGGCTATGTAGTTCAATCTACCCAGAAGGCTCCGCACTTCTTTCAAGGTCGATGGGGGTTGTAGCTCATATATAGCCTTTACTTTGGAAGAATCGACTTCAATGCCCTTACTGCTTACTATAACCTAAGTAATTTGCCCGACGTTGCTCCGAATATGCACTTCGCTGGGTTAAAACGGAATTTAAACTCACGGAGTCGGTCGAACAACTTTTTCAAGGTATTAACATGACTCTCTCTGGGTCGAGACTTGGTAATCATGTCATCGACATAGATCTCGATCTCCTTATGCATCATGTCATGGAAAAGAGTCACCATTGCCCGTTGATATGTTGCCTCGGCGTTTTTAAGATTGAAGGACATGACCTTATAGTGGAATGTCCCCCAAGGAGTGATAAACGCCGTTTTCTCCTTATCGCTGTCCTTCATTCTTATCTTATTATAGCTTGAGAAACCATCTATGAAGGAAAATAGCTCAAATCAGGCAGTACTGTCTACCAAAATGTCTATGTGCGATAACGGGAAGTCATCTTTAGAGCTAGCCTTGTTTAGGTCACAATAGTCGATGCAAACTCGAACTCGGCCGTCCTTCTTCATGACTGGCATGATGTTAGCAACACAATTAGAGTATTGGGTGACTTCGATGAATCCTACTTTCAAGAGCTTCATGACCTCATCTGCTATTTTCTTCGAAAGCTTAGGTTTGGTTCTCCATAGCCTCTGTTTCTTTGGCGGCATGCCAGGATTAGTAGGCAGGCCATACTTCACAATAGAAGAGTCTAAACCTGGCATATCGGCATACGATTAGGCAAAGATATCCTGATAGTCCTTTAGCAATTGGACGAGGCGTTTGGCTTCACCTTCGGGAAGGGTTGCTCTTATCTTCACCTCTTTGGTTTCTCCGAAATCACTCAGGTTAACGATGACAGTCTGGTCTGATGTAAGGACTTTGGGCTTTTCATGCCGCTCTAGATCGCGTTGAATATTCGAGGAATCGTCAAGTTCGCTGGCATTATTGGGATCAAGCTCGGTTGCATATAAGTCATCATATTGGACCATTCCCATACCCTCACGTGTCACAAGATTACCCCTGAAACATAAAGTAAGGGATTCAGAAGGTCAAACAAGCCTAATCATTACATTTTTTTGTAAACTTTCTTTTCTAAATTTTTTTTGAATTTTTGAATATTTTTTTTGAAAAAGGTTTTAGCACGAGGGAGTATGGAGAAGCCCAGGCCTCAGAATTCTCCTTGGACTATATTTTCTTTTATTGATTGGATATCATCACCGGACTAGTTTGATATACCTCAATATGTCCTCAAAAAACTAAAAATAACTTGCAATTTCATTGATTATTTCGAAATGAATTACATTTATTGAATGGAAATTGTGACAATCAAGTCCTAAAAATGAAAAGTCTTGAAAAGCAGCACCCGAGACGGGATAAGTCCTAAAAAGTAGTAAAAATTCCCACGTAGGGGAATGTGTGAAAAAGTAAAAGTGTTACTCTTGTAAGCCAGTGTCTATTCTCTCCAACGGTCCTTCTTCGATAGCTCTAATGAAGAAATCATCGAACAGGGCAGTGATTCCATCCATAGCATCATTAGAATCTTCTGTCATTTGAGGTGTTGGATCATCCATACCTCTCCATCCATCCGGGGCAATGTCACAGGGGTCAACATAGAAGCTCGGGGGCAATGAGTACTTCACATAATAGTCAAACTTGCCGCTTGGTTGCCCCAAAGTGTCGATCACTTCTTTTTCTTCATGCATCATTCTCATAGGGCCCGGGAATGTAGTGCGGATATGTAGAGGCAACCTGCCGCGCCCATTATTTAGGGTAATTCTACGTCCATGTTCTTCACCATTCGGCTCTTCTTCGGATTACTGTCTATTTTGCCCGTCTCCTCGACCTAGACCTCGACCGCGTCCACGTCTGCGTCCACATCCATGTGCCCCATTATTTGAAACACTTGGCCCTTGATACCCCAATCCAGTAGTGTAGGGCCTTTGAGAGAGCTCCATCGATTGGTGAATAACTTGACTATTCCTGACAAGGCCTTCGCCCAGAGTAAAGCCATAGGAAACTGTTACTCTTCCAATCATTACTGCAGCATTCGATACCTCAGGAACTGGTGGTGATGATTCTTTAGACGCATGTATGGTTGATACGAGCTCAAAGGATTGATAGCTCGATTCCATTTTGCAATTCGACTCAACATGGGGATAACTATTGCGTGATAAATTGAGTGCTCTTCTTCACCGTGTACTGTGACTAACTTTCTCTCTACAACGAACTTCACCTTCTGATGTAGACTGAAGGCATAGCTCCAGCAGTATGAATCCATGGACGACCTAACAGAAAATTGAATGCAGTGGGAATGTCCATAACCTGGAATAGGATATTGAACATTGTTGGTCCTATTTGTATGTCAAGGTGGATTTCTTCCATCACTTATTTCTTCGTTCCGTCAAAGGCTCGCACAAAGGTCTTAGCAGAATTTATTCTAGACGGGTCTATTTTGAGGCGATATAAAGTCGCTAGAAGACAGATGTTCAAGGTTGATCCATTGTCAATGAGTACCCGAGCTACAAGCGAGGCCTTGTATTTGATAGAAATGTAAAGTGCCTTGGTATGTCCTCTTCCTTCTAGAGGGAACTCTTCATCCGAAAAGGCTATAAGATCTTTGAGGAGTATGGAACCCACAAACTCCTTCAATTTGTCATGATCGATCGTCTCAGACACATGGACTTCACTTAACACCTTCATCAAGGCCTTTTGATGTTTGACAGACATTTAGAGGAGTTTAAGCAAAGAGATTTGCATAGACATCTTGCGCAATTGCTCAACTATATTGTATTCACTAGCCTTGATCATGGCCATGAACTCCTTGGCCTCTCATCAGTGACAGGTTTTACAGGTTGAGTGTTGGCTTGGCCATAGGCACGTCCAGATCTAGTAACTAAGTCGACATCAAGACGATAGGACCAAGGGACTGCTTTATCACTACAGTACTCATACGGTTGAGGTATCTCAATCACTATCCCTTCATCGGCTGCGGGCATGCTTACTACGATTTCTTCATCATCGGTCACGTCTTCGAGCGGAGGCATGTCTTCAAGTAAATGATTGAGCTTATCCTTCTCGATGTTCAATGCAGTAAATTCCTTGTCCCAATTAATAACCACTTCGAAGATAGTAGAAATGATGTCAATGTGGTCAGCATAAACGATCATCCTAGCTTCTACCATTTTTGAGATTCTTTCTCTCATGATAGCCAGGGGAATGACCTCATTACTCGGGTAATAACCGGCTTTTACCAACTCACCATAGACGTCAGAGGTGTATACCCTGATATTCTTGATTCGACCGGCATCAAAACTAAATATGGCATTCACATTGCCCGCGTGATCAGGAAGTGGGTTGCTCTGAACATTCGGCTTAACGGGTTGAAAGGAAAACGCCCTTGTGTCAAGCAAGTTCTGGATTCGATGCTTAAGAATGACACAGTTATCAATTGAATGTTCCACTTCCCCCATGTGATAATCACATTTCTTGGATGGGTCGTAGTTATAGAACTATTCGGGGTTAGGCTGCTCTGGCTTAGTGGTAAGCAAACCCTTCTTCCGAAGGACCTCCAGCACTTGAGACAATGACCTAGGGAGAGGGGTGAATTGCCTTTTATTGTTTTTCTTCTGAAAGGGTTGACGACCCGTGCTTTGTTGTTATGCCTGTGCTACTTGGATTACTGCGACAAGATTAACATTTCGCCGACCCGGTTGGGTATAAGTCACATTCACTTCAGCTACCAGTTTTTTCTCCTTTCTTGTACTAAATCTTTTGGTCGAGGAAGACTGCTCCACAAACCATCCATCTTTTAGCCCTATCTCAATCTGTTTGCCTATAGGGATGAGTTGATTAAAGTTGTCAGCCAGGATAGCCACCATCTGATTACGGTACTCGAACGAAAGAGTCTTGATGAACATCCTCTTCAATCACTGTCAATAGGTTCTGAGACAACCCGAGCGGCTAAGTTTCTCCACCTAATAGTATAATCCTTGAAGAACTCAGTCTTTTTCATCTGAGCATGCTCGAGGTCATCACGGGTAGGAATGATGTCTGTTATGAACCTGTATTGCTTTAAGAATGCTTTACTAGTTTCCTTCTAGGTTTTGAGGCCATTTATCTTCTTCATGAGATACCAGTTCAATGCAGGACCCGTCAAACTTGCTTGAAATGCATGGACCATCAGGAGTTCATTATCAACGTACGAAGTCATCTGTATGTGATATAGCTGCAGGTGGGCTTTGGGCAGGAGGTGCCATTGTACTTGTCAAAATCTGGCATCTTGAACTTTTTTGGGATTTTGATTTGTGAGTATAGAGACAGATTGATCAAAGGTGAAACTTGCGAACGTTCCAACTGCTTCACTTTTTCTTCAAGTTTGTTGACTCATTCATCAAGCATGTCTTTGTTCACGATGATCTGAACAGGGTCATCTACTAAATCAGGAAGATCGTCATCTTCCTTAGCATCCGCGAATTTTTCACCTTTATACTTTGGAGCTGATGCCTCAAAGGATGCTGGAACGGGGATCTACCAAAGGGCTTTGATCTTAGCGGACATCTGTTGCATTGCGGTGACGACTTGCTTGATCTAGTCCTCAATGCCAACGACACGATCTCACAGGTCAGTTTGATCGACCATTCTAGCTCTCAACCGCGTATGAATAGGCTATCATGATCGATCTGTAACTACCTAATTCCACGGATGAAACAGGCATACATAAGTGTCAAGAAAAATCACATGCCAATCCATGACATTGGTCTAACCGCTTTGATTAGAAAAGACCTCTTTATTGAAATGACGAAAAATTTTTACAACAACTATGACTTGAAATCATTTAAACAAAGTGCAAAGACAAATGACTCAATTCCTAGAGAAGTTTAAAGACTGAAATTGAAATGAGAAAACAAATTCAAGTTTTTCTATTTAGCTTGATCCATAGACATATAGGAGGTGACTTTCTTCTTCAACTGCTCATAAAGCTCGAGTTATCTTGGATGCTTTTTCTTGAGCTTCTTTGGCCTTCCTTTTGAGACAGTTTTTCTCTGAGCAAGTGGCTGTCTTGAGAGGCACCTTGGGTATCTTTGGGAATAACTCCTGTGGGACTTTGTGCCGTCGAATGTACTTGGTCGTTGCGAAATAGGATTTCTGCTCCCCCTTAAGCTCTTTTTTGGGTCGAGCTATCTTTAAAAGACGATATTTTTTCCACATCTTATTGAGCTGAGCTACGGTCCCTTCATGGTCTTTATCATCATCAGTGAAATCAACATGGAGGAGTTCTGATTGAAGCGCCGGAGGGAGCCCTTGGAGAATTTGGTATCGACGAGACACTCTGGCAGGGTAGTATTTGATTGCCCCAGTGAAACCCAGAAGTGGAACCGGTCCAATATCATTACACATAAGTCGAGCTTTCTCGACTTTGAACCAGTTAGCATGCCATTGAAAACCTTGGGGTCTAGTGTTTTTCATGAAAATGATTCATTCGAAGTAATGATAATCTGGTGAGTTCTTTTATTTTTCTTTATACTTCAAGAGGGGATGACTAGAATCACTTAATTCGGATATCGTGAGTAAATCGCCACACCCTTTTATGTGAGACAAAAATCAAATTTGCAATAGTTCAAGAGGGGCATGAAATGTTTTGTCAACATGTTGCTTGAATTTAGTAAGGGAAATAAAGGTCTCGGCTAAAATGGTGTTGACAAAATTTTTTTCAAGACAGACTTGTTGGACCAACCATGCAATTGACGGATTACATGCATTCTTACGGTAAGGAAAAATCACAAACCCAAAAAATGCTAGCAAAAAGATTCTGCTTTTTTGAAAAGATGTAGCTTTTTTAAAACATTGACTCAGGAATGAAAAAGGACATGTCTCACGATTTGCTTTCAAAACTTTTCCCAATTCATCTTTTCCGACATTCAGAAATTCAGACAACATTAAAGTGGAGTTGATTCCCAGAGGTGGTGTAACTAATTCTGATTCCAAAAGTTTTCCAATGATCACACTATATTCTTTCAAAGTCGGGGGTAAGCTCATGCTTACCAAATATAAAGGTAGAGGTCTCGGGGCACCAGAAGTGTGCTAATGTTTGAACGAGGCCAGTACGGACTTTGACTTCCAATAAGGGGAGAAGCCTCCTAATGTGGCCCTCAATTAACTTACGGTTGGTTGGACTGAGTAAATTCCACCGGGAGCGGAGTTCGTCCTTAGGAGCATCAAGAATCCGGATGTCTGCCCCTCCCATAGTGTATAGATCAAGACTCACGACAAATATAATGTCATGGACCGACCAAAGAAAAATATGAGACGTAAATAAAATGTGAGATAAAGGTTCAAAAAACTTACGTCACCCGGTAGAATAATGGCAATCACATAGACATATGCATGAAATGTGACATTCGATTTCTACCTAGACTCTGGCTTGTAAAATGGAGATGCGAGGATTACCGAGCTAAATTAGTCATAGTGGTAGTTAGGCTGTGTAACGCCCCCACCTCGGGGTCATAAACGTGACGTCCCGTTCATTGTTATCTTTCTTTACACACAAGCGGAAGCATAATATCGGGACAATCACATTAAAAACAACAGCGGGATTCAAGACAAACAACATCATGAGCAAATCTTATATTTACAGGACACGCAAACATATTTTACTAGTCAGCTCAGTCGATTTTAGCCATTTACACACAACACGTAATGGCTTAGGTGTCCTAAGCCCACTACTTCGGATTCACAGCTCCTAGCTTTCCCCGAACTCCAACATGGCTCAAACTCCCCCTGCCGCCACCGTCCGTTCGACCATCTTATGGACCTGAGAGGGAAAAATGGAGGATGAGTCGGGGAGACTCAGCAAGTGAAAACACTAATATCAAGCGAGGATATATCGATCGCTGTTATCATAAATCGGCCCTTACCGTACCCACATAGATGGCAGATCAATAGCAAAGTTCAAATAAGAGAACATCACGCATAGCTATAACATGTGCACTTTACCAGCCAACTCTCGGTTACCAACCAAGGCTTGGTTCTATCTCATGTACACTTTACCAATCAAGGCTTGGTTCTATCTCATGACAACATCAAACATGAAACACGATCAAACCGAAGAAATGAACTAACTATGACCAACCAAACGACCGAGAAATGATCCAAGCAACCACGTCACAACGCATCTCAACATCCTTTCCGGATATTATGGAATTCACTTACGCAACAATTAAACAAGAATTGGAGAAAACGAGGCGTGTTAAGGACACGCGAGTCTCGGCGACTCTTGGGTGATTCATGAACACTCGGGCCTTGGACGTGGATTCTTTGCTCGATCAAACCACAAGAGAGACACGGGCTAATTGATAAGCTTTTTCTCTCTTTCTCTCTTTCTCGGCTTCTCTTTCTCTCTCTATTTCTCTCTCTCCTTGGCCGAATGGCCTTCTTTCTATTTATAAAGAGGCAAAACTTGGGGCCAAAGTTTGGATGAGGTAAGCGCACATATCATTGGGGATAATGAGGTAAGTGCGCGTGTCATCCATCCATTAATGGCCTAAGTCCAAAAGTCAAGAATAATGATGAAGGGCCCTAAAGTCTTGATTCATTAATGCATGACATCATGAAGGGCCATCAAAGTCTAAGCAATCAATACAAGCCATTAATTAGGCTTCTTGAACAAGCTGGACTAGTCTAGTCAAAACTTGCTCCCCAAGTTTGACTTTCTCTAGAATTCTCCAATTCCAAGCTTACTTCTCTTTTTCATTTTTCCCATGAGACGACCTCCAATCAAAGCATAACATACCTCATTTGAAAGATCATAACGTGTACTTTAAATCATCAAAAGAGACCAAGTCCGAATTTCAACGTTCTCATATAGAAAATGCTAAATCTTTGAAATCTGACAAAACTTGACAGTTTTGTACTGTTCACGAAATCGGACTTGAAAACATAGTAAATGGACTCTGAAAATTATCAAATTTGAATATGTCATAAATAAGATCTTAACAAACATTTCTCACGAAGAACACAAATTCGGAATCTTTCCGTAAACACCATTTTTAGTAGCTCAAAAACAGACTAAAAACAATTCGCTAAAATAGGACTCTGGTTTCTAAAATTAAGCTCTGTCCAGAATCCAAATGATCTTGAAAAATTCCCAAATTTATACACATTATAGAAAAAGACGTTCTCAACAACTTTTGTGGAGGATACTTTTCCAAAATCAGCCTAGAAAAGCTTGTAGGAAATAAATACGGTGTGAACATCACCGAAATACCCATTATGGATAGTTTTGCACGGTTCAAAAATCAAGCCATCGTACCACTCATATCAACTCCAAAATTTCTGAAATTAAAGTATGTAAAACTTCACGATGTTTAGAACAACTTTCAAGCATAAAGTGCTTGGAAATTTGGACCATAAAATTCTCCCCAAAAATAACAAAACGTGATAAGCTGGGATTCCCTTGACTCTGGCTTAGTCAAGGAACCGACCCGAATTGCAAAGGGTGCAACCGTGGTGGGTACTCAATGACACCATGAAAGAAAATTTCGGGATCAAGGAGGGCGACCCATACCACATAAATGTAGTTAGGGTATCCACTATCTCAGTACCATCCTAAACCTATACCGCCCAAGACCGGCAGCGGATAGCGTGTGCGGTGTAGTGTAAATGTAAGGCATGCATAGCAGGTTATATCAAATAGTGCTTTGTGCATAAATTAAACTATACATCCGAACACCTCCCTGCAATACAAGGGTTAACAATCACGCCTCCCCTTATACCTCCCATTCTGCAAGAACATTTAACACCTAAAATGTTAGGGACGTACCTGGGATCCTCGCTGCCAAGCAAAAATTATTTTGAAAAGAAAAACTGGCCTAAGTCCACTAAGAGTTTTAACTCAAGTCCCTAGTAGAGTCGCCAAGCTATCGCGACCTAAAAAATTTCATCTTCTCAGGCTAATGGATTATTAAGACTAGTCTTAACTCGGGCCCGCCCAAACCCTATCAATTTGTAACTTAGGATTTCAGTCTTTAACATGCAAATGTTTTTATATTTGGAGTCGCCACTAATTTATTTGTGGTAGGTCAATTAGAAACCTAAATAAAACATAGGGAGATATGTTTTATTCGTACGAGCTAGAGATTCTAAGCTCGGGGACTTGATTACGCTATATCTAGTCTAACGCCTTTTCAGTACCTTTTCTTTTAAAAAAAATGTTTTGGTATGCAATTTGAATCCATTTTAACTTAGTCAATGACATGTGATGTGTTCATGTGGGTGCGCAAACCACCAATTTAACACTCAAGAAAGTATTAAATAAATTGCAAGATTGGAAGAATTACTTACCTCAAAGCAACGTAAGCATCTGCATTATTAGTTAGAAAATCACATCAACAATTCTAATATGATTTCTAATTAACAGGTAGTTCACTCAATATTTTTTTTAATTTTTCACTTATTTAAATGAAAGTTAATCTACATGTAATGACGTGCAAAAATTGACATGCGATTAATGCAACCTAACATGCAAACTATATGTCATGCGACAACGTGATCTATTTCTAATGACGGACAAAGGATTTATTTTTGATATTTTTCTAATGAAATTCGGAATTAAAAAATGCCTAAAATAACATGCAATCTAATGACTTCTTTTTGGTATTTTTTATTAAAATTCGAAATAAAAAATTACTCAAATTAAGAATGCAATCTATCCTAAGGAAAATGACTTTTTTTTTGGGATTTTCATGGAAATTCCGAATTTAAAAATAACATAAATAATCTATTAAGATTAGAATAATACCTAATTTAAACTAGGAAATAGATTATCTCAAGTCCTAATTTAAATTAAATAATTACCCTATCTTCTAGTTATATTTATGGTTCCCTAAACATGTAAAACTTCTAATTTAAATTTAAATTGATATTTTTTAATTTTCTTTTTTAAAAAGAAATAAAACAAACAGATAGATAACCACCACGATTAAAATCAATCCAGGCGATCCGCAAGATTTGTTTCAAACTCAGATTAAGCAAAGAAATCAAACTAACAGTCATATCTATAGGGTTATAGATATTGATGGAAAGTTGACTGTTCAAATTTGGAAAGCTGATAAAATCCATTATCGTATCTAAGTGGTTATGGATAAAATAATGATTTTCCGTATCGTTGCGTATCGTACCTTAGGGATGAGGTCGGATAGTTGTCCAGATATGTTGCTAAATTAGAAAAATTTCCTAATTTAGATGTTTTCAAATATTGCGAATATCACAAACATTATCCTAGTATATCTAGCAATCTACACGATATTCACGGAATATTCTAACATTCAAAAATTAGGAAAACAAATATTTTGAAAATATTTGGATAATGTCCTTACCTAATTTGAAAAAATTTCCAAATTTGGATCGTGGATCGAGATCGAGATCACGGGGCAACCGACGGTGGCGGCAATCGATAGTGACTCACGGCTTTGGGATCAGCACGGCGGGAACAGCGGTGACGCGGCTGGAGCAGCGGCTGTGGGCATCTTCGGCGGTGATCGGTGATGCTGCGGCTTTAGGTGGCTGTTCCGGCGACTATGCAGCGAACGGCGACACAGCGGCAAGCAACGACGTGATGTGGCGACTGTGCATGTCTGGGCAGCGACGGGTGGAGCACGGCGGAGCGAGTGGAGGTAACGGCAAGGCTGTCCTCCGGCGAGAGGGGCTGAGGCGATGACGGGCAGAAGGGCAGCAGCGGTTGTAGACATCTCCGGGGTAGCAGAAGTGGTAGCGCTACGTTGGCGTGCAGCAGGCGTGACTAGCGATCGGCGATGCTGTGGAGGAGATAGAACAGTGACGGCAGCAGCGGTTTCCGGGTGGTGCACGGCAAATAGGCTGCAGAGGGAGGGAGCAGCAATGACGGTGGTGATCTCCGGGCGGCTTGCGGCGGTTGAGGTGCGGTGCAGCGGTGCTGTAGGGGCGGCGGTGTGTGGCGAGAAGCAGCGCGGCGGGGCACGGCAGACTGCGGCGTGGCGCGATCAATCTCTCCCTCTTTCTTTCTCACTCTTGTTCTTGTATGTTTCTCTCTAAAAATCAGATCTGAAATTTCTGTGTCTAAGCCCCCCCAAAAAATTTAACCTAATGACATATTTATAATATCAATCTAAGTCAGTTAGATGGGCTTGCTGGTCCTAATAGGCTTAAGCTTGGGCTTAGGCTTTAATTTAATTTTAAGTGGGCTGAATTAATTTGAGCTTTTATTTAATTAAGCTTAATGGACTAAATTAAGCTCAAATTAAAACAACCAAGCCCGTTTGACTTGTAATTTTCGACCCTTGCCTCCCGAGTGAGCTGAATCTCGTTCGATGAATTTTAAGCTCGTTTGCAGCCACCGATCCGATGTGGAATGCAACTATCTTAAATGGACCTAAACTATATGTTTTGCAATTTTAATATTTTTGTTTAGGGGTTAAAATTTAATCCATAATTTTCTATTCAAATTACACTAAATGGTCGCCAAAATTTAGGTGTCAACACTACTTCGTAAAACTTCAATACCTAGAAAATACCTAAGAGCTTCCAAGTCATTAATATGAAATTACTGTTGAAGAAAAGATTTAACCTTAAAAATTTCAGTCGCATCACTACCAGAGACAATTATATCATCCACATAAACAACAAGAATGATCACTCCCGACTCCTTCTTGCGAACACAAACAAAATGATCATAATAACATTGGTGAAAACCACGCTTGAAAATCATTGAACTGAATTTCTCAAACCATGCTCTAGGAGATTATTTCAACCCATAAATGGCTTTATGTAGCCGACATACTTTACTGCAATCCTCCCCCTGGGCAACATAACTAGGAGGTTGCTCCATATATACTTCTTCAAACAAATCACCATAAAGAAAAGTATTCTTGACATCCAATTGATGTAATGGCTAATCAAAATTCACAGCAAGAGAAATAATAACACGAACAGAATTGAGACCTGCCACGGGGGAAAAAGTCTCAAAATAATCCACTCCATAAGTTTGAGTAAAACCTTTAGCAATGAGCCGAGCTTTGAGATGCTCAACCGAGCCATCCGGGTTATATGTGATAGTGTACACCCAATGACACTTCACCACATCTTTCCCAAGAGGAAGATCAATCAAAGACCATGCTTGGCGAGACACCAAAGCTTCCATTTCTACATCCATAGCTCTCTTCCACTTGAGATGAGACAAGGTCTTAGTGGTAGAAGTAGGAATTGTGTGAGTATGTAATGTTAGAGCAAAGTCATGTAATGGAGAAGGAAGATGTGAAAGAGACACATAACGCTCGATAGGGTAAGCAAAAGAGGATTTTTGTGTACAAGAATGAGTACCTTTGCGAAGGGCAATCGGAAGATCATCCGGACCAGGAGACAAGGAGGGAGATTGAATAGAGGACACAGAAGAGCTGGAGACTAGTGGTGCTGTAGACTACTTTTGCCATCGATATACCTATAAGGGAGAAGGTACAGAAGGACTAACAGAATCTAAGGAAATAAGTTCTGGAATAGGAGGATCAGCTACAATGTCAGTTGAAAACTCTTTACCCTCAGTAGAATAGTATGGTGTACTCTCGAAAAAAGTAACGTCAGTACTGACATATTGAGTACAAGTCATAGAATCATAACACCGATATCCCTTTTGAGTACGTGAATACCCAAGAAAAACACATTTAGTAGCATGAGGGGATAGTTTATCGGTACCAGGTCATAGATTATGAACAAAGTAGACACACCCAAATACATGTGGGGTAAGAGGAAATAACAGTTTGTCTAGAAATACAATACTGATTGGTGACTGTTGATTAAGGACAGTGGAAGGCATACGATTTATGAGGTAATAAGCATTAAGGATAGCATCACTCCAAAATGATTTTGGGACATGCATATATAACAAGAGTAACAAGCAACTTCTAGAAGGTGACGGTTCTTTCTCCTGGCCACACCATTCTGCCGAGGGGTATAAGTACAACTTGTTTGATGTATAATGCCAAAACTAGAACTATAACGCCTCTAACCTGGAGATCATAAATGTGACATCCCGTTCATTATTATCTTCCAATATACATAAGCGGAAGCAAATCTCAGGACAATCACTTTCAGAACAACAGCGAAAACAAGACAAACAGCATTATAAGCAAACCTTATGTTTACAGGGCATGCAAACATCTTTTAACAAGCCCTTCGGGCCATGGCAAATAACACATATTTCATAACCGACTATAAATAGCAAATATTGACTTGCGTTATCCTATGCCCACTACAGCTTCTCGACCCTCACTTCTTCATCTCTACCCCAGTCTCGTCCGCCTGGCCATCTCACATCCCACCCGCGGCTTTATCCCGGAGCCGGCCCACCCATACCGCCAAAGCACCGTTGAACCCACTTAGAGATCAACCCATTCTCCATTCGCATAGTGATGCCACGCCACGTACGAATGAGGCATCAAATCCGTTAGGCCCTCATCGAATATCACAAGCATCGTGATTCGACGGTAAGTGCGGTCTTCTCTAACATTTATCACGGTGAGCACTTCGGCTCTTATCTCCACGGGATTGCCAATGTGGGCTAGAGGAGATGCCATCCTATGGACCTAAAAAAGAGGGAAACATCGGGGGATGAGTCGAGAAAACTCAGCAAGTGAAAACACTAATATCAAGCGAGGATATATCAATCGTCGTTAACATAAGTCGACCCTTACCGCACCTGCATCGATGGCAGATCAATAGCAAAGTTCAAACAAGAGAACATCACGCATGACCACATCATGTACACTTTACCAATCAAGGCTCGGTTCTATCTCAAAACAACATCAAACATGAAATATGATCAAACCAAGGAAATGAACCAATTACAACCAACCAAATGACCAAGAAACGGTCCAAGCAAACCATGTCACAACGCATCTCAACATCCTTTCCCGATATTAGGAAATTCACTTACTCAACGATTACATAAGGACTAGAGAAAATGAGGCATGTGAAGGACACGTGAGTCTCGGCGACTCTCGGACGATTCTTGGTGGTTCTCGGGCTTAAACACAAACACATGGCCTTGGACGTGGCTTCCTCACTTGATCGAACCACAAGAGAGACAAGAGCTAGCCAGTGAGCTTTTTCTCTTTTTCTTTTTCTCTCTTTCTCGGTCATGAATACGAAGCAAGAAATAAGAAACAAGGTTGGCTGGAGCTCTCGGGGTGTGAACTAGGAAGCAAGAAGGCCAAAGAAGAAGGGGATGGCGTGAGGGAGGAGAGGAAGGCGTGAGAGAGCTTGAGGATGGCCAAGCCTATTTATAGGCAAGCCAAACTTGCTCACCAAGTTGCTTTCCAACTTGCTCACCAAGCTTGCACCAACTTGCTTATCAATCTTGGACTTTCTAGAATCCTCCTAGTCAAAACTTGCTCCCCAAGTTTGACTTTCTCTAGAATTCTCCAACTTATTTTTCAAGTTTTGATTTTCTAGAACTCTCCAATTAAAGCTTAGCATAGCTCATTTGAAAGGTCATAATGTGCACATTCAATCACTAGAAGACATAAATTGGAAATTCCAATGTTCTCATATAGAAATTGATGAATCTTTGAAATCTGGCAAATTGAGCAGTTTTGCACTGTTCACGAAATCGGGCTTGAAAATATAGTAAATGGACTCTAAAAATTCTCAAATTTGGATATGTCATAATCAAGGCTTTAACAAACATTTTTCATGAAGAAAAAAAATTCGAAATCTTTCTGTAAACACCATTTTTAGTAGCTGAAAAACAGACTAAAAATACTTCACTGGAACAAAATTTTTATTTCTCAAATTAAGCTTTGTCTAGAATCCAAATCATCTCGGAAAATTCCCAAATTTATATACGTTATAGAAAAGAACGTTCTCAACAACTTTTGTGAAGGAAACTTTTCCAAAATTGGCCCAGAAATGCTTGTAGAAAATAAATACGGTGTGAACATCACCGAAATACCCATTCTGGGTAGTTTCACATGGTCCGAAAATCAGGCCATTGTATCACTCATATCAACTCCAAAATTTTTGAAATTAAAGTACGTGAAACCTCAAGATGTTTGGAACAACTTTCAAGAGGAAGTGTTTGGAAATTCGGATCACAAAAGTCTCCCCAAAAATAACAAAACGAAGGGGTATATAGGATCCAAAACTGGGTTTTCCAAAACAAGAGTAAAAATTAGTTCTGATTGGAAAACTATCAAACTTATACCATAGCCATTTCCCAGGGATTGAAATTGAGGATGTTACGATTTATCTGCGGCTTCCCAGGCCCAAAAATAAGGATGTGACAATTCTCCCCCTCTAATAGAATTTCGTCCTCAAAATTTAAACACGTACTTGGTTCCTCGAATAAATGAAGGTATCAACTTTTCCTTAATTTCTCACTCTCCCAAGTGGCTTCCTTTTATGCCCTAGTGATATTATAGGACCTTAACTAAGAGAATGGCCTTACCTCTCAATACTTGCTCCTCACAATCCACGATCTGCACCTGCTCCTCAACATAGGACACTCTGCTGTCCACTTCAATCTCATCGAAAAATTTAGCACGCGTGCCGGATTGGGCTCACACTTTCTCAACATCAATACATGGAACACATTATATACTTGAGCAAGTTTCGGTGGCGACACCAACCGATAGGCCAAATTCCTTATTCTTTCTAGAATTTCAAAAGATCCTACGTACCTGGGACTTATCTTACCTTAGTACCTTTACAGCATCCACTATAAATGCGGGCTAGCTCTAGACTGGCGACCTTTCTTTCCCTGACCTCAATCCTACATACTAGAGAGCAGCAAGATTGACCATGCTTCTGCTGCGCTACTCTGATAAAATCTTCCTCAAATATAGTTTGCTTACTTATAACAATCACGGAGATCACACTTATCATTTCAAGTAACAGTTCCCATATTATTTTTAATTCAGTACCTAGTTCAGTTTATTCCTTTTCTTACCCACCATCCTAGAAGCCTGCCACGAGCCACACCTTGTTCAGGTCTTTAACCCTGGCGACCACTCTTGCTAGAAGCCGCACTTTGATCAGGCTTCTTGCCCTGGCGTCCACTTCCTAGCCAAGAGCTGCTCCTTGATCAAGTTTTGCCCCGGCGATCACTCCCCGCCCTCATCGGATCGGGTTATGTCAAAATTCAATAGCATTCTCTTGGCTCAATACCGAATTGCAACTTATTAGAGGGGGACCTGCTTGGACTTCTCTTTCAAGGTCGAGACGTCCTAATGGTACTTTCCTTTTTCCTCAGCGATTGTAGCCTGGTCCCGAGCACTTATTTTGCTATCAATAGTCTAACAAGTCTTTCTACAACACAAGAATTGGTTAGTGATCACAAACAAATAGGATCACTTAATCTATTCAACCACAATCAATCATTCACATGCATAAGGATGTTTCCTAGCTAACTACCCCAACTTTAGCGCACCTTATCACTCCAAGTCTTTATTCCTGCTTTGATTTCAGAATCGTTTTCCCAATTCGGTGCACAATTTGGTCATTCTTGCCCTTAGCCATCCTAGAAGACTACTAGGAGCCGCTCAATGATCAAGCCCTTCACCCTGGCGCCACTTTTACCCAGAGCCCGCTCGATGAATAGGCCTTTTACCCCGACGCCACCTCTGTCAGAAGCCGCTAAATGATCAGGTCATATGGCCTCGGCGCCACTCCTCGCCCTCATCGGACTGGCCATCCCGAACTGCACCTACTAGAGGGAAAACCTGGCTCTGATACCAAATTAGACTGTAACGCCCCCAATCTCAGGGTCATAAATGTGACGTCCCGTTCATTATTATCTTTCATTATGCACAAGCGGAAGCATATCTCGGGACAATCATATTCAGAACAACAGTGGAAACAAGACAAACAGCATCATGAGCAAATCTTATGTTTACAGGGCATGCAAACATCTTTTAACAAGCCCTTCAGGCCATGGCAAACAACACATATTTCATAACCGACTATAAATAGCAAATCTTGACTTGGGTTATCCTATACCCACTACGGCTTCTCGCCCCTCGTTTCTTCATCTCTACCCCGATCTCGTCCGCCTGGCCATCTCACATCCCACCCGTGGCTTTATCCTGGAGTTTCCTACCCGTACCACCAAAGCACCGTTGAACCCACTTAGGGATCAACCCATTCTCTGTTTGCGTAGTGATGCCAGGCCACGTACGGATGAGGCACCAAGTTCGTTAGGCCCTCATCGAATATTACAAGCATCGTGATTCAACGGTAGGTGCGGTCTTCTCTGACATTTATCACAGTGAGCACTTCGGCACTCATCTCCATGGGATTGCTAACGCGGGCCGGGGGAGATGCCATCCTATGGACCTGAAAAAGGGGAAAACAACAGGGAATGAGTCGAGAAGACTTGGCAAGTAAAAACACTAACATCAAGCAAGGATATATTGATCGCCGTTAACATAAGTCGGCCCTTACCGCACCCGCATCGATGGCAGATCAATAGCAAAGTTCAAACAAGAGAACATCACGCATGGCCATATCATGTACACTTTACCAATCAAGGCTCAGTTCTATCTCAAAACAACATCAAACATGAAACATGGTCAAACCAAGGAAATGAACCAATTACGACCAACCAAACGATCGAGAAATGGTCTAAGCAAACCACGTCACAACACACCTCAACATCCTTTCCGGATATTAGGGAATTCACTTACTCAACGATTAAACAAGAACTAAAGAAAACGAGGCATGTGAAGGACACGTGAGTCTCGCCGACTCTCGAGCGATTCTTGGTGGTTCTCGGGCTTAAACACAAACACATGGCCTTGGACGTAGCTTCCTCACTTGATCGAACCACAAGAGAGATATGGGCTAGCTGATGAGCTTTTTCTCTCTTTCCTTTTCTCTCTTTCTCGGTCATGAATACGAAGCAAGAAATAAGAAACAAGGTTGGCCGGAGCTCTCGAGGCGTGAACTAGGAAGCAAGAAGGCCAAAGAAAATGGGGATGGCATGAGGGAGGAGAGGAAGGCGTGAGAGAGCTTGAGGATGGCCAAGCCTATTCATAGGCAAGCCAAACTTGCTCACCAAGTTGCTTTCCAACTTGCTCACCAAGCTTGCACCAACTTGCTCATCAAGCTTGGACTTTCTAGAATCCTCCTAGTCAAAACTTGCTCCCCAAGCTTGACTCTCTCTAGAATTCTCTAACTTATTTTCCAAGCTTTGATTTTCTAGAACACTCCAATTAAATGCTTAGCATAGCTCATTTGAAAGGTCATAATGTGCACATTCGATCACTAGAAGACATAAATTGGAAATTCTAATGTTCTCATATAGAAATTGATGAATCTTTGAAATCTGGCAAAATCGAGCAGCTTTGCACTGTTCACCAAATCAGACTTGAAAATATAGTAAATGGACTTCGAAAATTCTCAAATTTGGATATGTCATAAACAAGACCTTAACAAATATTTTTATGAAGAACACAAATTCGGAATCTTTCTGTAAACACCATTTTTAGTAGCTCAAAGACAGACTAAAAACACTTCACTGGAACAGAACTTTTGTTTCTGAAATTAAGCTCTGTCCATAATCCAAATCATCTCAGAAAATTCCCAAATTTATATATATTATAGAAAAGAACGTTCTCAACAACTTTTGTGAATGAAACTTTTCCAAAATTGGCCCAGAAAAGCTTGTAGAAAATAAATACGGTGTGAATATCACCGAAATATCCATTCTAGGCAATTTCATACGGTCCGAAAATCAGGCCATCGTACCACTAATATCAACTCCAAAAATTCTGAAATTAATATATGTAAAACTTCAAGATGTTTGGAACAACTTTTAAGAAGGAAGTGTTTGGAAATTCGAATCACAAAAGTCTCCCCAAAAATAACAAAATGAAGGGGTACACAGGATCCAAAACTGGGTTTTCCAAAACAAGAGTAAAAATTAGTTCCGATTGGAAAACCACCAAACTTATACCATAGCCATTTCCCAGGGACTAAAATTGAGCATGTTATGATTTACCTGCAGCTTCCTAGGCCCAAAAACTTAGGATGTGACAAGAACAAAACAAAGAAATTGATTTTTGTGATTATTCTAGAGCATTATCTCTTCGCAAAATTTTAAGGGATGTGTTAAACTAATTAGTAACCTCACGATGAAATAATTGAAAAACATGTAAAAATTCAGAACGATCATGAAGTATATAGAGTAATGTTAGATGAGAATAATCATCGACAAAAGTAACAAAGTGCTTAAAACAATTTCTATTAGCAACATGGGAAGGTCCCCAAATGTCTGAATGAACAAGTTCTAATAAAGTAGATGCACAAGAATCACTACTACTAGGAAAAGAACTACGATGATGTTTTCCAAGTTCACAAGCCTCACACTCAAGAGTAGAAATTGATTTGCACTCGGGAATTATTTGCTGTAACTTAAATAAAGATAAATGCCCTAAACGGGAATGCCGTAATAGGGGGGGTAATAGGACTACTAGCTAGACCATTGGCGTTAGCAGTGTAGACACCAGCCAGATAATAGAGTCCATCATGTTCATGCCCTCCGCCAATCTTCTTCTTTGTCTGAAGGTCTTGACAAATGCAATAGGAGGGGTAAAATGTAACAGAACAACCAAGATTTTTAGTTAACTAATTAACAGATAACAAATTCAAAGGAAGTTGGGGAACATGTAAAACGGAGGACAAGGACAAGGATGGTGTAAGTGAAACAGCCCCTGATCCAACCACTTGAGTAGAAGAACAATTAGCTAGAATAACTTCAAGTGAAGGACTAGAGTTATGGTGGGAAGAAAATAATTCTTGCTTACCCGTCATATGACTAGAAGATCCCAAGTCAATGACCTAAGAGGTGCCAGGAGACAAAGTAGAGAAAAAGGCCATGTTACCTGTACGTGCAAGAGTGGCAGTGGATGAGAAATTGGAAGCCTCTAGTTGTTGGACACGCTTAATGAGTTGTGCGACCATCTTATCCCGAGACGCAGACTCAGAAAAACTACCCTCACTTGGGATATATGGATTCGTGTCACCATAAGACACATTTCCAGCACTCCCTTCAGACATAGCATCATTTGCAGTAACTAGTCGCCGAGCACACTCAAGCTTGCCATGCTTGGCCTAACATGTGTCAACAATATGACCAGATTTGCCGTAATATATACACTAATGGCTATCTCAATCAAAATTTTGTCCACCACCACGACCATGACCTCCCCTTAAACCATGACCTCTATTAGAAAATCCACCACGACCACGAACACCACTACTAGCCACAAATGCTTAATTATCTTTGGATGATGTAGAAGACGAAGGGACAATGCGCTAAATCCAACAAAATGCTTCATTCGTAGAAGGAACTCTCTCTCTAGCAAAAAGCTGACTCTTCATAGGCTGTAAGTCAGCATTCAAGCCTTATAAAAACTTGGCCACCTGAAATTCTGCTCGTTGTGTCTTTAGTGTCTCAAGATCAGTAGTAATGGGCTAATAAAGATTAAGTTCTTCCCACATGCCTTTCAAAGCACTATAATACTTTTCAAGAGACTTGTCCCCCTGTTTAAAATTAAAGATCTTCTCGTAGAGCTCATAGACTATGGACATGTTTTTGTCTTGTGAGTGGAACATGACATTAACAGTAATGGATGGTTCCATGCTATTCCATAACCACAATAAAAGTGTATCATTCTCTCTCATCCAATCACTATAGTCTTTAGAGTTTTCAGCAGGGGATTCTGTAGTAAGATAATTAAGTTTCCCTTTGCCATTAATACAAACCTTCGCAGCTTGAGCCCATAGCAAGTAATTAGAGGATCCATTCAATTTAATGGTGGTAATCTGAACATTGGCACTATCTATAGAAGACTTAGTGCCATTCGTGGTGAAAATCTCAATATAAATATATCTACCACCGATCAAAAAAGGCCAAAACTTCAGTGCAAGAAATAAAACAGCAATACCAACATATAATCAGATGTGATTGACTCCATCAATCAAACAAAGGGATGCTGAAATCTTATAAATATAGGCTGTTGTATAGAAGAAAAAAATTTGACTAGAAATCTCAATTCAATTAATTATAACTTCAATGGAAATTCAGCAAAACTAGTCAATTATAATCAACAAAATACCTCGATTCTTGAATATGCTAATCAGGAAGTGTTGTAATCCATTGTCACAAACAGAACCTGATAAATCTGATTTCTCCTAGTCTTATATGTATCGAGACTTGAAGAGAAAATAGGTAAAAATTGCTGCTTTAGGTGGCTACGCACCAGAGAAGGAATAGGGTTATTTGGGGACTCTCAAACCAGCAATAGGACCAGGGAATCAGGTAGTCAAACCATGCTCTGATACTATGTTGCTAAGCTGATTAGAGAACCCATAGAAAAATAACGAGAGAAAAGAAGGAAGAGAGAAGAAAAAGAGAAGAGAAGAAAAGAGAAAAAAAGAGATTGTAAAATCCAAGAAATGGGCTCTTAGTTTCTGTGTGTAATAGAATCCTTACACCTATCATAATATATTTATATTAAATATGAATTATATATGACCATAATGCCCTTATATATGTAAAAAGGAATAAAACCTAGAAAATAAAAATAATTCTACTCTAACAAATATGATGTAGGTAATTCAATTTTAGCATCAATTTTCCCTAATCAGGTCATTAGGGCATCGAATTGAACAAAACCCTAATAACCCGAATATAAAAAGCTAAAAATGTTGGACATGATTATGACAAAAATTGGAGAAAATCACATATTTGGGTTCAAAATGTGATGAGGAATTCAATTTCGAGGTTTAATTTTGAAAATTGGGTCAAAATCGAGCTTAATTTGTGAATTTAGACCAACCCGAGTCTGCCGAGTCGACCGAATCAACCTGACCCGACCCGGGTCGGTCTCCTTCTTCGCCTGACTTGCCCAAGACACAATGAATCCAGAAAATTCCAGTTCATGGCTGAGACTTCATGAACTTCTCCTGATCAATTCAGCACGTGAAAATCAAGTTAACCAGCTGGAGAATCTCTAGCTGGCGCTAGAGAATCATCCCAATTGATTTAAGGTCAGTAAATAACAAACTTTAGGCAGGAAATTGATCAATAAAAACAAGAAAAAACTGAACATTGAGGGGGGAACGTGTTCGACGAAATTCAAGAAAGAGAGAGAGAAAAGAGAGAAACAATGCAAAAACAAAGAAAATCTAGAGAGAGAATAGAGAGTTGAGGTCCCCTGATCGAGTATCCGACGCTGACGAACGGAATAGCGTTGGCGAATCAATCATTCAAGGTGGACCTCGTCCTCTATTGATCTATGTTGAAGTTGATCGTCGTCATCTGAAACTTGAGCTTGGCCGATGTGTCTAGACATTCTCCGACAAAGCCGAAGTCACTAGACTAAAGCTCAAGTGTCAAGGAAGAGTTCTATAGTTTCTGATTAGCTCAAAAACTTCGTTTCAATCCTTGACGAAGCAGGTAAAATTCAATCATGATCACTGTTTTCCAAAATTTCCAGAATTGAGTTCTAGTTCTAATGTGAATGTTCATGTGACTTCGTTGACGATTTTTAGCACTTTGATGTTTAAAACGTGTTCCTAATCACATTTTGTGTTAATTGATTGCATTTTGGTGGATAAACTTGCATAAACCGAACCAGTTGTCCATGAACCGTCTTGCCGGAGCTCGGGAACCCTTATCGGAGAGTCACCGTGGCCACAAGGCCGTCCAAGTTAGCTTCTCCTAACTTTCTTTGATGGATTGATATTCATTTTGGGCAATTTAGATGGTTAAGGCTATTAGAATCAGGATTTGAAGTTTGGTAAAGTCAGTATAAGATAGTTACAAGTTACGTTTTCCCGGTTGATTTTTTGCCGGCCGGTGAACGTCTACCGGTGTTCTAAATAGGCTATACTGAAAATAAAACACATGAACATTACAATGGATCAATCAGAGTGGCAAAATAGTCATCGGAAGGTTGCCGGTGATGAGCCCAAACCGGCGGCCTTGAAAATGTTCAACATAGAATCATGCACACCACATGTTCGACCAAATGGCACCGTTTTAGCACTGTGCTTGCCAACCTTGAAAGTGAAATTTGAATTTTTAGAAGTACCCAAGTGGTATTTTTAGAAAATCTCAAATTTAAGGGTTATAACCCCTAGAAAAATCCTAAAACCCTAAAAAGACACAAATCATGAAATGAACAAGCCTTTAGGGCTTCATTAGGGTTTGGATGTTTTGATTGATTTTTATTTTTAGAGACAATTTAGGATTGTCGCGACCTACCCCTCGAGGGCCGAACTCGATGAGGCGGGTTTAGAGATAAGTGTTCATGAGACGATTCATATGGCACATCATAAAAAATGATTTTACTGAAGTATAAATCTTTTGGTTATCCATATGACCTGTTGATCATGAATGTGGATTTTCTCTAAATCCATATCTTGCGTGACAGCAGATCGATTTTATCTTTTTTTAGGAGTCGCCACTAGCCTAGGTCGGGGGTCGGCTAGAATACCCAACCGAAATGCAGGAATTTCATTTCGGTTTCTACGAAAACCGAAATGCAGGAATTTGTCATATATTTGTTCTTTATCATTTTTATGTCGAAGTTTTAGTCCACTAGGTGATCATGCATCTTGTTTTTGTATTTTCATTTAAGACCCTAAACTAATCCTATCTTAGTCTAGAAAAAGAAAGCAACAATTAATTGTATTAAAAAAACATTTCGTAAAGTAAACACTCGAAGTATTGAAAAGACAAGCTAATTCTAAGTGCGAGAAAATAAAACCCGCAACTCGTCGGGTGTTTATTACAACACAAATTGAAAACCCGAGACATGATCAGGGATGAATGAATTGAGTACAAATTGAAACCGGATTGGACATCGGTCTATCGCCATCGTCCAATTAATACAAATTGAGATCGGATTAGACATCAATCAATCATGTTGGCCTTTTACCATTTTGGATTATCTCCCCATGGACCACCTCTTGAGTTTCGGCGTTTACATTCATAACATACATTCATGACAAACAATGCACAAAGGAACAACCAAAGAAAAACAATGGTGCTAACAATTCACCAATCAAACACAAGCCTCGGGATCGGCCTTTGTTTTTCATGTGTTTCGATTCACCACCCACCTAATTATCTAACATTATTTGATTAATGGTTAACGATAATGGGCTACCATTTGCATTCACAAAACGGCAACTCATATCAATTAACCCCTGAAGCCGGTAACTAAATGACCATAACGGGCTACCCGACGAACATGCACCAGGCCTAACATTCATCTAACAAACACATGCATAGTAATAGAATGAGCATGCATTCAGGCCCATGGGCCTTATTTCAAAGCCAATCAAATAATGAGAAGTGGGCTTCATAAGGAGACCACTTATTCAGTTTTTATCTAATTCGGATTGCTTCTGTTTAGATGTGATTAACTGCCCTAATGATGTCCAAATGAAGTGATTCAGGTGTCATTAGAAAGATCATGACATGAGGATTAAAAGTTAAGAAGAACATTTTTTTTAAATCCTCACCGATTTTCACGAAAATGACAAATTTACCCTCAGTGACAGACTGGACCCGGATCTGTTAAGGATTTCAAAATAATGGCGGGAAAAATAACAAACCTTATTAAAACCATGTGAAAATATTTAGACAGTTAGAAATCTCCGTGTGTAACAACTTTCATGTTTTGAGTTTTTGTTAAAAAGTCCTCCAAAGTTTTATAAAATTCGGTTTTCCCGAAGGACTCAACTGCAAATCAAATTTTAACCCGTGAAGGCCTTAAATGAAATTTTAAGCAAATTAACCCTCCAAAAATTACTATTAGGCCCTCAAAATTTTCAGTCAACATAATGAGACCCCAATGAACAACTTTGTAATGTTTATTTTTTACAAAAAAGGACTCTAACTTTATCAAATTCGGAAAAACATCTTCTGGATTCCAAAGGAATGAAAATCAGATCTGAACACAGACTGATTAGATCATGAAAATTCCTTTTGAAAATTCAAATGAATTTCAATTTTGATGAAATTAGTATCAATGGAAAGATCTCAATCTCAGTGTGAACTTTTGTGAAGAAAACGTTTTCATATTTTGAACACACGAATTTATGAAAATCGAAGAACACATAAAGGTCAATCAGAAGCCAGTCCACCCAATACATGCATAGATGACGTTGCAGATCGTACCATGTTAACATGCTTGGAATTTTATGAAACTTTTATGATGAACAGATTAAGATGTGCTTTACAACGTCCATGAAGGAAGTTTTTTCAAAACATGATCATAAAAAATCAGAAAAATCATAGAACAGCACAACGTCAATTAGGAAATCATCAGAATAGACCTGAACACCACATTCCAAATTCTGATCCTAACTTTCGAAAGAGTTTTGACATAGCAAATTAAAATCGATTGAGGCATACAATATATCAAATCGAAGCTTAAGACGCGTTTTACAATTCTCTAGTTCATCACTTCATAAGATTTCGACACTAACGAGCTCAAATCAGCATCTCAAACATGCAGGTTTTCCTGGACACGAATTTACAGAAACACATCCAAGAGTACTTACCTTGTTTAACGATGCTCTGACACGCAATCGAGTGATCCGGCCTCCGTATTTAGATTAAAAGCAGCACGGAGAAGTCTCAGAAAGCTCAGCCAACCTATGATAATAGATTGCACAAACTATAGTGAGAATCGATTCGTTTTCGCACTAGTGAACTAACAACAAAAAATCAAGTTAAAAGACGCGATCCGGTGGCCGTTCAATGAGAAGCCAGCCACCACAGCGACATGAAGACGCCGAGGAATGCTGCTGGAAGTTCTGGATCGCTGGAGGGAACGCCGGTTGGCCGGTTCAGTCGCTTGAACCGGTGGATCAAATCACCGGTGATGCTATCGTGAAGGAAAACTTGCCGGAATGAGAAGCTCCGGCCACCAAGAGGCCGGGCTGGTGTTGCGACTGACTTCGTGACACCGTGGAGGACGACGGTGAGGCAGTGATCCATCGGAAAATGGCTAGCAATGAGGAGGGATGGCCGGTGACCGAGAGAGAATGAGAGAAAGAGAGATGCGTGAGCTTTGAGAAAGAGAGAGAGAACGTGAGTTTAGAGAGAGAGAGGAGAGAAAATTCAGATTTGAAAATGAGTGTCCCCCCTTCAATTTTGGAGGAAAAAAAATTATATACTCCCCTCAACTTTGAATCCTAGCCGTTAAATTGATCCAATGGCCTAAAATGCATCATTAATGATTAAGAATATTCCTTAAGGGCTAAGAATTGGTGACATGGCATTATGGATGGACATGATCAATTCTAAATAAATGGCCATAATTGATTTGCTTATTCCCTATTTAATTTGCTTAATTTTTAAGGAATGACATTTTAGTAATTTCACTTAGGGGCATTTTCGTAATTTTCAATTAAGGGCATTTTTGTCATTTTGGGCTCAAAGGGATATGGCCAGCCTTGGCTGGTCGGAATGGACCGTTGATTGTCGAATTTTTTATTGGAAAATAGCCGGTTCAATCAGACCGGTTTAATTTGGGTCAAACCGGGTTGAACCGATTGGACCAGTTTGACTCGAGTTTGGTCGGATTAAACTGGTTCAATCCTTGGTTCAATTTGTTCCAATTTTATACCATTTGATTTCTTTCATGATTAATTAACCCAATTCATATTGAATTCAATTCAATTGGTTTGAACCGATTTGAAATTCATGCACAAATTGATCCAATTTTAACTTGTTTAGCTCAATTGTTCTTGAATTTGAGCTAATTGCATGGCCAAACTAGACGAACGAATTTAATTGAAGTCCAATTAGCCAAATTGAACCTCAATTAATCAAATTGGATATTAGTCTAGAGTAGGTCAAGTTGAATTGCACTAATTGGACCAACTACTCTTAGACTTCTCAATCATTGGATCACTAAATTGATCAAATTGGCTCAAATTCATGTGAATCTTCCAAATTTAATTTCGAATTTGGATTTCATATAAAAAAAATTAGGCTACATTCGTGTCTTAATTGCACAAATCATGAAGAATTGATCAAAATTACTAATTATGGCCTAAATTGGGGATTTTTGTGTTTGGCTTGGAATCACAAAATTGGTTCCAAAATTGGATATAATATGACCTCTAGATCGAATGTCATGAAGAAAACTAACCTAAAAAATAACTAGAAATGAAGTAATTTCATTTTTGGCAAGTGTGAACCAAATTCCACAAATTGGGAAAAAGTTGATTCTAAATTGATTTTTGTAAAATTTCAAATGCCAAAGGTAAGTTGAATGTAAAATAAGATGATTTTTGGATTTTTGTATTTTTCAATTTTTTAGTCAAAGGTTTGACCAAAAGTCAAACCCTAGTTGACTTTTCACTAGGAGTTTGATTTTATGATCAAATCTTTGAATTTTTTTGAAATTTTCACTTCTAAAGTGAAATTAAACTTGAAAGGAATTTTTTTATGTGAAAAGCCCCAATTTGACCCGGGGTTGACTTTTGATCAAAGAGTTGACCAAAAAGTCAACTTGAAAGTCAACCAATTGACTTTTCAGGTTTTTGCAAGACATGAATAAAAAATTGTTTACAGAAGCTAGGTCAACAAACATAATTAAAAACAACATTTTTTGTTCAAGAAATGGGTTTCGTCGCGATCGGAAACTATAATCTCGAATTTTTTACTTTTAATGACATGTCGGCTAAAAATTAGGTGTCAACAAGGATTGCTTCATTTGATTGGCCTTGATTACACATTTAATTCTTGATTGATTTTCCTCGCATTTAGAATGGATAGGATTGGTGGGTAAGCCTCAGAAATTTTGCATGATATGTTAAACATCGTATCGTTCTTGGGTACCGAAAGGGTGTTAGGGATCTCGATTTGGGATCATTAGCGTAACAATGTTCCCGTACTCAGAATCTCTGGATCGTAGAATCGTGGTATTTCTCCCATACCCCGATTAAGTTTCTAGTCAGCCTACCATAATGACTAGTAGCAACTCCAAAATCGAAAACTTAGATCAAATAGGAAATTACTATCCACCATCGCATGAGGTATGGTCTAGGAGAGACCCTTGCACGAAAATACCTCCTTTACGCGCAAATCCCGAAAACCAAAAAAAAAAAGCGCAGCGCAATAGGCTTGGCAACTCTGCTAAGGAGTTACCTTTTTTAAGTGGACTTATACCTAGATAGAACGATATGCTTGTGATTTGTGCTCGCAAGGATCCCAGATACGTCCCGCTGACAATTGTGTTAGATGTTTTTGCAGACGGGAGGTATAAGGGGTGCAATCTGTGTCATCCTTTGTTTTGTAGGATAGTGTCGGGAATGAATGTGAAACGATTACTTTAAAAGTGCTGTTTGATTACTAATTGCTATGCATGTCACGCCCCGACCTCCTCTTCGGACTCTTCGGTGTCCATCAGCTCGGCTTCGTCGACCTCCATTGGCTCCTCCACCGAGTCCTCCACCACTGGCTCATGGTCTATGCCTCCTAGCTCCTCGTCCTCGGCAGGTTTATACCAAGCAAAAGGTCCTATAGTTTCCTCCGAATCCATCTCAGAATCTACGATCTCACCACTCAGGCACTGCGGGTCAAGCTGGCCCTCCATGGTAAACGGAACGTCAATCGTACGAAGGGGTCCATACTCCTCTCCAAAACGGTCACGGAAGATCCAAGCTACGTACTCGTGGGTCTCTGGATGTGTCGTGCCTATATCTACGCTAATCAGGGAATAATGCCTCAGGTACACCTCCCCGTTCCCAACAGGATGTGCGGTCATAGTATGCTCATACTCTACGGGGATCCCAAAGCGTACCGGGACAAGTGGTCTCGTCATGGACGCGGGTCTGAAAGGTTGGGTTATATAAACCGTGAGACACTTATCAGTAAGTGAAAACCTCTAAACCTAAACTAGGCTAACATGCATCTCCTGACAGGAAAATAAACTACACATACGCACTAATGACTTAGGCCCGTAGGCCCAAATTGGTATTTCAATGACCCTGTAGGTTAGATAATCCCGTGATATCACATCACACGAGCGGCACTTTCAATCACGCGTACGTCACACACATGCTCAAAATCCTTAGTGACAATTTCCAGGGAAAGATCACCAAATTGCACGATCTCGCACACTGACTCATGCATTTATATGCATACAAATGCTATTAACTTGCCGCACCCACAATATGATTCATATGGCATTCTGGCATAAAATTCCATTCGTGTTCCGATTATAGGATAGAATCCTCATAGACACGTCCTATACCATGCCCAGTGGATTCTATTATATAATCAGACACTATGCATCACACATTAGCCATTTATTCAGTTAACTCGACCCGAAGGCCCGATCCGAAGATCCATTCGTGTTCCGATTATAGAATAGAATCTACGTAGACACGTCCCATACCATGCCCAGCGGATTCCATTACATAATCAAGCACTATACATCACACGTTAACCATTTATTTCGTTAACTCGACCCGAAGGCCACGACCCGAAGGCTCGATCCAAAGATCCGGTCCGAAGACCAATCACAACACTCCGTGGCCAGCGTAGAGACGCCCCAGGCTCAGTGTCTCTAGCCCACGTCCTTACGCATCAGGCGCAACACTGATCTCCTTACGAACCAGAGCCCACGTAAACGCATCGGATGGTCGTCTTCCGGACGAACCGGGCATCGTCCTGCTCCAAAGTGCATGAGGACGGCACACCCCGTATAAACGCATTAGGGCGAAGAGTGATCACACATTCACACAACCGGTTTTATCTGAACCCCGCGTAAACGCATCAGGGTATGATTAGGTGATCACATGTCCATGGCAAACATGTACTCCCGTACAATTTCCACAAGCCTCATACTCGGCATACATAATGCGTGGCCATGCAATTTCGCACACGAATGTTGGTGCAATGTACCACAAGCATAATGTCCCACAATGTGCAACACAATTCAATGCCACGAATTCATGCTCAACGATCCATGTCATATGCTTAAATAATCCAACCAACACCATGGGGCATCACATGCGTATTTGGCACTTATGACGTATTCGGGCATTATGATGAACATTAACAAATCATCAATCGCACTCCACAACAGTCGGCCACACAAGCTTGCAACATGGCATTGCATAATCAAGTATAATTCACACCCAAATCAGCCACTACACGGCCTAACCAATCACACATGGTAGTTCACGAATAAACCATATATTAGCCATATAAGGCCCAATTAAATCCGCAATGGACAGCCACTAATCAGTCCGAGAGAGAAAAACCGAGAATATACAAAATCGGGTCCAAACTGGGAAGTTACACAGCGACGGAAATCCATTTGAAATAAATAGCAAATCAATTCCAAAAATTATGAAATTTGGATATGTTGTACAAAACATCTTGATAAACATTTTCTATGCAGAACTCGAAACCCAGTTCCAACCGTAAACACCTCGTTTTGACACTCAAAGCTGGACAGAATCCAGTTCGCTCGAACAGCCCCTTAGACCATCAAAATACAACTCATTCAGTACCCAAATCACTTTGGAAAGTCCTGAAATTTTTATATGTCATAGATACAAGTGTTTTTAACAATTTTTGTGAAGAACATTTGTTGAAATAAGGTCTGGAAAATTTTATAAAAATTCGGAAAGGCAAAAATGTCGGGGTGAACAGTAAATCGGCAGTTTTGTGACGGTCTGAAAACTAACCTCCGAATGACCCCAAACAAATTCCAAAAATTATGAATTTAAAGTATGTTATACTTAAAGATGTTGGGAACAATTTCCATGAGAACACTTTCTCAGATTCGGCCCACAATGATCACAAAAAAATTAATAAAGCACAGAGGTACAGTAACAACTAGAAATCCGAGAATCATAATTCTAATTTCCTTTAGCTTATTCACTACTAACACCCTAATCCCCATCTAGAGCGCATAATCATCCTAATTAGGGCTTAGAGGAATACACTCACTTAATCCGAGCTCGGGATGATGAGGAACGGCGGCCGATCACCGATAAACGGTTTAACCAGTGGCACGATTCCAAAGGGCGGCGGTGAGCGGCGACCAGCGGTGCGGCTCCGGCGGCGGTCGGCGGAGGCGTCACGGTGGCGTGGCGGGATCGGCTGTGGACGGCGTTTCTCGGCTCTCACTTGGCCGAAAATGAGAGGGAGAGTCGGAGATAGGGAGAGAGAGAGAGAGTGAGTGAGGGAAAGAGTGAATGAGAGAGTGAATGAGAGAAGATGAAGTGAAAGGTGATGATGAGGGTTATGGGGAAGATGAAGGGTCTAGGGAAGGTCAAGAGGTGGAGTAACATAATAGATCAATTGATGGCTTGCATGGGAGAGAGTTAGAGGTCTTGAAACTCCAAAATTCGGAATATGAAGGGGCTCGAGGGTAAAAACGACATTAAGTTCCGGTACCGGGTCGATTCGCCAAATTTCGACCATATAAGTTCTATACCTAAGTGGCCAGCATATTTTTGATGTCGTCCTCACAAAAATTATCCCGTAGTCCTCGAAAGTCGGCCTCGAACTCCGGACTAAATTTCACGATTGAATTCGTCAAATTCAAATTCCCAAATCTCTCACTAACAGGCGGCCGTTTAGGGATTACGCGTATCGACCTCGGGTTGTCCGATTCGCGACGAGCTTGACTATCGAGAGAGAGCGAGAGGAATTATCACTAGTTCCGAGGACACGATCGTCCGACTCAAGTTCCGAAGATCGGCCCATACTGGTCCAAAATACTTCCTCGTCGTCCTTCTAAATCGGGCTTAATTCGCGACCGGGTCCACGGTCCACGTACCTATTCCTAGTTGGCCATTCCCATTTGGTCAGTATCCCGAGAGTGATCAGCTCCGGGCGAGACGTATGAAATTGAAATATCAAATAAGACTCGTTTTATTCATTCCAGATATTGAGTCGGGTTTTGGGATGTTACAATGCATGCATCTGAATAGCTTAGGCACAACACCATTAGCATACACCACTCGTAGTCCAACCCCAGCTACAATTAGGTTTACATTTAGGAGGTATATATTTAGGCAAAACTATGAGCCGATTGCTCATGAGATCGTTTAAATATAATACCGATCACTAAGATGGAATAATATTCTTTCACTTTAGGCTGATTGCCTATTGGGATAGAATCCCTTATCCATTAAGGTGGTGACCTCGAGCTTTTAGAATACTTTACACTTTTAGGCGTCAAAACCTCATTGGTTGCATTTTCTTGTCTTTGTGGTTGGTATACCTAAAACCAAACCCAAACATTTTGGTAAGCATGTGTTGTTCTGTCACGGCCCGAACCCTACGGTGTGCGAGCATCCCAACCGAGGTCAATTTGTGTGCGACATCCCAGGATACGTTGCCGACCCAACACCCAATGCAGAGTCATTGCATAAGCGGAAGCAATAAATAAATCACCCGTACAATAAAACACATGACCAAGGATAGTAAATACAACAATCCGATAAACGAACAAACACTTGGCATTAACATAGAAAGCATATACAATATCCATATATAACAATGACCTAAACAAATACGAGTCAGCGGCCACTACGGTCAAAAAGGGGGTAAGTGGTTCAGGTGGTCTAGGATACTAACTAAGGTAGGGCTCCGGTCAAAAAGTCACTGGCTCGACCTAACTAAGAATAAAGCTGACCTATGAGACCCAATCCGGGTAAGATCCCGATGACTCAGAAGAGCTATCAGACAGCTCAACCATAGAGTCAAGGGAATCCAGCTTAGACCCAGCTTCGGCCGGCTCCTCCTCGGAGTCTATATGCTCGGGCTCGCTCTCCTGACCAAGGTCCTGCTCTATAAGCTCTGGCTCATCCTCCTTGTCCATCGGCTCCAGCCCAACATTCAAAATCACCGGATCCTCATCCATCGCGTCTGGCTCATCCACCTCCTAAACAGCAGGTACATCGCTGGAACTCGAACTCCCCTCTATCGTGGCCTCATGATCAATGACATCTCCATCAGGGCACTGTGGACCTGCCTCTCCTTGCCCATTGAACAAGACATCAAAAGATCGAAGAGGTCCATGCTCTCCGAAGCGATCCCTAAAGCACCAAGCGACGTGCTCGCGGGTCTTGTAATACGTCGCCCCCATATCAACCCAAACTATCAAGTAATGCTTTACAAACACCTCCCTGTTCCCTACGGAGTGCAGAGTTACTACACACTCTACCTAGTGTGGGATCCCAAAACGCATTGGAACCTTAGGCATCCTCAGGGCTAGGTGTCACGCCCTGACCTCCTCGGATTGTGATCATCGCCCTTGTGGTCTTTCTTAGTGCAACGCTCCCAGGATGCATTATCGACCCAACACACTCAGAGAATAATACACATGTAGAAGCAACGTATATAAATAAATATATACACCCGTACTATTAAAATAACAACCATAGATAGAACAACCAATAAAGATCGATCTATTTAAAAACATATATTTATATTGTCATAAAAATATTTACAACCAACAAATACTTTAATAAAACATACTACGCTGTGAGCATGCCACACTATGAAACAGCAAAAACCGACGCTTAGCAGCCGTTACATCAAAAAGGGGCATTGGCTGGGAGAAGGTCGAGGGTTATAGGTTAGGCTAACAACAAAAAGGTTATCTACACCAGGGGAGTTAGGATTAAGATTAGGGTTCCCAATTCGGATTAGATTCTAAGGAATCTTCCTGAGGCTCGGATTCCTCTGAAGAACTCTCTTGGGGTTCGGACTCCTCCAAATCCGTAGCTAACGCTACAACTCTCTCATCCACTGAATCCATCTCTAACTCTGGATCAAGGTATAGACCAAGCTCCTCATCATCATCCAATTCTGCAACTCCTCCATTCCCACCTTCATCCTTGTCCATGGCTTCCGGGACTTCGGCTTCATCTACCATTTGGTCATGATCCTCCGCTAGCATGTGGGGTTCATTATCCATTACTTCATCATAATCTTCTCCAATCAGCTCATCCTGAGGATCTATTACCTCGTCATTAGCAACAATTGGCGCCATCAGGTCATGCTCGTCTAAAGGGGAGTCAAAAGACCTAAGTGGTCTACCTACATTCTCATCGACATCTCGGAGACACCAAGCAACGTACTCTTGAGTCTGATTAGCGAACTCTCCCACGTCCATGGAAATTACAGAACGATACCTAACATATGCTTCTCCATTGCCCGTAGAAAACACGCTCATGAACTGCTCTATTTGCCTTAAGATCCCAAAAAGTGTAGGTAGTGGCGGCATTTCAAGGGCGAGGGTCTGAAAGTTTAGTTAAAACACCAATGGGAATACTTCTCGATGAGTAAGACCTCCTAAACCTAGGTTAGGCTAACGTACAATCTCCTGATCAAAATAAACAACACTAAGCACCACAATGATCTAGGCTCTCGGGCCCAGACCGATAATTGCACTGACCCTGCAGGTTAGACAGTTCAATATAATATAATCATGGCACATACGTGACACACCTCGTCATATATACACCACATACATGCTCACACTTCATCGTGCTAATATCTCAATTCATACACCGAGTCACATGCATTAATACGATAATTAACGCAACCATATGCATGTAAATGCCATTCACGTGCCATAACCTCATTCTGAATCACACGGCATACTAGCTTAATGTTCATTTACATTATTAATGTTTGACTCGAAGGCCCAACCCGAAGGCCACGATCCGAAGACCACGACCCGAAGGCCCGACTCGAAGGCCAATACAACTCTTCATGGCCCGCGTATAGCGTTTTTGGCTCAGTATCTCTAGCTCGCGTCGAAATGTTCTAGGCGCAATATTGATCGCCTCACGGACAATGCCGTCCTCCGGACGAACCGAGCACGACCCGAAGGCCATGATCCAAAGACCTTATTGTGATCACACAGCATATGGCCCATTTTATCTGAACCCAGCGTAAATGCATTAGGCAATTATGGTGATCACATGCTCATGTCAGGCATGCATTCTCGCATAACATCAATACACGCCTTATTCTCGGTATATGAAATGCATGACCAGGTAATATCATGCAGTGCATCATGAGCATGAAGTATACACAGACACTCAGTCAATGTAATATTATCAAGGAGTATCCAATTCACAAACAATGTGCTTAATTGGCCAATTAATACTATGTGGCCCAAAATACTCTTTATAAATCACAATCAATTCAACCACATTCGAACATGACACAGAAATATTGAAATTAATCCCAAATGAGCACCAACAAATACCAATTCGATTAGTCCGAGCGATTCCGTCAATTATACTAAGAATTTCCCCATTTAAACTATTTTAGCCCAATCGCCCCTAAGCGGGCAGCCACTATTCATCGCCCCGAGATCTATTTTGCTCTCCAATTTAATCATAATAATCTATCAATATTATTCGGGTGCTAATGCTCACCAATCGGTTCAATAATTATTCCTATTATATACCAATAGTACCCAAGCCAGTTCAGAATGTATTGACAATACCTAACCAGGTCTAGAAAAACGTACCGTCAATCCTAATAAGGGTTTAGGGGGTTTACTCACCTAATTCAGTCCATGACGACGATGGAACGGCGGCCGATTACTGGTGAACAGTGAAACCGACGGCAGCGTTCTCGGCGGTACCGTACGGACGATGTACAGACGGCCGTATGGACTATACGGATGCTGTACAGAACTATACGGATGGCTATGTACGACGACGTATGGGCAGCTGGAGGTCACGGTGGCAGTAGCTTCGGCCGATCAGGCTCCGACGCGACGGCGGTGAGCTCCAGCGATGATGTGGCCGAGAGAGAAAGAGAGGGAAAGAGAGAGAAAGAGAGGGAGAGAGAGGGAGGCGGGTGTGGACGGTGAGGCTGGTGGCTACTGGAGGTGAGGTGGAGCAGCGGCGGCGGTACCAGCGTACGGTGGCCGGCGTGGCTCCGGTGAACTTCGGCCAAGGAAGAGGAGAGGGAGAGAGAGAGGATTCGGGTGAGGAGAGGGGGAGGCCGACCGAATGGGGAGGAGGAGAGAGAGAGAGGGGCCGGTCCAAGTGGTCAAAAAGGGGGGCTGGTAGTGACACGTATCGCCGATCCGCACGTTTGACGATTTTACCCTTCGATCCAACGGTTCGAGACTGTTCAACCCAAATAATTGAGGGGCAAAGTGGTCATCCGGCTAATAATTTAGCTGATAGCACACCAAAATATCCTAAGTAACACCCCTAAAATTCGGACCAAAAACACCCTCAGGAGCAAAATTGTCATTTTTCCGGTCCCGGATCGAAATTCCAATTTTTGGCTAAATCAATCCTTAATGAGCATGGCCAACATAATATGGCATCGAAATCGTGAAAATAGCTTCTTAAGCCTTCAGAAATCGACTGCAAAGTTTCGAGAATAAAATAATATTATTTTTCACTTCTGAGCCAAAATTTCAATTTTCGACCGAAACCACTCCAAATGTACTTGGTCACTCCAAAATGACACTGGCCTCGAAAAATTATCTTTTACGACCTCAAAATCCCAAATCGGCACTTCGAGGGGCAAATTCATAATTTTTCACCTCCCGATCGGAATTTCAATTTTCAACCATACTTGTTCAAAATGTGCGTGGCCAACGTGATATGACATCAGATTTCCAAAATTAGTCTCTTAAGCCGTCGAAAATTGACATTGAAATTCGGGCCCAATTCCCTGATCAAAACTCGCTCGATTTTCAATTTTAGAGTCTCTCACTAACGGGTAGCTGTTTAGAGTATATGCGTATCGACTTAGGGTTATCCGAGTCATGACGGTCTCGTCCTTTGAGAAAATGAGAAACTATCATTAGCCCTAAAAATCACGATCATGCGGTTCAGGTTTAGGACTGATTGACCACGTGCACTTTTGGTCTTGCAGAATCACCTGCAATCCAATTGCTCATCGTTGGCCTTAGCCAAACTCAATCTGTTGCCTTTCTTAAGATCAGTTCATATCGGTTCAGAACATTTTCTCATTTCTTCTCGAGATCGGTATCCAATTTGCGAACGGGTCCCTGATCCACATACCACTTCCTAATTAGCCATACCCTATTGGTTAGTATCCCAAGAGTAATCAGCTATAGACGAGACTTACTAAAATGAAATGCAGAATAATGTCAATTTCATTGATCCGGAATTACATCGAAATTCAGGCTGTTATAATCTTTCACCCCTTAAAAAAATTTTGTCCTCGAAATTGACAATCTACCCTTAGCTACTCAAACAAGTGGGGGTGCTGACGTCTCATGGCTTCTTCACTTTCCCAAGTGGCTCCTTTGATCCCATGGTGCTCCCCAGACAACTTTAACCATCAAAATTGTCTTATTTCTCAACATACGATCTTTCTAATCCTCAATCCTGATTGGTCTTTCCACGTACGACACTCGGTCGTCCACCTCTATTTCCTCGTACCTTAGAACGTGCATTAGATCTGGTTCGTACTTTCTTAACATTGACACGTGGAAAACGTTGTGGACTTGGGATAGGTTTGGCGGCAAAGCAAGTCTGTAAGCCATATCCCCAACTTTCTCCAAAATCTCGGCCCAACATACCTCGGACTGAGCTTTCCTTTCCTGCTAAATCGGGACAATCCTTTCATAGGTGACACCTTGAGAAAGACATGATCTCCAACTTAAAACTCCAACGGCCGACGTCTCCAATCGGCGTAGCTCTTTTAATGACTCTGCACTGTCCTCAGTTTGTTCCTGATAATCTCAACGGCCTCCACTGATTGTTGTACCAACTCTGGCCCCATGATACTTCGTTCACCAACTTCGTCCCAACAAACCGGCGTTCTGCATGCTCTACCATATAGGGCTTTAAACGGTGCCATTTGGATGCTCTGCTGAAAACTATTATTATAGGCAAATTCCACTTAATGAAGCTGTTCTTCCCACTTGCCTTGAAAATCCAACACATAAGCTCTCAACATATCCTCTAAGGTCTGAACCGTTCTTTCCGACTGGCCATATGTTTGTGGATGATAAGCTGTACTAATCTGTAATTTGTTCCCATAGCCACTTGTAGACTTTTCCAGAAATTAGCTGTGAACCTCGGGTCACGATCTGACGTAATCGTTACTGGTACCCCATGAAATTTGACTATCTGCTGCATATACAACTCTGCATACCTTTCTAGCTCAAAATCCTTTCGAATGGCCAGAAAATGCGCTAACTTAGTCAGGCGGTCGATTATCACCCAAATCGAATCGTGTCCTCTCTAGCTATGCGGCAATCCCGTTATGAAATCCATCGTGATATGTTCCCATTTCCATTCAGGAATTTCCAACGGTCTTAACAATCCTCCAGGTTTATAGTGCTGTGCCTTCACTTGTTGGCAGGTTAAGCACTTGGCCACATGCTCGGCTACATCCTTCTTTAGTCTATTCCACCAATAATGTTGCCTTAAGTTCTGATACATCTTTGTACTGCCTGGATGGATACTGTAATTACTGCGATGTGCCTCTCTTAAAATTTCCTCCTTAAGTTCTGAATCATTAGGCACACACCATCGTCCTTGAAATTTCAAAACTCCATCCTCACTTACTTGAAATTCTGGTTTTCTCATGGTGACATCCATTCCGATAATCTTTTGTATCTCTGGGTCCGTAAGTTGAAGTGCCTTAATCCTTGCCTGAATTTCTGGCTCAATTCTTAATGCGGCCATCAGGCTAGACATCTGACTCACCTCAAATTTAAATTCCGAATCCATGAACTTTTCTAGTAAGGTCCACTCTCTGACCATCATGTGTGCCATACTTGATTTACGACTTAGCGCATCTGCTACTCGATTTGCTTTCCTGGGATGATACATGATATCGCAGTCATAGTCCTTCAGAAGCTCCATCCATCTGCGCTGCCTCATATTTAATTCCTTTTGCGAAAATAGATACTTGAGGCTCTGATGGTCTGTATAAATCTAAAATTTTTCTCCGCACAAGTAGTACCTCCAGATCTTCAGGGCAAATACTATTGCTACCACTTCTAAATCATGCATCGGATAGTTCAATTCATGCAGTCTCAGCTGACATAACGTATACGTAACCACTCTCCCGTATTGCATCAAAACACATCTAAGTCCTCTTAATGACGCATTGCTATAGACCTCAAATCTTCCTAGTCTATATGGAATGGTTAATACTGGGGCAGTTGTTAACCTATGCTTCAGCTCTTGAAAACTCTTCTCACACTTATCATCCCATACGAATTTAGATTCTTTCTTAAGCAATCGCGTCATTAGCATGGCTATCGATGAGAATCCTTCTACAAAACATCGATAATAACCATCCAATCCCAAGAAACTTTGGATTTCTGTCACTGAGGTAGGTCTTGGCCATTTCATCACTGCTTCAATCTTTATCGGGTCTATAGAAATTCCATCTTCCGATACTATGTGTCCAAGAAACGCCACTCTACTTAATCAAAACTCACACTTACTAAACTTGGCAAAGAGTGCGTGTTCTCTTAAGGTCCGTAGTACTTCGGCCAAATGTATTTCACGTTCCTATGAACTCTTTGAATACACCAAAATGTCATCAATAAACACTATGACGAATCTATCCAAAAATTCCTTGAACACCCTATTCATTAGGTCTATGAAAGCTACAGAGGCATTTGTCAATTCGAAGGGCATCATTGTGAACTCATGTGCCCATACCACGTCCTAAATGCGGTCTTAGGTATATCCTCCTTCCGGATTCTCAACTAATGGCATCCTGTTCGTAAATCAATCTTGGAAAACACTGATGCTCCTTCCAGTTGATCGAACAAATCATCGATCCTCGGCAGTGGATACTTATTCTTAATCGTCACTCGATTCAATTGCCTGTAATCAATACATAATCTCAGTGTCCCGTCCTTTTTCCTTACAAACAGAACTGGTGCTCCCTATGGAGACATACTAGGACGAATGAAACCTTTATCCAACAACTCATGCATCTAAACTTTCAATTCTTTTAATTTCGTCAACGACATTCGGTACGGCGCCTTTGAAATCGGTTCGATTCCTGGTGCCAACTCTATAACGAATTCCACTTCTCGCTCTGGCGGTAAACCAGGCAATTCCTCAGGAAAAACTTCAAGGAAATTGCACACTACAAGTATCTCTTCCAACTTAGGTTCCGCCATTGTTGGATCTACAACATTTATTAGGTATCCTTCATATCCATTGTCTAACAATTCTGTTACTTCGAGCGAAGAAATCCAAGGGATCAAGGTTCCTCCTCGATTTCCTTGAAACTCAAATCTTGGACGTCCAATCGGATTAAATTGGATTGTCCTATTGCCGCAATCCATAACGGCCTTTTGGCTCACTAGCCAGTCCATTCCAATTATCACATCAAAATCAAACATGGCTAACACTGCCAAGTCGATACTTTCTTCTCTGTCCCCAATCACGATTTTACAGTTAAGGCATCCAAAAGAGACTAACATCTTATCATTCATACGCGTCGACACACAAAGCATAGTCTCAAGCAACATAGGTTCTAAACCAACCAATGTAACAAACTGCTATGAAATAAAGGAGTGGGTCGCTCCTAGATCAAATAACGCATAAGCTGCATGACCACAAAGAGAAATGGTACTTGTGACTATGCCCGGCGCATTTTCTGCATCCTTGCGCACCACGACATAGACTCATCCTTACGCTGGTGGTCGTCCTTGAATAGCCAGCGGGGGAGGTCCGGCTTGATTCCTGGTTCTAGGCGGTGGTACGGGTTTGGACGGTCCTAAGGAACGTTGCTGTGGACAATTCTTGATATGATGATCCAGACTCCCGTACCTGAAACACGCCCCAAATTTGCCTTGCTGGGGACTCGGCTTTCCTATATTCCTTTTTGTGGGTGGAACAAAATGCCTGTTTCCTGACATAGACCTCTTTTCCAAATGACGATTGTCTCTGCCCTGGGCAAATCGTGATCCAGCGGCTGCTCTTTCCTATTGATCCCTTTCTATTATCTGTACCCGCTTATACATTTCATCGAAATCCTTGATATTAAGCAACATAATCTGACTTCGAAGATCCGATTTCAAACCATCCCGAAATCTTCTAGCTTTATCTCGCGGGTGTCGCGACCTACCCCTCAAGGGTCGAACTCGATAAGGCAGGTTTAGAGATAAGTGTTCATGAAATGGTTCATATGGCATATCACAAAAATAACTTTAGTGAAGCATAAATCTTTTGGTTATCCATATGGCCCATTGATCATGAACGTGGATTTTCCCTAAATCCATATCTCGCGTGACAGCGGATTGATTTTATCTTTTTTAGGAGTCGCCACTAGCCTAGGTCGGGGGTCGGCTAGAATACCCAACCGAAACGCAGGAATTTCGTTTCGGTTTCTACGAAAACCAGAGATCAAAGGTTCGGGGACTAGCTTACGTTAATATTTCTATTAACGCCCTTTCGGTACCGCTAAACTTAACATGGTTGTCATCTAAGTTGTCATGCACTTGTTTTTTACCATTTTTCATGTTCGAAGTCTTAGTCCACTAGGTGATCATACATCTTGTTTTTGTATTTTCATTTAAGATCCTAAACTAATCCTATCTTAGTCTAGAAAAAGAAAGAAACGATCAATTGTATTGAAAGACAATTCGTAAAGTAAACACTCAAAGTATTGAAAAGACGAGCTAATTCTAAGTGCGAGAAAGTAAAAACCCGCAACTCGTCGGGTGCTTATAACAACACCAATTGAAAACCCGAGACATGATCGGGGATGAATGAATTGAATACAAATTGAAACCGGATCGGACATCGGTTTATTGTCATCATCCAATGAATACAAAATGGGACCGGATTGGATATCGGTCAATCGCCTTGGCCTTTTACCATTTTGGATTATCTCCCCATGGACCGCCTCTCGAATGTCGGCATTTACATTCATAACATACATTCATGACCAACAATGTACAAAGGAACAACCAAAGAAAAAACAATGGTGTAAACAATTTACTAATCAAACACAGGCCTCGGGATCGGCCTTTGTTTCTCATGCGTTTCGATTCACCACCCACCTAATCATCTAAGATTATTTGATTAATGGTTAATGATAATGGGCTACCATTTGTATTCACAAAACAGCAACTCATATCAATTAACCCCTAAAGTCGGGTTTTAAGTGATCACAATGGGCTACCCGCCGAACATGCACCGGGCCTAACATTCATCTAACAAACACATGCATAGCAATGGAATAAACATGCATGCAGGCCCATGGGCCTTATTTCGAAACCCATCAAACAATAAGAAGTGGGCTTCATAAGAAGACCACTTATTGAGTTTTATCTAATTCGGATTGCTTCTGTTCAGATGTGATTAACTACCCTAATGATGTCCAAATAAAGTGATTCAGGTGTCATTAGAAAGCTTATGACATGAGGAACAAAAGTCAAGAAGACCATTTTTCCTAAATCCTCACCGATTTTGACGAAAATGACAAATTTACCCTCGGTGACAGGCTGGACCCGGTTCAGTTATGAATTTCAAAATAATGGCGGGAAAAATAACAAACCTTTTCAAAACCATGCGAAAATTTTTGAGCAGTTGGGATTCTCCGTGTGCAACAAATTTCATGTTTTGAGTTTTTGCTAAAAAGCCCTTCAAATTTTTATAAAATTCAATTTTCGTGAAGGACTCAATTGCAAATCAAATTTTAACCCGAGAATGTCTTATATGAAATTTTAAGCAAATTGACCCTCCAAAAATTGCTATTAGGCCCTCAAAATTTTCAGTCAACATAATGAGACCCCAATGAACAACTTTTTAATTTTAATTTTTTGCAAAAAAGGACTCTAACTTTATCAAATTCGGAGAAACATCTTTTGGATTCAAAAGGAATGAAAATCAGATCTGAACACAGATACTGATTCGATCATGAAAATTCCTTTTCAAAATTCAAATGAACTCAGATTTTGATGAAATTAGTATCAATGGAAAGATCTAGATCTCAGTGTGAACTTTCGTGAAGAAAACTTTTTCATATTTTGAACACACGAATTTAGGAAAATCGAAGAACACACGAAGGTCAGTCAGAAACCAGTCTGTCACCCGATTCATGCATAGATGACGATGCAGATCGTACCATGCTAACATGCTTGAAATTTTATGAAAATTTTATGATGAACAGATTAGAATGTGTTTTACAACTTTCATGAAAAAAGTATTTTCAAAAAATGATCATAGAAAATCGGAAAAAATCGCATAACAGAATATCGTCGATCAGAACATCATCAGAACTGACTTGATCATTATTTTCCAGATTCTGATCCTAAGTTTCGAAGTAGTTTTAACATAGCAAATCAAGTCCGATTGAGGCGTATAATATATCAAATCGAAGCTCAAGACGTGTTTTACGATTCTCTAGTTCATCACTTCGTAAGATTTCGACACTAATGAGCTCAATCGGCATCTCAAACATGCAGGTATTCCTGGATACGAATTCACAGAATCACAACTAAGCGCACTTACCTTGTTTAACGATGCTCCGACGCGTGATCGAGCGATCCGGTCTCCGTATTCAGATCAAGAACAGCACGGAGAAGTCTCGGAACGCTCAGCCAACCTATGAGAGGAGATTGTACAAAGTATGGTGAGAATAGATTCGTTTTCGCACTAATGGACTAATCAACAGAAAATCAAGTCGAGAGGTGCGATCCGGCGGCTGTTCAACGACGAGCCAGCCACCACAGCGACGTGAAGACGCCGGAAAACGTCTCTGGAAGTTCTGGATTGTGGAAGGGAACGCCGGTTAGCCGGTTCAGCCGCTTGAACCGGCTAATTGAATCACCGGCAGCAACGCCGGTGATGCTGCTATGGAGGAAAGCTCGCCGGAATGTGGAGCTCCGGCCACCAGCAAGCTCGGCTGGCCTTGCGACGGGCTTCGTGACCCCGTGGGGGACGACGGTGTGGCGGTGATCCGTCGGAAAATAGCCGGCGATGAGGTGAGATGGCCGGCGACCGAGAGAGAGAACGAGAGAGAGAGATCGTGAGTTGTTTTTAGAGAGAAGAGAAAGAGAGAGAGCTCGTGAGTTTAGGGAGAGGGAGAGAAAGAGAGAGAGAGAAAGAGGAGAGAGAAATCAGATCTGAAAAATGAGAGCCCCCCATTTTGGAGGGAAAAAACACTATATATTTCCCTCAATTTTGTATTTTAACCCCCAAATTAATCTAATGGCCCAAAATATATCCTTAATGATTAAAAATATTCATTAAAGGCTAAAAATTAGTGACATGGCATCATGGGTGGACATGATCAATTCTAAATGAATGGCCACGATTGATTTGCTTATCCCCTAATTAATTTGCTTAATCCTTAATGAAGGGTATTTTGGTAAATTTTCACTTAGGGGCATTTTTGTCATTTTTTAGCTCAAAAGGAAGTGGCCAACCTTAATTGGTCGGAATGGACCATCGATTGCCGGATTTTCGATCAGAAAATAGCTAGTTTAATCGGGCCGGTTCAATTTGAATCAAACCGAGTTGAGCCGGTTAGCCCCGAATTTGGCCTGATTGAACTAGTTCAATTCTTGCTTCCATTTGTTCCAATTTTGTACGATTGATTTCTATCATGATTAATTGACCCCATTAATATCGAATTCAATCAAATTGGATTGAACCGATTTGAAATTCATGCACAAATTGATTCAATTTAACTTGATCAACTCAATTGTTCTTGAATTTAGGTAATTGCATGGCTAAGCTAGACTAACAAATTTAATTGAAGTCCAATTAGCCAAATTGAGTCTCAATTCATGAAATTGAATATTAGTCTAGAGTGGGTCAAGTTGAATTGCACTAATTGGACCAATTACTCTTAGACTTCTCAATCATTGGATCACTAAATTGATCAAATTGACTCAAATTCATGTGAATCTTCCAAAATTGAATTTGAATTTGGATTTCATATAAGAAATTAAGCTCATTCGTGCCTCAATTGCGCAAATCATGAAGAATCGATCCAAATCACTGATTAGGGCCAAAATTGGGGGTTTTTGTGTTTGGCTTGGAATTACAAAATTGGTTCCAAAATTGGATATAAGATGACCTCTAGATCAAATGTCGTGAAGAAAATTAACCTAAAAAATGACTAGAAATGAAGTAATTTCATTTTTGGCCGATTTGAATCAAATTCCGCAAATTGGGAAAAAGTTGATTCTAAATCGATTTTTGTAAAATTTCAAATGCCAAAGGTAAATTGAATGTAAAATAAGATGATTTTTGGATTTTTGTATTTTTCAATTTTTTTGGTCAAAGGTTTGACCAAAAGTCAAACCCTAGTTGACTTTTCACTAGGAGTTTGATTTTATGATCAAATCTTTAAATTTTTATGAATTTTCCACTTCTAAAGTGAAATTAAACTTGAAAGGAATCTTTTTATGTGAAAAGCCCCAATTTGACCCGGGGTTGACTTTTGGTCAAAGGGTTGACCAAAAAGTCAACTCGAAAGTCAACTGTTTGACTTTTCGGGTTTTTGCATGAAATGAATAGAAAATCACTTACAAAAGCTAGGCCAACAGACAGAATTAAAAAAACGACACTTTTTATTCAAGAAATGGGTTCCGTCGCGATCGGAAACCATAATCTTGAATTTTCTATTTTTAATGACGCGTCGACTAAAAATTAGGTGTCAACAGCTGCCCCTCTTTGAGTGGGAGTTCGAAGAGGTTCCACTCAAAGACCAATTGGCACCTGCAAATTTTTAATCGACTCCATTTGGGAAATGAAAGAAAATAAAGACAAAGACATTTGATTAGAGTCTTACCTGAAGCACTTACCATTGACCATTTGGATTATCAGCTCACTCATGTGTTCTTCTCTTCTCTCTCTGATATGGTGGAATGAAGGAAGAAAAGAAAGGGTTTTGTAGGAAATGTATGGTTTAAGGATAACCAAAAATCTAAGGACAAGGTTTAAGGCTAACCTAGAACCGAAGGATAAGGTTTAAGGATGACCAGGAACCTAAGGATAAGGTTTAAGGATGACCTAGAACCTAAGGATAAGGTTTAAGGATGACCTAGAACCTAAGGATAAGGTTTAAGGATGACCAGGAACCAAAGGTAAGGTTTAAGGATGACCAGGAACCTAAGGTAAGGTTTAAGGATGACCAGGAACCTAAGGTAAGGTTTAAGGATGACTAGGAACCTAAGACAAGGTTTAAGGATGACCTAGAACCTAAAATGGGGGATATGGTTTAGGATGACCAAAAACCGAAAATGAGGGTTATGGTTTAGGATGACCAAAAACCGAAAATGAGGGTTATGGTTTAGGATGACCAAAAACCGAAAATGAGGATATGGTTTAGGATGACCAAAAACCGAAAATGAGGAATATGGTTTAGGATGACCAAAAACCAAAAATGAGAGTTATGGTTTAGGATGACCAAAAACCGAAAATGAGAGTTATGGTTTAGGATGACCAAAAATCGAAAACGGGGATATGGTTTAGGATGACCAAAAACCGAAAATGAGGAATATGGTTTAGGATGACCAAAAACCGAAAATGAGAGTTATGGTTTAGGATGACCAAAAACCGAAAATGGGGATATGGTTTAGGATGACCAAAAACCGAAAATGAGGAATATGGTTTAGGATGACCAAAAACCGAAAATGAGAGTTATGGTTTAGGATGACCAAAAACCGAAAATGAGGAATATGGTTTAGGATGACCAAAAACCGAAAATGAGAGTTATGGTTTAGGATAACCAAAAACCGATCCACTGGGGAAAGATATTTTGAAAAAGAGGGAGTTTCGAGATTGTTTAACAACAAATCAAGTGGAATTATTCACATTTTGGTAAAAGACATTGACTATCAAAATCCTTAAGAGGAAATTTTAACAAAATGATCTTTGAATAACAATCCAAAGAGGTTAGATAAAAAAATGCCAAATTGGAAATAACCTGATCTAAAAGGTCTTTCGCACTGGCTCTCATAAAGGCTTTGATTCCCATCCATTGATGTGGAAAAGCTATTCAATTCTCACTCGTGACGCCTCACAAACCTATGTCAAAGGTTTTCGGAAACATTCACATTGAATACAAATTGATTGATCAGAAAGGTCTTTCAAAAGAACCGTAATATAGGCTTGGTCATGGGCTTACACAAAGGGTATTTGCTTTGAGGCCAAGAAAAGAAATATACCATCAACATCTTCAGCGGGTTTACAAGTCAAGAACCTTGAAGATAAGATAAGATAGTATTACTTCCACTCCTTCTAGCGGTAGTTTCTTTGTGAAATCTTTATGTCAACTCAAACCATCCCAATCGGAAGAGACTTCGGAGAGGGTTGTAATGTCGGTTCGGGTTAGGCTCAAAAGGCTTGAAATTTTGTAGCAGGGGTTTGAAAGAGAAATGATGATTATCTTGGCATCATTACCAAATCATCCAGATTTGAAAAATGATGATTATCTTGACATCATTTGACTCTTGAAAACCAAATTGTCTCGAGAGTCCATTTTTCTTGCAACATAAGAGCTTTGCTCTTTCTAAGCATCCTTTGCAATGGGAATTTCATTTTCATCATAAGCATGTTGCTTTTTGCTTTTGCTTTTGATACATTTTCTTTTCATGGGCATTGGCCTTGCTTTTACCAGGCACACTGCTTTTTCATGCCCCCTAATATTTATCTTTTGAGCTCTTTGGACTCTCGAGACACTCTATACATATTCACCAATTTTTCTAAATTTTCTTGGTAAATCATATGCATTGCCCCAATGTAGGGAGATAATCAACATTTTTGGCTTTGAAATGAAAATGCTTAAGGCTCAATTTGGCTAAGCAAGGGATAACTGTGTTTGGATAGAGGAAAAGAATGCTCTTCTTCACTTTGGGATATTTTGAGCTTCCATAAAGATTCACCTGAAATTACCACAAGAAGGTTGATGCAAGTGAAAGCAATAAAATCTTTCTTAATCTTTTTGCTCCAAAAATGATCAACCACAACTTCTTGTTTTGCCCCGATGTGGGGTGGTTCTTGACAGGGGTATTTTGAAAATTCTCCCTATTTGGCTCAAGGTGGCTAGCAAGGGATAAAATGAGTGTTTAGGATAGAGAAATGAAATGCTTTTTATCACTTCAATCCATGTATTCAACGTGAACGAACCCTATGTCCTAGGACATGGTCTTTTCGCTCAATTCTCTCAAAATGTGTATAGGGACGTGTTTGATCAAAGGTTTACCTTTTATCATTCTAGGCATTTCCATTTGGCATTTTTTTTTGAGAAATCCCCCTTTTTTTTGTTTTTTCAAAGGATCATTTGGTTACATCTCCCATCTGTGGGGAATTTTGACAAATCAAAACATTTACAATTTTTTTTGACTCCTTTGGGGATGTTTTTTTTTTTAAATAAAATTTCAAACTTGAAAAACATTTTGGACAGAAAAGGTCCTCACAACTAGGATCTACTTCCTAAACTCTAGGGAGAAGAATGATTTTTGATTTTTGATTTTTGATTTTTTTTTCAAGCTTGACTCCTTGAGGTTCGGAATAGCTTCCCTGGGGAACAATTGAGTACCTACAAAATGAACAAATATGCAAAAATGCCATGTATGCATGTGATGCATGATGCAAATGTCCTAAAATGACTTGGATTCAATCCAAAAACAGCTCAAACTTTTTATTCAGGGAAAATATTTCTTGACAGCATCAGCATTTATAGGTTTTGGCAACTCTCGGCCATCCATTTCTACAAGAATCAATGCTCCACCGGGTAACACTTTCTTGATGACATACGGTCCTTCATAATTGGGGGTGAACTTCCCACGATCTGGAATGATGGGTAGGACTTTCCTCAAAACCAGGTCATTGACCTCAAAATGCTTGGGTCGAACCTTACGGTTAAATGACTTAGCCACTCGCTTTTGGTAGCTTTGTCCATGGCACAGGGCTTTTACCCTTTTTTCATCAATCATGTTAAGCTGTTCAAATCTTTGCTGAATCCATTCTGCTTCAGAAAGCTTTATTTGCGAAAGTATCCTTAACGAAGGAATTTCCACTTCCACAGGTAAGACTGCTTCCATTCCATATACTAATGAAAAAGGTGTTGCCCCAGTTGAAGTGCGAATAGAGGTTCGGTAAGCCATTAACGCGTACGGCAACCGATCATGCCAATCTCGGTAATTCTCTGCCGTCTTGGACAGAATCTTCTTTATATTCTTGTTTGCCGCCTCCACAGCTCCATTCATTTGTGGGCGATAAGGAGAAGAATTCAAGTGGCGAATGTGAAACTTATTGAGTAGCTCATCCACTATTTTGTTGTTCAGGTTTGACCCGTTATCAGTGATAATTGCTTCTGGAACTCCATATCGAGCAATAATGTCACGATGAATGAATTTTATCACACTTTTCGCAGTGACGTGGACATAAGAATTGGCTTCGATCCATTTGGTGAAGTAATCGATAGCCACCAGAATGAAACGGTGTCCATTTGATGCCTTAGGATTAATTGGTCCAATAATATCAATGCCCCACATTGAGAAAGGCCATGCTTCAGACATTTGATGTAATTCATTTGGAGGAGCGTTGATTTTATCTCCATAAATTTGACATTGATGGCAACATCTAACATGTTGAATACAATCGGCTTCCATGGTTAACCAGTAGTAACCTAGCCTCATAATCTTCCTTGCTAGCAGATGGCCATTCATATGAGGACCACATTCTCCTTCATGTATCTCTTTCATTAATAAGTTGGCCTCTTTGGTGTCTACGCACTTCAACAGGACCGAATCAAAGGATCTTTTATATAAAGCGCCTCCGCTGAGAAAGAATTTGGAAGCTAACTTAGTCAAGTATTTCCGATCAATAGCTCGACTTCCTTGGGGAAATTTTCCTTCTCGAAGGTAATTCATAATGTCGTAGTACCATGGTTGACCATCGAGTTCTTCTTCTATAACCATGCAATATGCAAGCTCTTTTAAAACATCGATTTGCAAAGGATCAATGTTCAAACCATTGGTTACTTGTAACATTGAGGATAACGTTGCCAAGGCATCAGCAAATTGATTATGAGATCTTGGCAAGTAATCAAATGAGATCTCTTCGAATTCTCCCACCAAATCTTTAAGATACTCATGATAAGGAATCAGTTTTGAATCACGGGTTTGCCATTCACCTCCTGTTTGGAGAATGATAAGCGCAGAATCACCATAAACTTGTAATCTCTTAACTTTCATATCGATGGCCAATTGGAGACCTAGGATGCAAGCTTCATATTCTGAAATGTTATTGGTACAAGGAAATACCAACTTTGCAGCTACTGGATAATGTTGACCCACTGGGGATATCAAGACTGCTCCAGTGCCAGAACCGGAAAGGTTAACAGCTCCATCAAAATACATGGTCCACTTGTCATGTGACACCAAATGGATTCTTTCATCAATTTCATCCCAGTCGTTTGACTTTAATGGACTTTCAGCTAACATGTCAGCTATGGCTCGCCCTTTAACGGACTTCTGAGACATGCTCTGAATATCAAATTCAGAGAGCAATATTTGCCATTTGGCCAGCCTTCCAACCAGTGTAGGCTTTTCCAAAAGATACTTGATAGGATCATTTTCATTCACAAGCAAAATACGATGGTGAAGAGTGTATTGTCGTAACCTGTGTAATACCCAAATTAAGGCTACACATGTTTTCTCAACTTCAGGGTATCGAGCTTCACCAGAGGTAAACTTCTTGCTGAGGTAATAAATAGCGCGTTCCATTCCATCTTCCGGTCTCTTCTGCGCTAACATGGCCCCCAAAGACTCATCGTGAATGGTGAGATACAGAATCAAAGGTATACCTGAAGTAGGCGGTACTAAAACCGGTGGTTGTGAAAGATACTGCTTCAATTGTTCAAAGGATTTCTGACAATCTTCGTTCCATTCAACTTTGGCATTCTTTTTCAATAGCTTGAAGAATGGCTTGGCTGTTTCAGATAATTGGGAAATAAATCTTGCAACATAATTCAGTCTTCCCAACAAACTTCGGACTTCCTTGACAGTAGAAGGGGGTTTCAAGTCGCAAATGGCCTTCACCTTAGAGGGATCAATCTCGATGCCCTTGTTACTAACCATAAATCCAAGGAGCTTTCCAGACTTTGCCCCAAACACGCATTTAGCGGGGTTAAGCCTTAGCTTGAACTTTCTAAGTCGATCAAACAGTTTCCTCAAGACTTCAATGTGGTCTTCACCTTGTCGTGATTTAGCGATCATGTCGTCGACGTAAACTTCAATCTCTTTATGCATCATGTCATGAAATAGTGTCACCATGGCCCTTTGGTAAGTTGCCCCCGCGTTCTTCAAGCCGAAAGGCATAACCTTGTAACAGAATGTTCCCCATGGAGTGATGAAAGACGTTTTCGTCTTGTCTTCTTCTTTCATTCGAATTTGGTTATAGCCAGAGAAACCATCCATGAAGGAAAACAATTCGAATCCTGCTGTGCTATCGACCAAGACGTCAATATGTGGTAGTGGAAAATCATCTTTGGGACTTGCTTTGTTCAAGTCGCGGTAATCAACACATACCCGAACTCGCCCATCCTTCTTCATAACTGGAACAATATTAGCAATCCAGTCAGCGTAATGAGTGACTTCGATGAAATCAACTTTTAATAGTTTCATGACTTCTTCCTCAATCTTCTTGGATAATTCTGGCTTCGTCCTCCTAAGCTTTTGTTTCTTAGGTGGAATGGTAAGATCGAGAGGCAATGCGTGTTCTACAATATTAGGGTCCAGACCTGGCATGTCAGCATAAGACCAAGCAAAGACATCCCGGTACTCCTTCAAGAGTTTGATCAGTCGATCAGCATCTGTTTGAGAGAGACTCGCCCCAATTTTTGTCTCTTTGGGATTTTCAGAATCACCCAAATTTATAACGACAGTTTGCTCTTCCGTGGGAGGTTTGGATTCTTCATGTCGGATCCATTCTTTTTTAATGATCTGGGAATCTTCTTCATTTTCGGGATAAGAATAATTGGGCTCGCAAGAGTTTTTTAGACATGAATCCAAGCCATACATATGACTATCATGATTATGCAAAGTGTCATGCCTGAGATGCAACAAAAATAATGGTTAGTATATGAAGATAAGAAATGCTATGCATGAAGATGTGATGAAAAAAACTTTTCGAATTCCAGATTTTCGAAAATTTCATGGGGAACTCGTCCTCATATCATTGGACATCCTTGTTCCAAAGGATTATTTTGAAAATTATAGATCGTGCAAAAGCCCAGGCCTCAAAGCATCATCATAGGACTGGTTTGGTATACTTTCGCACGTCTATTAACAAAACATGAGAATGCTTTTATTAATATGCAGTAAATGTCATATAGTGTTTTGGATCCAAAGTTCATGATCCAAATTATTACAACATATGAAATGAACGAAACAAATGAAATGAACAAATGGAAGTCCCTCGCAGGGGAGAATTAGATGAATTACAACTGAAAACAAAGTAGAACACGGAAACATCCCTTACACAGCGGGATCAGCAGGTAGATCATCCTCAAAGCTTTCGGAAATGGCACCCACAAAGCTCTCTTCAAACAGGTCGACGATACCATGGACATCTACTTCTTCATCTTGGAGAAACTTTGGCGGTCCAGGGAAGAAATCTTTCAACGGAGGAGGGAGCAAACGTCGATAACTCTTTTCTTTGATGTTCGGGCTTTCCTGATTACCTTGATCTTGTTGATCGCCTTGGTAACCTAAGCCTTCTCGTTTCTTTCTCTTAGTCACTTCAATGGGTGTGAGAATGCCTTGGGATAGCTTTCCCAATCCTTTACCAATAATAAACCCATGTTCGATCAACACTTTGCTAGACATAAGGGCTGCCTTTGAATAATAAGGCTTTCTCATAACAGTGCCTGCAGGCACATGAGATACTGACACTAACTCGAATGAATGGTAGCTTGATTCTCCTTTTACTTCTGGCTCCACATAGGGGATTGCGGTATTGTTGAAGGTTTCAATATCCTTCTCACAATGGATAGTTATAATCTTGCCACACACGACAAAGCGGATCATCTGATGTAAACTTGAGGGTATAACACCCGCAGCGTGAATCCAAGGTCGTCCCAGCAACAAGCTGAAGTTACTTGGGATATCGAGCACTTGAAATTTCTGAGTGAACATGACTGGACCAATCATTAGCTGCAAATCAATTTCTCCCAGAGCTTCCTTCTTCATGCCATCAAAGGCTCTGACTGGAGTTTTAGAAGGACGAACATTATCCATACCTACACCCAGACGGCGCAAGGTTGATAACGGACAGATATTGAGAGCTGAACCGTTATCAATGAGTACTCTCGATATCCTTGTATCGAAGTGCTGAACAGAGATGTATAATGCTTTAGAGTGTGCTCGCCCTTCCGGTGGCAAATCCTTTTCGGAAAAAGAAATTTGATCCTTAAGAAGAATAGCACCTACAAACTCCTCCAATTGTACCTCTCCAATTGTCTCAGGTACATGTACTTCATTAAGAATTTTTAAGAGAGCATTCCTATGTTTCTTAGAAGACTTGAATAGTTCAAGTAACGAGATTTGAGCCGGCATTTTTCTTAACTGCTCGATCACTTTAGCTTCACTCGTTTTGAGAGTTTTGAGGAGTTGTTCCGCCTCTTCTTCGGTTACAGCCTTTTTCTCGACACCTTCACGAGATGGAAAACATCGGCCTGACCGAGTAACAGCATCTATCTCATTAGACTCATAATTCCACGGAACTGCCTTGGAGTCATAATCAGGGGATATTCTTGCCTTCAAATTCTCATCTTTCTTCGGTGGCAGTTCAATCACAACAAGCTCAAAGTCCTCATTGGAGATTTTTATATCTCCAAAGCCATCAGCCATTAAATCTATGACCACAGGTTCCACAACCTGCGCTTGGATTTCACAAGTAGCACTCAATTCAATCACAACAGGATTAATCATGGCTACCATACCATCATCCTCAAATTCGGACCCCCATCCACTTGGGACAATAGTCTTAGGGTCGATAAAAGCGCTTGGAGGAGGAGAGTATTTCACCATGAAGTCGTATTTACCACTCGTCTGCCCGAGAGTATCAACAATTTCACCTTTTTCAATTGCTTTCCTAACGAACTCTCGATCCCAGTGGGAAGTATGGCGCTCAAATTCCGAATCAACATCGGAAAGAATCTCTCTATTATCTTCATCGTTCCATTCAGTTAGAACAATGTCTTTTTCGTGGGCCTTCTTCTTAAAGTCACGACCTCGACAGGCTTTCTTGCTCTCACATTCCAAATCACTATCGGAATATATGTCACTACATGGTTCATCAACATCTGGCTCGTATCCATCATCTCTTGGCTTAGAGCATGAGACTTTACCCGCGAACTTGCAAGAAAATTTTTCGGACGACAAATCAATTACAGCGGTCTCGATGGACCCTTCGGGTTTCTTTCCTTGAAAAGGCTGAATTATGCCTAAAGTAGCCATCTTGGCTAGGCAATGCATTTTCTCCTCTCGGGAGATGTCTCCTCCTTTTGGTTGACATCTAGCTACAGTCAATAGCTCCTCCAGATTTGCCACATCAACCAAGAAAGGTTTCTCATTCTCGTCTCCGAATATCACATTAACAGTTTCGGTATGATTGGGAAGTGGATTTTGTTGAACATTTGGTGTGGCATCTTTGAATGACAAGATCTTCTTATCCAGCAGGTTCTGAATCTTGATCTTGAGAGTATAACAATTGTCCACATCATGGCCCTTCTCGCCCATGTGGTACACGCAAGATTTTGCTAAATCGAACCCAGCAAACTTTGGTGGGTTGTCTCTCGGGATTTCTTTTGCTATGAGTCTTTGTTCAATCAACGCTGGCAGCAACTGAGACATAGGTCTTGGCAATGGAGTAAACTGTCTTTGTAGTGCTTTCCCTTTGCGATCAAAATTTCGAGAAGAGCCCCCTGCTTCCATAGTGGACCTTTGGACTGGTGTGTTTAACGGCTTTTGAGTATTAGGATTTTGAATATAGGCAACCTCTACCATTGGCTCCTTATCCTTCTTTGGGATAAATCTGCGAGTCGTCATCTCGGATAATCGACCCTCTCGCATGATTCCTTCGATACGATCTCCCAGTTCAACCATTGAAGGGAAATTGATGCAAGTGTTATTAAACATCTTATCGAAGTATTCTCGAGGCAGAGCTCGAAGAAATAGCTGCATGATCTCTTTCTCGGATAGCGGAGGTTTAACTTGGGACGCCGTAGTTCTCCACCTTTGGGCATACGCTCTAAAAGTTTCATTTCTCCTTTTTTCGACTCGGACCAGCTCTTCACGGGTTGGAGCAATTTCAGTATTAAACTTGTATTGCTGAAGGAATTCATCTGCAAGGTCTTCCCAGGTGCAAATTTTCTCCAAATCCAACTCGATAAACCATGTTAAAGCGGAATCAGCCAAGCTATCTTGAAAATTGTTGATCAACAGCGGAGTATTATCGGAGTAACGAGCCATCTTACTCAAATAATATTTCAAGTGGGTCTTAGGGCACCCAGTTCCATCGTACTTTCTTGAGAATTCGGGCTCCTTGTAAAAATCAGGGACTTTCACCTTTGTAAAAGGCGACAGCTTATCAAAACCTTGGAGTTGGTAACCTTGCAACATGCACATGCGTTCTTCCAATTTTGCGAGACGTCTCGCACTCTCTTCGTCTAGGTGAACAGCAGGGGACTCCTTAGATGGAGCTTCCAAATCAATGACAGCAGGAACAACATTAACAGGGACCTCTTCAGCAGGTCCTTTGTCGACAGGATCTATCACCGGTGTATTGGCAGGCGCATTAGGAGTAGAAGATGCAGCAACAGGAGCCACAGGCGTGAGGTTCTTTACTTGATTTGCAAGATCAGTCAAGATTGCCATCATTTGCGCCATCTGATTCTCAATGGTTATAACGCGAGTACGAGTGTCTTCATTCTCCATCCTTGCTTGGCGATGGGTGCGTATAATAGAATGCGTTTCAGCCGTATTTTAGTACCTTTTGTAAAAAAAACAGAAATCAAATTAGCATGCGAAAAATGAATTGAAACGAAAATATAAAACCCTTCAATTTTATATTTTCTTTGGGTGAAATAGAGATAAGAAATATTCTCATGATCCCAATATCACATGAATAGTCTCTTATCACAATTTCTTCACAAGAAATTATACAATTAAAGGGGTAACACGCGATGATTAATCAAGATGCCCCATCTATATTCCATTGGAATCTCGAAAAGAAATTACACACAAGGGAAATTTCACTATTAACAACAAAATTTGTGAAATACAATCCTTATAGATCAATCTAAAAACAAGAAGAGAATCCTATTACATCATTACTAAAATGAGTAAAAAGGAAACCCTATACATCAAATCTATGAAAATTACATGAAAGGAGATTTCTTCATGGAATATAGCCAAACTCCTAATGGATCTTCTTTAGGTGCAAGGCGAATTCGTTTGTTTTCTTGGGTCAAACGTTCAACCTCGGCTAAAGCCTCATCCTTTTCCCTAAGAGCTCTTGCGGCTATGGCTTGTTGTTGAGTTGGCTTCTCGGGTACATTAGGGAGATCCACTTTAAGCTCGGGCTCGAGACGACGGTGTATGTACTCCGGCAATGCATGATGTATCTTCATTTCTCCTTCCAATTCTGACTCATCGGTAATGAGAATCGGTTCCGGGTGGCATTTGTACCATATATCAATGATGGACTTGATCATTTCCTTCAAATCTGCCATTTGGTCCTTTTGGATGACATCTTTGCGATAGTCAAAATGATATAACCCTAGCTTGAGGAATGGTGGAATCTTTTGAAGCACACGATATTGACGGATCACCCTAAAAGGGTAATATGACGTAGACCCTGTGAGACCCAAAAGTGGGATTGGGTTGTCAGATCCGTTATTAAGGCGCACTTCGGGATTTCCAAGCCAACGAACATGCCACTGGATTTGATTTGGAACAAGGTTCTTGAAAAAATTAAACCAAGTTGAGAATGACCAATAGGGAAAGATTTCTTCCTTTTCTCGGAAAAGTGAGATAGGATGACAATCTTTGGATACACCTATGATTTTCAAGCTCAAACCGAAATCTTTAAGGTGAGAGACCGACCAAATTTGGAGTAAACCTATTGGGGCTCTAAAGACACCATTTTTGTTTTGTTTGAACTTATTGAGTGACATGAAGGTCTCACCTAGGATCATATTGGAGAATCTTTTGAACATACACACTTGATTGACAATGTGGACTACCAAAGGATCCATAGTCTTTTTGGTGAATGGAAAAACCACAAAACCAAAGAATGCTAAGAGAAAGACCCGAGGAATTTGATTACCCGCTTCTTTTGGCAAGCTAGAAAAATGTTGGTCTAAGAATGTAAAAGGGAGTGCATTAGAATTTCCCCTAAGAACGTCTTTGATTTGGAGAGTGTCAACTCCTAAAAATTGGCTCAAAAGAGTTATCGGATCTATATCTATCGGGGGACTAACTAGACCAAAAGACCCGACTCTTCCAATGGCAATATCGTACTCCTCAATTGTAGGGGTCAACTCATTTCGACCAAACACAAAAGTGGATGTCTTTGAGTTCCAAAAATGGGACAATGCTTTGATCATGGCGATACGAGGCTCGACGTATAAAAGTGCGGGAAGATATCCGATCCTCTTTTCCACGTAGTCCTTGTGCTTTGACTCAAGACTTTCCCACATGGTCACAAGAGCTCTAGGTACGGGGATGATTCGAATCTCCGACATATCCATTTTAACTAACCCTAATTTGGGGCATCGAGATTAATCACCACGCATTATAGAAAGAAATATAACGTGGAATTGAAATGGTGTAATTGAAATTGTAGAACGATACAATCAACCTTACCACAAAGAGAAAATGGCAAACACATCGACACATCGCATGAGGACTTGTGAGGTTTGACATCTAGGGGTAGGATTCTAAAGGTTTAAGGTCCCCATCTTAATTAGATAAGAAGAGTTTACCCACCGCTACTAACGTCGGTCAGTGCACTTCTTACTAATCAAGATGAGCGGTATTGAAGAATGGATTACCACGTGCATTCACATGCGGATTCCACTCTTAATACCTCCTAAAGGTGCCTTAAAGCGATCCGGGGTTTTAGACCGCGGGACGTGGGTGCATTGTGTCGTGCTAAAGCAAGTAAACATGCATTTAAATCTAAAGCAAACAACACTTCAATATAATCTCATACATTCGACATTCATCCGAACACCACCTACAAAATAAAGGGTTTGCATTCACTCCACCCCTTATGTCTCCCACCTACAAAACCATTTAACACATGGTTAGTGGACTAACCTTATTTTCCACGCGACTTCGACATGCAGTCGATGCTATAAGATGTAAACAAGTGAGATAACAACCAACAAGTTTATTACGACTTTAATCCACTTAGGTTTGTAACCTATTCCCCAGTGGAGTCGCCAAGCCTGTCGCGACCTACCCCTCGAGGGTCGAACTCGATAAGGCGGGTTTAGAGATAAGTGTTCATGAAATGGTTCATATGGCATATCACAAAAATGACTTTAGTGAAGCATAAATCTTTTGGTTATCCATATGGCCCATTGATCATGAACGTGGATTTTCCCTAAATCCATATCTCGCGTGACAGCGGATTGATTTTATCTTTTTTAGGAGTCGCCACTAGCCTAGGTCGGGGGTCGGCTAGAATACCCAACCGAAACGCGGGAATTTCGTTTCGATTTCTACGAAAACCAGAGATCAAAGGTTCGGGGACTAGCTTACGTTAATATTTCTATTAACGCCCTTTCGGTACCGCTAAACTTAACATGGTTGTCATCTAAGTTGTCATGCACTTGTTTTTTACCATTTTTCATGTTTGAAGTCTTAGTCCACTAGGTGATCATACATCTTGTTTTTGTATTTTCATTTAAGATCCTAAACTAATCCTATCTTAGTCTAGAAAAAGAAAGAAACGATCAATTGTATTGAAAGACAATTCGTAAAGTAAACACTCAAAGTATTGAAAAGACGAGCTAATTCTAAGTGCGAGAAAGTAAAAACCCGCAACTCGTCGGGTGCTTATAACAACACCAATTGAAAACCCGAGACATGATCGGGGATGAATGAATTGAATACAAATTGAAACCGGATCGGACATCGGTTTATTATCATCATCCAATGAATACAAAATGGGACCGGATTGGATATCGGTCAATCGCCTTGGCCTTTTACCATTTTGGATTATCTCCCCATGGACCGCCTCTCGAATGTCGGCATTTACATTCATAACATACATTCATGACCAACAATGTACAAAGGAACAACCAAAGAAAAAACAATGGTGTAAACAATTTACTAATCAAACACAGGCCTCGGGATCGGCCTTTGTTTCTCATGCATTTCGATTCACCACCCACCTAATCATCTAAGATTATTTGATTAATGGTTAATGATAATGGGCTACCATTTGTATTCACAAAACAACAACTCATATCAATTAACCCCTAAAGTCGGGTTTTAAGTGATCACAATGGGCTACCTGCCGAACATGCACCGGGCCTAACATTCATCTAACAAACACATGCATAGCAATGGAATAAACATGCATGCAGGCCCATGGGCCTTATTTCGAAACCCATCAAACAATAAGAAGTGGGCTTCATAAGAAGACCACTTATTGAGTTTTATCTAATTCGGATTGCTTCTGTTCATATGTGATTAACTACCCTAATGATGTCCAAATAAAGTGATTCAGGTGTCATTAGAAAGCTTATGACATGAGGAACAAAAGTCAAGAAGACCATTTTTCCTAAATCCTCACCGATTTTGACGAAAATGACAAATTTACCCTCGGTGACAGGCTGGACCCGGTTCAGTTATGAATTTCAAAATAATGGCGGGAAAAATAACAAAACTTTTCAAAACCGTGCGAAAATTTTTGAGCAGTTGGGATTCTCCGTGTGCAACAAATTTCATATTTTGAGTTTTTGCTAAAAATCCCTTCAAATTTTTATAAAATTTAATTTTCGTGAAGGACTCAATTGCAAATCAAATTTTAACCCGAGAATGTCTTATATGAAATTTTAAGCAAATTGACCCTCCAAAAATTGCTATTAGGCCCTCAAAATTTTCAGTCAACATAATGAGACCCCAATGAACAACTTTTTAATTTTAATTTTTTGCAAAAAAGGACTCTAACTTTATCAAATTCGGAGAAACATCTTTTGGATTCAAAAGGAATGAAAATCAGATCTGAACACAAATACTGATTCGATCATGAAAATTCCTTTTCAAAATTCAAATGAACTCAGATTTTGATGAAATTAGTATCAATGGAAATATCTAGATCTCAGTGTGAACTTTCATGAAGAACACTTTTTCATATTTTGAACACACGAATTTAGGAAAATCGAAGAACACACGAAGGTCAGTCAGAAACCAGTTTGTCACCCGATTCATGCATAGATGACGATGCAGATCGTACCATGCTAACATGCTTGAAATTTTATGAAAATTTTATGATGAACAGATTGGAATGTGTTTTACAACTTTCATGAAGAAAGTATTTTCAAAAAATGATCATAGAAAATCGGAAAAAATCGCATAACAGAATATCGTCGATCAGAACATCATCAGAACTGACTTGATCATTATTTTCCAGATTCTGATCCTAAGTTTCGAAGTAGTTTTAACATAGCAAATCAAGTCCGATTGAGGCGTATAATATATCAAATCGAAGCTCAAGACGTGTTTTACGATTCTCTAGTTCATCACTTCGTAAGATTTCGACACTAATGAGCTCAATCGGCATCTCAAACATGCAGGTATTCCTGGATACGAATTCACAGAATCACAACTAAGCGCACTTACCTTGTTTAACGATGCTCCGACGCGTGATCGAGCGATCCGGTCTCCGTATTCAGATCAAGAACAGCACGGAGAAGTCTCGGAACGCTCAGCCAACCTATGAGAGGAGATTGTACAAAGTATGGTGAGAATAGATTCGTTTTCGCACTAATGGACTAATCAACAGAAAATCAAGTCGAGAGGTGCGATCCGGCGGCTGTTCAACGACGAGCCAGCCACCACAGCGACGTGAAGACGCCGGAAAACGTCTCTGGAAGTTCTGGATTGTGGAAGGGAACGCCGGTTAGCCGGTTCAGCCGCTTGAACCGGCTAATTGAATCACCGGCAGCAACGCCGGTGATGCTGCTATGGAGGAAAGCTCGCCGGAATGTGGAGCTCCGGCCACCAGCAAGCTCGGCTGGCCTTGCGACGGGCTTCGTGACCCCGTGGGGGACGACGGTGTGGCGGTGATCCGTCGGAAAATAGCCGGCGATGAGGTGAGATGGCCGGCGACCGAGAGAGAGAACGAGAGAGAGAGATCGTGAGTTGTTTTTAGAGAGAAGAGAAAGAGAGAGAGCTCGTGAGTTTAGGGAGAGGGAGAGAAAGAGAGAGAGAGAAAGAGGAGAGAGAAATCAGATCTGAAAAATGAGAGCCCCCCTCATTTTGGAGGGAAAAAACCCTATATATTTCCCTCAATTTTGTATTTTAACCCCCAAATTAATCTAATGGCCCAAAATATATCCTTAATGATTAAAAATATTCATTAAAGGCTAAAAATTAGTGACATGGCATCATGGGTGGACATGATCAATTCTAAATGAATGGCCACGATTGATTTGCTTATCCCCTAATTAATTTGCTTAATCCTTAATGAAGGGTATTTTGGTAAATTTTCACTTAGGGGCATTTTTGTCATTTTTTAGCTCAAAAGGAAGTGGCCAACCTTAATTGGTCGGAATGGACCATCGATTGCCGGATTTTCGATCAGAAAATAGCTAGTTTAATCGGGCCGGTTCAATTTGAATCAAACCGAGTTGAGCCGGTTAGCCCCGAATTTGGCCTGATTGAACTAGTTCAATTCTTGCTTCCATTTGTTCCAATTTTGTACGATTGATTTCTATCATGATTAATTGACCCCATTAATATCGAATTCAATCAAATTGGATTGAACCGATTTGAAATTCATGCACAAATTGATTCAATTTAACTTGATCAACTCAATTGTTCTTGAATTTGGGTAATTGCATGGCTAAGCTAGACTAACAAATTTAATTGAAGTCCAATTAGCCAAATTGAGTCTCAATTCATGAAATTGAATATTAGTCTAGAGTGGGTCAAGTTGAATTGCACTAATTGGACCAATTACTCTTAGACTTCTTAATCATTGGATCACTAAATTGATCAAATTGACTCAAATTCATGTGAATCTTCCAAAATTGAATTTGAATTTGGATTTCATATAAGAAATTAAGCTCATTCGTGCCTCAATTGCGCAAATCATGAAGAATCGATCCAAATCACTGATTAGGGCCAAAATTGGGGGTTTTTGTGTTTGGCTTGGAATTACAAAATTGGTTCCAAAATTGGATATAAGATGACCTCTAGATCAAATGTCGTGAAGAAAATTAACCTAAAAAATGACTAGAAATGAAGTAATTTCATTTTTGGCCGATTTGAATCAAATTCCGCAAATTGGGAAAAAGTTGATTCTAAATCGATTTTTGTAAAATTTCAAATGCCAAAGGTAAATTGAATGTAAAATAAGATGATTTTTGGATTTTTGTATTTTTCAATTTTTTTGGTCAAAGGTTTGACCAAAAGTCAAACCCTAGTTGACTTTTCACTAGGAGTTTGATTTTATGATCAAATCTTTAAATTTTTATGAATTTTCCACTTCTAAAGTGAAATTAAACTTGAAAGGAATCTTTTTATGTGAAAAGCCCCAATTTGACCCGGGGTTGACTTTTGGTCAAAGGGTTGACCAAAAAGTCAACTCGAAAGTCAACTGTTTGACTTTTCGGGTTTTTGCATGAAATGAATAGAAAATCACTTACAAAAGCTAGGCCAACAGACAGAATTAAAAAAACGACACTTTTTATTCAAGAAATGGGTTCCGTCGCGATCGGAAACCATAATCTTGAATTTTCTATTTTTAATGACGCGTCCACTAAAAATTAGGTGTCAACAGCGGGTTCTCAACCATGGTCAGTGCAAACTTAGCCAACCTTGCAAACTCAGCTTCGTATTGTTCTATTGTCATTTAACCCTGGCGCAACCTGATGAATTTCATCAATTTCCTTTCTTGGGCAACTTCAGAAAAGTACTTTCCATAAAAACTTTCAACGAAAACAACCCAATTTAGTTCGGTGCCTTCCGAAAATACCTTACCCTTAGTGGCCTTCCACAAATCATTTGCCCCACTTTGTAACCGATATGCTGCTAATGCCACTTTCTCTGCATTTGTGCACCCTAGCACATCAAATGCCTTTTCCAACTCATCGATCCAATCTAGGGCTGCTTCAGGATCACCCTTACCATTAAACTTTGGTGGTTTCATCTTTAAAAACTGTTCTACCAACTGAGGCATCTGTCGGACTACCGCTTGCTGACCCTGTCCTTGCTGGGTTGGATTACCTTCATTGCCAGCAACTGGAGTGGCTTTAGCAGCTTGGGCGTAAGCTGCGGCCCTTTCCTGGGCTGGCAAACCAAATATGTGTCCCACTTCTCGCAGGGTATCCATTATATCGTCAAACCTCGGATCTCTGGCTTTTCGTACGCCTTCACTAGACTGACCCTGAGGCTCTTTCCCCTTTCTCCTACTCATCCTTAAAAGCTTGGCTACTCGACTCAACTACCTGCTATAATCCCACCGAGGAATTAAAGACTTAAACTCAGCCAATCTAATCCAGTCTAAGTCCTAGGCAGGTATTTAGCACAACAAGCTAGCACTCAGCATGCGTTTCAAACAAATAACATAAGCTTCACCCAATTAGACTGATATACATACCTCGGGTCCTGTCGCACCTGCATTAACACGAGTCACAACAAGCCACTCAAAACACAAACGGTCAAGAGATGTACTTAGCACATAAGGTCACTCTAAGGACTACACATGGTCTTATCGTTCCTTATTACTCTAGGTTTCAAACGAAATGGACCGAGCTGTCTTTGCTCTGATACCAATTAAACAGAGCGGATGTCATGCCTCAACCTCCTTGGATTGTGATCATCACCCTTGCGGTCTTTCTTAGTGCAACACTCCCAGGATGCTTTGCCGACCCAACACACTCAGAGAATAATACATATGCGGAAGCAACGTATATAAATAAATATATACACTCGTACTATTAAAATAACAACCAATAAAGATCGATCTATTTAAAAACGTGTATTCATATTGTCATAAAAATATTTACAACCAACAAGTACTTGAATAAAACATATTGTGCTGTGAACATGCCACACTATGAAATAGCAAAAACCGACGCTTAATAGCTGTTACATCAAAAAGAGGCATTGGCTGGGAGAAGGTCGAGGGTTACAGGTTAGGCTAACAACAAAAAGGTTATCTACACCAGGGGAGTTAGGATTAAGATCAGGGTTCCCAATTCGGATTAGATTCTGAGGAATCTCCCTGAGGCTCGGATTCCTCCGAAGAACTCTCTTGGGGTTCGGACTCCTCCGAATCCGTAGCTAATGCTACAGCTCTCACATCCACTGAATCCATCTCTAACTCTGGATCAAGGTATAGACCAAGCTCCTCATCGTCATCCAATTCTGCAACTCCTCCATTCCTAGCTTCATCCTCGTCCATAGCTTTCGGGACTTTGGCTTCATCTACCATCTGGTCCTGATCCTCCGCTAGCATGTGGGGTTCATCATCCATTACTTCATCATAATCTTCTCCAATCAGCTCATCCTAAGGATCTACTACCTCGCCATCAGCAACGATTGGCGCCATTAGGCCGTGCTCATCTAAAGGGGAGTCAAAAGACCTAAGTGGTCTATCTACGTTCCCATCGGCATCTCGGAGACACCAAGCAACGTACTCTTGAGTCTGATTAGCGAACTCTCCCATGTCCACAGAAACTACATAACGATACCTAACATATGCTTTTCCATTGCCCGTAGGAAACGCGCTGACGAACTACTCTATTTGCGTCGAGATCCCAAAAAGTGAAGGTAGTGGCGGCATTTCAAGGGCGAGGGTCTGAAAGTTTGGTTGAAACATCAATGAGAATACTTCTCAATGAGTAAGACCTCCTAAACCTAGGTTAGGCTAACGTACAATCTCCTGACCAAAATAAACAACATTAAGCACCACAATGATCTAGGCCCTCGGGCCCAGACCGATAATCGCACTGACCCTACAGGTTAGACAGTTCAATATAATATAATCATGGCACATATGTGACACACCTCATCATACGTATGCCACACACGTGCTCACACTTCATCGTGCTATTATCTCAATTCATACACTGAGTCACATGCATTAATAAAATAATTAATGCAACCATATGCATGTAAATGCCATTCATGTGCCATAACCTCATTCTGAATCACACGGCATACTAGCTTGACGTTCATTTACATTATTAATGTTCGACCTAAAGGCCCAACCCAAAGGCCACAATCCGAAGACCCGATCCAAAGACCACGACCCGAAGGCCTGACCCGAAGGCCAATACAACTCTTCATGGCCCGCGTATTGCGTTTTTGGCCCTGTGTCTCTAGCCCGCGTCGAAACGTTCTAGGCGCAACACCGATCTCCTCACAGACAATGCCGTCTTCTGGACGAACCAGGCACAACTCGAAGGCCACGATCCGAAGACCTTATTGTGATCACACAACATATGGCCCATTTTATTTGAACCCAACGTAAACGCATTGGGCAATTATGGTGATTACATGCTCATGTTAAGCACGTATTCCCGTATAACATCAGTACATGCCGCATTCTCGGCATACGAAATGCGTGACTAGGTAATATCATGCAGTGCATCATGAGCATGAAGTATACACAGACACTCAGTCAATTTAATTTTATCAAGGAGTGTCCAATTCACAAACAATGTGCTCAATTGGTCAATTAATACCGTGTGGCCCAAAATACTCTTTATAAATCACAATCAATTCAACCACAATCGAACATGACACAGAAATATTGAAATTAATCCCAAATGAGCACCAACAAACACCAATTCGATTAATCCGAGCGATCCTGTCAATTATACTAAGAATTTCCCCATTTAAACTATTTTAGCCCAATCACCCCTAAGCAGGCAGCCACTATTCATCGCCCCAAGATCTATTTTGCTCTCCAATTTAACCACAATAATCTACCAACATTATTCGGGTGCTAATGCTCACCAATCAGTTCAATAATTATTCTTATTATATACCGATAGTACCCAAGCCAGTCCATAATATATCGACAATACCTAACCCGGTCTAGAAAAACGTACTGTCAGTTTTAATCAGGGTTTAGGAGGTTTACTCACTTAATTCAGTCCACGACGACGACGGAACGGCGGCCGATTACTGGTGAACAATAAAACCGGCGGCGGTGTTCCTGACGGGACGGCCATACAGACTATACGAACGAGCGTATGGACTATACGGACGTTGTACGAGACGGTACGTACGGCAACGTACAGGCAGTTGAAGGTTACGGCGGCAGCAGCTTCGGCCGATCAGGCTCCGGCGCGGCGACAGTGAGCTCCGGCGATGATGTGGCCGAGAGAGAAAGAGGGAAAAGAGAGAGAAAGAGAGGGAAAGAGAGGGAGGTGGGTGTAGACGGTGAGGCTGGTGGCTGCTGGAAGGAGTGGCACCGGCGTACGGTGGTCGGCGTGGCTCCGGTGAGCTTCGGCCAAGGATGAGGAGAGGGAGAGAAAGAGGATTCGGGTGAGGAGAGGGGAAGGCCGACCGAATGGGGAGGAGGAGAGAGAGAGGGGCTAGTCCTAGTGGTAAAAAAGGGGGGCTGGTGGTGACACGTGTCGCCGATCCGCGCGTTTGACGATTTTACCCTTCGATCCGACGGTCCGAGACCGTTCAACCCAAATAATTGAGAGGCAAAGTGGTCATCCGGCCCAATAATTCAGCTAATAGCACATCAAAATATCCCAAATAACACCCCTAAAATTCGGACTAAAAATGCCCTTAAGGGCAAAATTGTCATTTTTCCGATCCCGGGTCGAAATTTCAATTTTTGGCTAAATCAATCCTTAATGAGCATGGCCAACATAATATGGCATCGGAATTGTGAAAATAGCTTCTTAAGCCTTCGAAAATCGACTGCAAAATTTCGAGAATAAAATAATATTATTTTTCACTTCCGAGCCAAAATTTCAATTTTCGATCAAAACCACTCCAAATGTACGTGGCCACTCCAAAATGACACTGGCCTCGAAAAATTATCTTATACGGCCTCAAAATCTCAAACCGGCACTCCGAGGGGCAAATCCGTAATTTTTCACTCCTAGACCAAATTTCCAATTTTCAACCATACTTGTTCAAAATGTGCATGGCCAGCGTGATATGACGTCAGATTTCCAAAATTAGTCTCTTAAGCCGTTGAAAATCGACATTGAAATTCGAGCCCAATTCCCTTATCAAAACTCGCTCGATTTCCGATTTTAGGGTCTCTCACTAACGGGTGGCTATTTAGAGTATACGCGTATCGACTTAAGGTTATCCGAGTCACGACGATCCCGTCCTTTGAAAGAATGAGAAACTATCACTAGCCCCAAGAATCACGATCATGCGGTTCAGGTTCAGGACTGGTTGGCCACGTGCACTTACGATCTTGCAGAATCACCTGTGATCCGATTGCACATCGTTGGCCTTAGCCAAACTCAATCCGTTGCCTTTCCTAAGATCGATTCATATCGGTTCAGAACATTTTCTCATTACTTCTCGAGATCGGTATTCAATTCGTGATCGGGTCCCTGATCCACGTACCACTTCCTAATTAGCCATACCCTATTGGTTAGTATCCCAAGAGTGATCAGCTCTGGGCGAGACTTACTAAAATGAAATGCGGAATAATGTCAATTTCATTGATCCCGAAATTACATCGAAATTTGGGTTGTTACACTGGGAGTCTGAAAAGTTGGGTTTATACAACAATGAGATGAATCTAAGCGAGTAAAACCCACTAAACCTAAACTAGGCTAACATGCACCTTCTGACAGGAAAACAAAACACCAACAACCAGTACAACAATCAAAACAACAATAACTAACCTAGGCCCTCGGGCTTAGATCGATCACATTACTAACCCTGCAGGTTAGGCAATTCAATATAATTTCCATGGCACATACGTGACACACTTAGTCACACGTACACCATATGCATGCTCATAATTATCAGTGCCTGCATCACACACAAATTACCTAGTCGCACATACTCGCACACCTGCCAATGTACTCTTGCATACATATGTCATTAATATGACCATGCTCATGATCTGGCTCAATACTACACACTAGCACTCTGCTCAATTCTCAATTAGAGACCGACCCGCGTAAAATGCATTAGGTCTATAATCAATACCAATATTACCTAGTCCGCATAAAACGCATCAGGCCTAGTGTCTCTAGCCTACATAAAACGCATCAAGTGCAACACCAATCTCCTTATGGACCAAAACCTGCGTAAAACGCATCAAGTGCAACACCGATCTCCTTATGGACCAAAACCTGCGTAAAACGCATCAGGCTAACCGTCGTCCGGACGTACAGGGTATCGTCCCTTGTAACACGCATCAGGACGGATTCGACCCCGCGTAAGACGCATCAGGGCTCTTAGTGATCATACATACACATAGCTAGTTTTATATGAACCCTGCGTAACACGCATTAGGGCATTTTAGGTGATCACATGCTCATGTCAGGTACGTATTCTTGCACAATTCTCGTCTCATGCCCATTCTTAGCATAAGAAATGCATGGCCATGCAATTCTCGCACTCGGGCAATAATGCAATTCACCATAAGCACACAATTTCAACATAGGAACATGTTCAACCAATAACAATTCAATGTTCACTCCACAAGCTCAATGCCACAACCACTTATCCAAACTATAGTTTCGCATGCTCAATTTAATCTCCATGTGCCCAATGACATAATTTAATTCAATCTTGCACAGCACCTAATCACGCACATAATTCACGCGACTAGGACAATATAATCAAGCACACCCGAGACCCGCCATGCTAGTACATTCTTGGCCATATTAAGCATGCGACATGGTATCACAAAATAATCCACAACAACCCAAACAACCAATATAGACATGTTCGGGTTTTCACAACTAAACCCTAAACTAGCCGAACTTGGTCCCAATTAATCCCGATATGAACAACCACTATTCCAATCACTCTAGGTCGATAATTCTCCACATACACGGCCAATTGATCCACCATAATCATCACAATATCTACCTTCCACGACTAGCCACTAATTACCCCTAAAATTACACTAATTAACCACTAAAATACCCTAAACCCGTCTAGAAACGCATAATTGTTCTAATTAGGGTTTAGAGGGTGATACTCACCTAATCCTATGCTCCAAAAGTAAGCTAGACCGGCAATTCTCGACGGCGACACGGCGGTGCATGCGGCGGCAAAGGTTCATGGCCGGCGATTGGCGGCGATCCAAGGCTAATCGGCTAGATCGAATGGCAGCAAGGAGGAGAAGGTGCTGGTCGGTGGGTGGTGGTGGCAACCAGAGCTCGGCGGTCGGTCTTTCATGGTAGCGGCTCCGGCGTGGTCCTCATGCCAAATGAGGGAGAGGGAGACGAAATAGAGAGATGGAGTGGAACGAAGGGATAAGGACGATGGTGGCGGCATGACGGCGAAGCAACTCGGGCAGTGGCGGCCACGGCTTGGCTTTCTGGCGGGTAGCGGCTCTCACGAGCGAGAGAGGAAAAGAGCGGCGAGAGAGTGAGGGGAGAAGAGGGAGATAGCCTGATGAGGGTGGTGATGTGAGGCGAGGCAAGGCAAAGCGGCGGCACGGCGAACACTCGGCGGCGCGAGCGGTGGCGCTCCGGCGGCGATGGCGATGGCGACGACGACAGCGACGGCAACGACGATTCTTGGCCGAGAGAGAGAACCGACGAGAGAGAGAGAGAGAATTGGCTTGGGCAAGAAGAAATGAGGAGAGAGAGTGAGTGGGGAGTGTCTTATTAGGGGGTTTAGTGGAATCCAAGTGTCACAATCTCCCTTGCTTGACCAAAATGCCTTTAATCGAAGGGTTTAGATTCAATCTTATCCAATAATGGAGGGTCACTCTAGTCTTTCAATGATTGAATTATTGGGCTGAAACAAGATTAATATAATCCCCAATATATCTCCAAAATAACCCCAAAATTCGGAATACCAAAATAAGGCTTAGCAGCAAAATCACAATTTTCCAATTTCAGGCTGAAATTTCATTTTTTGACCGTACCAACCCCAAATATATTTGGCCACACTAAAATGACGTCGTCCTTGCCAAATAGTTGCGTACGTCCCTGAAAATCAATGTCCAAGTCCGGATCCAATTTCGCGATCAAAATCGCTCAATCTCAATTTTAGGGTCTCTCACTAGCGGATGGCTGTTTAGGGGTTACGCGTATCGACCAGGGGTTACTCGAGTCATGATTGTCTCGATTACCGGGGAAACACGAGAATTTATCACTAGTTCCGGAGGTCGTGGTCATTCGGTTTAAGTTTGGGATTTGTTCGGTACGCGTACTTTCGATAGTGCGGAATCACCCGCTATCCAATCGTACGGCACTGGCTAAACTAAATCCGTCACTTTCCTATGATTGGCCCACATTGACCCAAAATATTTCCTTATCATTTCTAGGAATCGGAGCTCGATTTGCGATCGGGTCCCTAGTCTATACACTATTTTCCTAGTTAGCCATTCCCCATCGGTTAGTATCCCGAAAGTGATCAGTTTCAGACGAGACTTACTAAAATAAAATGAGAAATAATATCTATTTCACTAATTTCAGAAATAGGTCGAAATTCAAGATGTTACACGTTCCATTTCCTCCTTTTATAATTTTGCAAATTAGTTGGCACATTTTCAAAAAATGCCTAAATAGTGATCAATGATTAGTTTAAATGCCCTTTCATATTAGAATGAATGATTAAAGCATCGTACTCCATTATGACCATTCTTTCATTTTTAGATAAAATGTATAGGTCCGTGGCATTCAATTGTTTATCCATTCATTTTGATGTATTCGAAATTGTAAACCATAGTTTAGGACTTTATGGTCTAACAGGAGTGTGACGAAATGGGCATTTACATCAAACATTGAATTCATCCCTGATTTCAACCACATGCTCTTTTAAGGCCTAAATGGATTTAAAGGGACATTTGCATTACTTTCTAAGTATGCAAGGATGCTTTACCTCCATTTTACCTCAAAAGGACATATAGTTGAAATGGAGGCATTAAAATTAATCGGCTTTCCATGGTGAATAATAATCAATTTCTTTTACGTGCTTTAGATCGAAATAGGAAAACTAGACATACAAATCATTCTGATTTCAAGGAAGGAGCTTTTGGCATGGTGGGTAAACATGGCAAAAGACAATAAAGCATACGTGAAGGAAAGACTCGGGTATTTGTTCAAGCTCATCAATCTAGAGTACCAAGTGAGCTTAATTCAAGCATTATCTCATTTCTGGGAAGTTACCATTGCCACATTTCAATTGGGCGAGCACAAGATGGTACCTACACTAGAAGAATATAAAGCAACCATTGGAATTGATTTCGAGTCAAGAATTGCTGAGCCCCCAATTGGATTAAAGCTCATAAGTGTTATAGCCAAATTCTTAAACTTTATTTTTAGTAAGGAACCAAATTCTTAAACTTGAAAATCCCTCAAGTGGAAAAGTTGATCAAGTCAAATACTGGGAGATTCTTCTATCCTACTTGGTGGCCAATTACTCCAAATTGCCAAAAGAAGCTGGAAGTACTTCCGCAAGGGTTTTCATTCTTGCCTTCTTTGAATTTGTCTTATTCCCTACATTAAGGATTGGATTGAATTCTCTCGTTGCAGTGATTGCTAGGCAAGCTTGCCTAAAATGGGACTTCTTCAATGTGTTCTTGGCGAAGACCATCATTTCATTGAACAAATACCAAAATCAGCAAAAAGATGTACTTCAAGCCTCGGCTGGGTTACTTTCTGTGTGATTTATTTCCCATATCCGACCTTGGGAACATTATATGCACATTCGAGAGATCGACTCATCTACCAACCCCATTAAGAAGTATTTGAAACTCCAAGACAAACTACCAAAATACTCCTTTCATGAGTGGGCAAACTTTATTAGAGCATTAACTCCCCAACGAGTTTCAATGGAGAATTCAATGGCCGAAGATAGCAAAAGCTCATATTGCTTCCCAAGAAGGCAATTTGGTGCCTTTGCTTGGATTGAGTGGGGGGACCACTTATTGCCCACTAAGAATCGTACGGCAACTCGAAATGATTCAGCAAATTCCACCTATTTGGCATCCTGAGGTGTTCACATTTGAGATACCATAAAGACCCCTATCGAAAAGGAAAAGAAAAGAGATGCAAACAAAGGTTGATGGGATCATGGATTCCTTGAAGAAATCAACCGAGCAAATAGTGCAATGGGCTGAAGATTTGGAAGGAGAAATGAAACTCTTCTTGGCATCTAACGAGTATATAAAGTGGTTGAAATTTAAACGACCAATCAATGTCGAATCATATGTACCCATGAGTGTTACTACCTATTTCGATAAGCCGTATATCCCAGAGTACATTGTGCCAAGCACGCCAGGTGTAGAGCCGTATGTTCTCGAAGAGGTTGTAATCCACGTGAAAGAATGGGAGACACGAGCCAAGGAATATGAAGAGGCTGAAGCTACCTTAGCTAGCAAGGAGCCTAGACTTGTTTAAACTAGTGCTGATAAGAAATTCTATGCAAGGCTAAGGCTTGCATAAAAGCTCTTATCTTTATTAATTATAAGAAATCATACAATTGAATGAATGTAGGGTTTCATGATTCTTTCACTATGCTAACAGTGGGTCTTTTTGTGAAGCAGGTAGTTTAGCAATGGAAGGTAAAAGACCTCGAGCTCGCTTGCAAATAAGAATGGCGGAAGAAGAAACTTGTACTCGACTAGTTGAGATTAAGAACAAAATGACCCAGATGGCCACCATGATAGCAGAAATGAAGGCTTTTATTCTCGCATATCGAGGATCTTATCCTACTACTCCAAATATAGGAACTTCAAACGCTACTAAAACACCGATTAAAGACTCAGTCAGAAATCAAGAACCGGTTCAAGAGAACCCTCCAAAGACTACACCTGAGGTAGTGAATTTGGAAGAAAACGACCCAATCAAGAAAATATCCAAAACAAAAGATGAAGAAGAGGCTAAGAGATTGGCCAAAATTGAAGAGTACCTAGCAAGTCAAGGTTATGAACTTCAAAGGTTTGACAAGTTCTCGCCATATGCAAAGGTAAATGTTCCAGAAAATTATAAAGAATCGGAATTCGTGAACAGATATGATGGCACTGGTTGTCCCAAAAGCTATTTGAAATATTATCTTCGTAAGATGGTGAGATATTCATATAACACACCACTTCTTATTAGTAGATTTCAAGACAGTTTGAGAGGAGCAGCCATCGCATGGTCCACAGCCGTCGACATAGAAGACTTCACTAAATGGGACCATTTGGCGGGAGAATTTCTTTGCCAGTAGAAGTTTAATGTTGAAGTACTCCTAACTAGAGAAGAAGAAGGCTCAAGAAACAGCAATACGAAGGTCTTACCCTGGGAGAAAAGACAAAAAACCCATATGAGAAGTGGTTATGGTGTCTAGCCCAAATACTCATCAAGCATCATTTCCAAAGCAATCCAATGTCGTAGGGAAAACCTAAGGCAGTTCTAGCCAAAGAAAAGGCCCATGAGGCAATACACACTGTTACCCTAACCTCTGTCAAAACTACTACCAATGCTTCTAGAAAGACATTTGGTGGCCAAAGAAGTGCCAAGGGACAATCTCGCAAGATTTTCTTAGTACAATGAATGAAAAACCTATACCTATCACATAGGAGAAAGGGTACATGATATAGATAATTGTCTCACTTTAAAGTACAATGTTCAACAGCTTATTGACGAGAAGATATAGAACTTCCAAGAGCCTGAGCTAAATTTACATTAGAATCCTCTTCCTTAGCACAATATAGTAAACATGATCAAAGACAAAGAAACAATGATCAAGTCTGATGATGAAGATGAACATGAGTCAAAATTAAAGCTTCTCGATTAAGAGATGCCCGCTTTCGTCAAGAAGTGCTCCTAAAAGGCAAGATTGTAGATAACTTGAGAGAAGACTTCAAAAGGTATAACTTCCAAGTGAAATATACCCTACCACCATGGGCATTCAAAAATGAAGTAATTGTGCCTAATGGCTGGAATGGTATGAATGACGAAATCGGTCCTAAGGAGAAAGCTTCGTCTAAAAAGGAAATACTCCAAGATGAAACAGATAGGAATGAAAAGGAGAAAGAAAAAGTCCGACAAGGTAAAAGGTGTTTCATCCAGAAATCATCTAGGGAAGGCAAAACTGTGGACTTACTCGGTCAAGACAGCGGTAGATACAATTACCATATCAACTATACTCCACCATCATGGGCGTTTAAAAATGAAGACATTGTACCTAATGGATGGGGTGGCATGGATGAGGTCCCGATCAGCTAACTAAATCTCAAAGAGAATGAAGATTGAGAAAAGAAAAAAAAAGAGAAAGACTCGCCAAGGTGATAGGCGATTTGCTCGTAAAGCGTATAGACAAGGTAAAGTTGATTTCTTGGGTCAAGATAGTGGCCGGTATAATTACTGTATCAAATATACACCCCCTTCGTGAGCATTCAAGAATGAAATGATCACACCTGATGGCTAGGGTGGAATGGATGCTGACGAAGTCAATAGAAACATGGTATCCATGATTACACCATTTTCTGATAAAGCTTGATGAGGTAGATAAATATAAAGAGGAAGAAGGTCATGTCGAACCAATCACTATCCAACTTCCCATTGATCAACTAAAGATTGAAGGAGAAAAAACACATCCTGTGATTGTCACTCTCCCTCCAAAAGAAAAATTTGATACTAGGTGTGTACCTTGGGAATGCTCTTCTAAAAAACTTGACGCCATAATTCGATCGGGGAGATGCTATGTCCCGAAAGAAGGCGAGCACGAAAAGAAAGGAGTAACTGAAGAAGACGTCAAACAATTGCTTTCAGCCATGAAAACAAGCGAATTTGACGTAATTGAACAGTTAAGAAAGATGCCAACACAGATTTCGCTATTGGATCTTTTCAAGACTTCAAAAAGCCACAAAATGGTGCTTATAAAGCTTCTCAATGAAGTACATGTCCCGGAGACAATTAATGAAGTACAATTAGAAGACTTTATTGGCACTATTCTTCTGAAAGATTAAATTGCCTTCTTCGATGAAGATTTTCTAATCGACGGGCATTCCCATAATAAGGCTTTATTTATTGTCATCAAATGACGAGGCAAAGAGGTATCACGTGTGTGATCAATGGTGGTTCTGCACTTAATTTGTGTCCACTAAGTTATTGCGCCGCGCTTTTTTTGGGGGGGCTTTCGGGATTTACGGGCGAAGGAGGTATTTTCGTGTAAGGGTCTCTCCTAGACCATACGTCACGTGACAGTAGAAGGTAATTTCTTATTTAGTCCAGCTTTGTGATTTTGGAATCATCATTAGTCATTATTGGTAGGTAGACTAGAAACCTAATCGAGGTACGTGAGAAATATCACGATTCTACGAACTAGAGATTCTGTGTACGGGGACTTGGCTACGTTATTGATCCCGAATCAAGTTCCATAATGCCCTTTCGATACCTAAGAACGTTATAATGTCTAACATGTTATGCAAATTTCTAAGGCTTACCCATTAATCCTTTTCATTCTAATCGCAGGAAAGACCAAACAAGTATTAAATGCACAATCAAAGTCAATCAAGTCAATCAATCCTAAGTGGTCTTTAAAATGAAAATCAATCAAAAACATTCAAACCCTAATGAAGCTCTAAAAGCTTGTTCAATTCATGATTCGCATATTTTTAGGGTTTCATGGTTTTTTAGGGGTTATAACCCTTGAATTTGGAATTTTCTAAAAAATACCACTTGGGCACTCCCAAAAATTCAAATTTCACTTTTTGTGGTTGGCTATGATGTTTTTGGACCATTCTATGAATTTTCAAAATTTTTATTTTTATTTTTTGAAAAAAATTTTTAAATCGAAAATTGATTTTTGATGATTTTCCAAAAAATTTTATGAATTTTGCAATTTTTTTCAATTTTTTTATTGATTTTTCAGATTTTTTTTACATTTTTTATTTATATTTTCTAAATTTTCTGAATTTTTAAGAATTTTCTATTTTTTTTAGATTTTTATGAATTTTCTGATTTTTTATTTGTTTTCTAGAATTTTTTCAAATTTTCTATTTTTTTTAAATTTTTAAATTTTAAATTTTTTATTCTTTAATGTTTTTAAATTTCCCACTGAGGAAACGAACCAGGCCAGCCCGGTTTTACCAGCCGAACCGGGCGTTGCCGGCGCCGGTCACCAATCATCGTCTCTTGCGGCACAACGCCAAAATGACGCTGTTTCAGCCTTCTGTTCATTGGGACATTATGCCGAACAGGTGGTGGGCAAAAATCTAGACTTGATGTTCTTGTGGCCGCCAGTTTGGGCCCTTCTCCAGCGACCTTTCAGTGACTTTTTGTTGATTCCAATTGATCCATTATACTGTCAATGTGTTCTATTCTTGATCTGACCTACTCAGGACACCGGTGGTTATTCACCGGTCGGCGAAAAACCTGGTCAAAAAACCTAAGTTGCAACAATTCTAAATTAATACTTCAAAACTTCCAGTCCCGATTCTACTCACCTTAACCATCTAAATCGTTCAAAACAAACATCAAATCCTCAAACAAGGTAAAAGACTACTAACTTGAGGAGCGGTTTGCCGCGAGGTGATGCTCCGGCGAAGCTTGGAATTTCCGGCAAAGTTCAACAACCATGGCCAACTCAGTTTTAATACATTTTGTCATTCCAAATACAAATAAATATACAAAAGGTGATCAGAACAAGTTTTAGGCATCAATATAACGAAATCAGGAGGAAATATGCACGAGCAAACCTAAAACCTATTCTGGACATTTACAAAAACTGAGGTCACGAACGATTTTTACCTTCTTTGTTCGACAATCAAATGATTTTTCCAAGCCAATTCACTGTTATGGGATCCTTCTCCGATATTCAGGCTTCCAATAGATGGTCTTGGTTTTGCCGAAAGGGCTCTGGACACACCAGCCGAGCTCAATTTTCAAGTGTTGGTGATCAGGCTTACACCGATCATCTCAGATGAGGACGCTCACTGTTTAAGCCAATTCGCTGGCATTTTTCCGGCCGGAAAAAGGCTAATCACTCGGTCTTCGGAGCCTCAACTCATTCTCTCTTTGGTTTTCTCTCTTTTCCTTCTATTTCTCTCTCTTCTCCCTCTTTGTAATTTCGTCGAACACGTTATCTCTAATGTTCCAGTTTATGTTTTGTTTTTTGTAGCTCAATTTTTCTCGCCCAAAGTCCATTCCACCGACTTTCGATCGATTAAAACGATTATCTAATGCCAGTTGGATATTTTCCAGCTAGACAAATCGATTAAAATGTGCTAAATTTCCCACACAAAGTCTACAAAGTCTCGGGTGCGAGTTGTTTTCTTGGGTTTATTGTGCATTCTAGCAAACCGGGTGAAGAAGACAACCTACCCGGGTCGGGTTGACCCAGCTGACCCGGCTGACCCAGGTTAGTCTAAATTCGTCAATTAAGCTCAATTTTGACACAATTTTCAGAATTAAACCCCAAAATTGAATTCCCTATCACATTCTGAAACCAAATATATAATTTTCCCCAATTTTTGTCATGATTGTGTCAAGATTTTAACATTTTTGTATTCAGGTTAATAGGTTTTTATTCAGTTTGATGTCTTAATGACCCAATTTAGCAAAATTGATGCCAAAATTGAATTACCCACATCTAATTAACCTTAGAAATGATGGTCTCATATTTCGACTATTTCATATTGGGCACGATTCTCAATTTGGGTTCAAAATTCTTAATTTTCAATCTAATTTTGGGGATTTTTTATTTTTATGCCAAATTGTACAATTGGACCAACCATTATGAAATTCAAGGTCCTAAAATCATTTGCTGTGCAGACACTATGACTTAAAAATGACTGGAAAAAAATTAATTGCATTTTTGGTTCAATTTGGGTTTAATTTTGCCCAATTTTGGGAAAAACATATACTCGATTGAGATTTTTCAAAATTGATGATGCATTCATGAAATTGGATTTAAAATAAGACTAATGACTATTTGTATAGAATTTTCTGATTCCATTTGCTATTTTTTTTATTTTCTCACTTATTTTGACTAAAAGAAATTAAGGAAAAATGCATAAAAATGCTAAAAATTATTTTTTTGGTTTAGAAATAGATTTCTAGGCTTGGTCAAGATTCATAGTCCTAATTTTGAAATTTTTGAAAATTTTAAAAAATGAGCTAAAATTAGGTGTTAACAGTTGCTCCTATTTGAGATTGAGCTCGTTAGAGGTTAATCTTAAAGACAATGTGATACCTGAATTTTTAGTCAACTCACTGAACAAGATAAGATGAAAATTTCACAACAATTGATTAGGGATCTTGCTTTTCGGAAATTCGTGATCTAATCCAAAGGTTCTCTTTTTGGAATACATTTTGAAAGGTTCTTAATGATTGAGGAAGAGAAACTTACTTGTTTGTGAGAGTTTCTTTGTTGCTTATCTAAGGGCATGAATTGATGGTGGTGATGATTATGATTGTTATTCAGATTTCGTGGTTTAAGGACAAACTCATAAACCATGAACACTTGAGGCTCTTCACTTGAGGATTTTAGATTTACCTAGTGGCTCCTCGCTTGTAGGATTTTGAATTTATCTAGTGGTTCCTCACCAGTAGGACTTTAATTTTGCCTAGGGGCTCATCGCTTGTAGGACTTTGAATTTGCCTAGTGGTTCCTCATCGGTAGGACTTTGATTTTGCTAAGGGCTCCTTGCCTATAAGACTTTAGATTTGCGTAACAGTTCATCACCAATAAGACTTAAATTTTGGAGACTTGCCAAGTGGTTCCTCACCTGTAGGATTTTGGAAATTGCCTAGAGGCTCCTCGCCTGAAGGACTTTGGATTTGCCTAGCAGTTCATCACCAGTAGGACTTAAATTTTAGAGACTTGCCAAGTGGTTCCTTACCCATAGGATTTTGGAAATTGTTTAGAAACTCCTCGCCTGTAGGACTTTGGGAAGACTTCCAATAATGAACACCTTGACGCTGAGTTTTTGTGATTTTGAAGTTTCACTAACCTTTGCATAGTTTTTTAGTTAACCAAAAACTATTTTGAAAAGAAGTTTTGAAATTAATCAAAACAGCTTGAAATGTGGTTTTTTCCTTAACTTACCACAAATTGTTTGAAAACTTGATTTTAAGTTGACCAAAAACTTTTGATATCTGATTTTGAAATATGCATTCTTTTGTATTAAATGCATTTCAGGCAATCAATTTTCCTTTTCAAGGAGTTATTTGAACAAAATGCTTGCAATCTTTTAAGAAATGCTTGAAATGATCGTTTGGAAGACCTTCATTAGAAAAGATTTGTTTCGATCTATGAACTTAGTTTTTTCTTCATTCAATTGAGAGGAGACTTGTCTGATATCCCTCAATTTTTCTCTCCTAACCAATCCTTAGGTATTCGAAGATGTTAGTAATGTATACAATCCAATTGATCCGATAAAGTCTTTCGGAGGACTGTAATGTTAGCTTAGTCAATAGCTATTCAAAGGATAGGCATTCTGAGGTCAAGAAAAAGGATTTCATCATATTTGACTTCGGGTCTACAAGTTAAAAACCTCAAGGATAAGACAGGATATTATTGCATACACTTCTTTGAGTGATGGCTTTTTGTCATAAAGTCATATTTCTTCACTCAACATCCCAATCTGAAGAGTCTTTAGGGAGAAGTTGTATTGTTAGTATTGGGTAGGCTCAAAAGGCTCATTTGTTTGAATTCAAGGTTTTCATGAAATTGATGATCTTTTTGGCATCACCGCTTTTCTTTTTGCTCACTAGAGATCTTTCTTTTATGAACATTAGAGTCTTTTAATCATTCATCACAATCTCTTTTCTTTTGCTCATTCTCACTTGTTGTGATCTATGATCTCTTATGATCTTGACTTTGTTTTGTCATGACTTTTGTTTTTTTTGAGCTTTCTTTTGCACTCTCTTTTCTTTCTTGTTTTTCTCGGGCATTTGGTCTTGCTTTTACCAAGCACATTGCTTCTTCATGCCCCAATCTCTTTTGTCTTTGATCTTTTGAATTCTAAGAACTTTGTGTTATGCCCTTTTGTTTCTTATCTCTTAAAGTAAATCATATGCTTGTGCTCCAGTGTGAAGAGATGATAACTAATTTGAGGTTCTGAAATGCATATTCAGGCTCAATTGGGTTTTGGCAAAGATAATGTGTTTGGGTATAAGAAATGAAGTGCTCTTCTTCCCATTGGGATGTCTTGAGCTTCCATATGACCTCACATGAAGTTATCATAGAAAGATCGATGCAAGAGTAAGCAATAAAATCTTTCTTGATTTTATTCTCCATAGTGTCAATCCACAAACTTCCCAATGTGCCTCAATGTGGGGTAGTTCTTAGCAAGGTTGTTTTGGGAAAACTTCTCTACTGTCTCAGCTCAAATTTGGGTTTGCAAGGGATAATGGGATAGTGAAATGATTGCCTTTCATCATTTCAATCCATGTAATCATTGCGAATATCCCCTATTTCCTTCGAATGGGTTTTTTTTACTTACTTCTCTATTTCGACTTTGAGTGTATAAGGGATGTGCTTGGATATGGCTTATCTTTCATCATTTGAAGGTCTTTTCATTCGATTTGATCCAAACTTTCTCTTTGAAATTTTTCAAAACCTTTTATCAAATTATCCCTTTTAGGGAATGTTGATACTTAGTGCATTTTTAAAGAAAGTGTGTTTCAAAATTTTTGATTGAAACATTTCTGAGGTATTTTCCTTTTCAAAACAATTTGTTTTGTTTTGTTCAATTTAATGTCATTCCGCTTGGGGAAGAAAAAGTTTGATTATTCTCTTAGTAAGGAAATCTCTTTAGCGCATGCCCTCACGATTTAGGGATACCTATCTGATCAATTTACCAAGATTCCTCTTGTTTACATGTTTATGCTTTGGTTTCACTGGGGATTCTTCTGTTGTTGCTCCCTTTTCTTTGTCTCTCTAGGGATGATAAAAAGGAAAGTATATTAGAGGATATCAATGGAAAATAGAATTGGAAGTGATACTTTCCTCTACTATTTGGTAACTCCATTGGAAATTATGAAATCATCAATTGGTTTGGCTTGCTTTCTTTTGCAAAATAAATAAACATGTTCGTGAAATGCATGACCTGCATGATGTGCACATATTCTAAAGTGACCCGAATCTTTTCTTGAATGTTCGCTTTCATTTTATGGGTAGAAAATCTTGACAGTATCTGCATTTATAGGATATACTAGTTTTGTTCTTGCCATATCTATAAGAATCAATGCTCCTCCTAGAAGAACCTTCTTGACAATGTATGGACCCATCTAATTCGAAGTGAATTTGCCACGAGAATCTGAATTGTTGAAGATGACTTTCTTCACTACTAAATTCTCTGTTTTGAAATTTGTTGGTTTCGCCTTTCGATTAAAGGATTTAGCCACTCGTCTTTGATAGGCTTGTCCATGGCATATAGCTCTTACTCTTTTTTCATCAATCATGTTGAGTTGTTCCTATCTTTGTTGAATCCACTCAGTTTCTGAAAGCTTCAATTGGGATAATATCCTTAATGAAGGAATTTCTACTTCAATAGGTAGCATTGTTTCCATTATGCAAATCAAGGAAAATGGGGTTGCTCCACTTGATGTTCGAATTGAAGTTCGGGATGCCATCAGAGCATATGGTAACCTTTCGTGTCAATCACGATAACTTTCGGCTGTCTTAGCTAGTATCTTCTTGATATTCTTATCTGCCGTTTTAACTGTTGCATTCATTTGTGGACGATATGGACATAAGTTCAAATGTCGGACATGGAAATGTTCGAGTAAATCGTCTACGATTTTGTTATTTAGATTTGATCCATTATCCGTAATTATTACTTTTGGAATTCCATACCTAGTAATGATGTCCCGTATAATGAATCTTGCAACATTCTTTGCAGTAACATTCGTGTAGGAGTTTGCTTTAATCCACTTAGTGAAATAGTCAATAGCAACTAGGATGAACCGGTGTCCATTTGAGGCCTTGGGGTTGATAGGACCAATCATATCAATGCCCCACATTGCAAATGGCCATGGCTCGGACATTTGATGTAGTTCATTTAGCGGTGCATTAATTTTATCTCCATAAACCTGATATTGATGGCAACATCTCATATGTTAGATGCAATCTGATTCCATTGTCATCCAATAATATCTCAATCTCATAATCTTTCAGGTTAGAAGATGTCCATTCATGTGTGGTCCACATTCACCTTCATGAATTTCTTTCATGATCTGTTTAGCTTCTATAGCATCCACACATCTTAACAGGGTTGAATCAAATGATTTCTTATAGAGGGTTTGTTTACTGAGAAAGAATTTGTTGGCTATCTTCCTTATAAATTTCTTGTCACCTGATGAGCTTTCTTCAAGAAATTCTCTTGATTGAAGATATCTTTTGATATCATGATACCATGGTTCGTTATTGAACTCCGCTTGGACCATCATGTAATGAGCTGGTTGTTCAAGAATATTGATTCTCAATGGTTTTATATCCATACCATCTTCAGCTTGTAGTAAGGATGACAAAGTCGCAAGAGCATATGCAAAATGATTCTGAGCTCTTGGAAGATAATCGAATGCTACCTCTTCGAAACCTTCTGTCATCTCTTCTAAATATCTGTGATAAGGAATTAGCTTGGCGTCTTGAGTTTGCTATTCGCTAGTTATTTGCAATATGATGAGCATAGAATCTCTATATACTTGTAACATTTTTACCTTCATTGAAAGGGCTAATTGTAAGCCGAGAATGCAAGCTTCATATTCAGCGACGTTATTGGTGCATGGAAATACCAATTTTGCAGATACCGGATAGTGTTGGCCTTCTGAGGAGATTAGTACTACCCCAATTCCTGATCCAGATAAGTTAATTGTACCATCAAAATACATGGTTCATTTGTTGTCGACTAATGTCAATATGTAGTCATCAAGTCGTTCTTCAAAACTGGCAATATTCTGCGAATTTTCTGCCAACATGTCTGCTATTGCTTGTCCTTTTACTGACTTTTGAGATGAACTTCTGAGTTGAACTCAGATAACAAGACTTGCCATTTTGCTAATTTCCCGACCAAGGAGGATTTCTCAAAAAGGTACTTGATTGGGTCATTTTTGGTCACTAGCAAAATTTGGTGATGAAGGGTGTATTATCTTAATCTATGTAATACCTAAATCAATGCAATGCAAGTCTTTTCAACTACTAGGTAATTCACTTCTGATGTTGTGAATTTCTTGCTCAAGTAATAAATGGCTTGTTCTTTACCATCATTTGATATTCTTTGTACAAGCATTGCTCCTAACGACTCATAGTGAATCGTCAAATATAAGATCAGTGGGACTCTTGGAATTAGTGGTACCAACACTGGTGGGCATATAAGATATTCTTTGATCTTGTCAAAGGCTTGTTGACATTCCACTTCCCATTTTACTTTATCATTTTTCTTCAATAGTTTGAAGAATGGTTTAGCAGTATTAGAAAGCTGGTATATGAAACAAGCAATGTAGTTTAATCGCCCCAACAAGCTTCTCACTTCTTTTACCATAGAAGGAGTCTTTAAGTCATATATTACCTTGATATTGAAGGGATCTATTTCAATGTCCCTGTTACTGACCATAAATCCTAGCAATTTGTTAGATTTTGCCCTAAATACACACTTGTTGGGATTCAACCGCAACTTATACTTTCAAAGTCTTTCGAACAACTTGCGAAGCACCTAAACATGATCTTCTCTTTGTTTGGATTTTGCAATCATGTCGTCCATATTTACCTCGATTTCTTTGTGCACCATGTCATGGAACAAAGTTACCATTACCCTTTGATATGTGGTACCAGCATTTTTCAAATTGAAAGGCATCACCTTGTAACAAAATGTGCCCCATGGTATTATGAAGGATGTTTTTGCCTTATCCTCTTTCTTCATGAGGATTTGAAGATATCTTAAGAAACCATCCATGAATGAAAATGCTTTGAACTCAGCAATGCTATCCACTGGTACATCGATATGTAGAAGCGGGAATTCATCTTTAGGGCTTGCTTTATTTAGGTCGCGATAATCAACGCACACTCACACCTAACCATCTTTCTTCATTACGGGTACTATGTTGGCGACCTATTCTACATATGGTACCACTTCGATGAAACCGACTTTGAGCAATTTCATCACTTCTTCTATTTTCTTCGCCAATTCCGGCTTTGTTCGCCTTAGTTTTTGCTTCTCTGGTGGAATACTTGGATCAATTGGCAAAGCATGTTTAACTATGCTTGGATCAATGCCTGGCATGTTAGCATAAGACCATGCAAATATATATTGATATTCCTTGAGCAAATCTGTGATCCTTTCTGCTTCTACTAAGAGAAGACTTTCCCCGATCTTAACTTCCTTGGGATTCTCTTTATCGCCAAGATTAACAGTGATTATTTTCTCTACCGTGAGTGGCCTTGACTCTTCATGACGGATCCATTCCCTTCTGAGCCATTCCTTATCTTCATTATTCACTTTAATATCACAAGTGATCTCCTCAGAAAGATTTGGGTCACATATGAACATATTATGGATATGTGAATGCTCATGCCTGACATGTAACAAACATGATTAGTAATTGCATATAAAGTAAGTAACGCACATGATCTTATGAAGAACTTTTTTGAAATTCATTTTGAAATTTGTTTTGAAAGAACGTAAAGACAGAGTTAGTCCTTATATCATCAGACTTCCTTGTTCTTAAAATCTATTTGTAATGAGGAGCAATATAGAAACCCAAAGCCTCAAGCCTGATGAATGAGGATACTAGTCATCATAGGTTTGATTTTGTTTTTACATATCTTTAACAAAACATTTGACCGCTTTTATTGAATTGAAAAACGCGATTACATCTACATCAAAAGGAATGTAAATTGTAACTGAACTGAAATTACAAATGAAATCACAGGAAACTTGAAATTGCAATCAATAAAATGCAATGGAAAAAGCTAGGAGAAAAAGTTCAAGAGAATCTTCCCACTCCAGTGCGTAGGTAACTTCCGCCTCAGTTATGATAACGTTGATGGTATTCTCTTCGAATAAACTTGACAGAACGTATTCTTTCTCTGCATGTAGGTTTTCTTCTTGAAGTAACTTGGAAGGTCCAGAAAAAGTTTCCTTGATGTGAATATGATGGTAGGAAAGCTCTTTAGCCTTGCCCTTCTATGTGGATGGATTAATAAGGTGATCACCTCACCCTTTATAACCTCTATGGTTCTTTCGATCTCAGCCTTGGCCTCCATGGTGATCTTTAGAGTTATTTGGAATATAACATATTATGTACTTCATCCTTGTAGCGAGAGGAGTGATAGATTCTTTGATTCCTTGGGATTTCAATCCAAGGCCATTACCTGGAGTAAATCCATATTGGCATAACATCCTTCTAGACATAATGGATGATTTTGAGAACTCTAGGGATTTTACAATACAATCGGCAGGAATTTGCATCATTAAGATCATTTCAAAGAAATGATAACTTGGTTCTTCTTTCACTTCGGGTTCGACATACGGTATCGCACTCTCCTTATAGGTGGTGAAATATGTCTCCCCGTGTATGGTGATCATTTTGCCATTAATGACAAACTTGACCTTCTGATGGAGACTTGAAGGAATAGTGCCAACCATGTGAATCCAAAGTCTTCCGAGTAACAAGTTGAAAGTCCTCGGAATATCCACTACTTGGAAGTCAATCAGAAAAGGCACAAGGCCAATGTTTACCTTGAGCTCGATATAGCCAATAATATCTTTCTTCACTCCATCAAAAGAGCGCGCGATTACCTTAGAAGGGTTGATGAGCTCTTCACTAATCCCCAAGTAATGCAGTGTGCTTAGTGGACACAAATTAAGTGCGGAACCATTATCTATTAGCACCTGTGACATCTCTTTTCCCTAGCATTTAATGGCAATATACAAAGCCTTATTATAGGAACGCCCGTCAATTAGGAAATCTTCATCGGAGAAGTCGATTTGATCCTTCAGAAGAATAGTGCCAACAAAGTCTTTCAATTATACTTCATTAATCGTCTCCGGGACGTGAACCTCATTGAGAAGTTTCATAAGTACTATTTTGTGGTTTTTTGAAGTTTTAAAGAGATCCAACAGAGAAATTTGTGCTGGCATATTCCTTAACTGTTCAATTACCTCGAATTCGCTCATCTTCATGATCGAAAGCAACTATTTAACATCTTCTTCAGTCACTCCTTTCTTTTCGTGTTCACTATCCTTCGGGGCATTACATCTCCTCGATCGGGTTATGGCATCGACTTCTTTGGGAGAGTAATCCTAAGGTACACACTTAGTGTCAAACTTTTTTTTTTTGGAGGGAGAGTGATGATCACAGGCTGTGTTTCTTCTTCTTTAATCTTCAGCTGATCAACGGGAAGCTGAATAATGATTGGTGTGAAGTGACTTTCCTCCTCCTTCTGTTTATCTACCTCATCAAGCTTGATTAGAAATGATGTAATCATGGATACCATGCTTCTATTGGCTTCGTCAGTATCTATTCCACCCCAACCGTCAGGTGTGACTGTTTTGTTCTTGAATCCCCACTAAGGATATGTATATTTGATATGGTAATTGTATTTTCTGTTGATACCTAATTTTTAGCTCATTTTTTAAATTTTTTAAAATTTTGTAAATTAGGACTACGAATCTTGGCCAAGCCTAGAAACCTATTTCTCAAGCAAAAAAAAATAATTTTTTTATCATTTTTATGCATTTTTCCTTAATTTCTTTTACTCAAAATAGATGAGAAAATCAAGAAAACTAGCAAATGGGATCAGAAAATTTCATAAAAATAGTCATTAGTCTTATTTTAAATCCAATTTCATGAATGCATTGTCAATTTTGAAATATCTCAATTGGGTATATGTTTTTTTCCTAAAACTGGGCAAAATTAAACTCGAATGGAACCAAATATGCAATTAAATTTTTTTTAGTCATTTTTTAGTCATAGTGTCTTCACAACAATTGATTCTGGGACCTTAAATTGCATAATGGTCGGTCCAATTGCACAATTTGACATAAAAATAAAAAATCCCCAAAATTTGATTGAAAATTAGGAATTTTGAACCCAAATTGGGAATCGTTCTCAATATGAAATTGTCGAAATATGAGACCATCATTTCTAGGGTTAAACAAATGTGGGTAATTCAATTTTAGCATCAATTTTTCCTAATTAGTTCATTAGGACATCAAATTAACAAAACCCTATTAGCTAGAATATAAAAATGAAAAAATCTTGGAAACAATTATAATAAAAATTGGGAAAAATCACATATTTGGGTTCGGAATATGATGTGGAATTCAATTTTGGGGTCAAATTTGGAAAATTGGGTTAAAATCAGCTCAAGTTTGTGAATTTAGACCAACCCGGGTCTATCGAGTTGATCGGGTCAACTCGACCTGACTCGGGTAGGTTGTCTTCTCACCCGACTTAGCAAAAATGTGCACTAAACCTAGAAAAACATTTTAAACCCGTGACTTCACCGATCATTCGAGATCAAACCGGCACGTTTTAATTAATTTAGCTAGCTGGAAAATGTCCAGCTAGCACCGGTTAATCAACCCCAACCGATTACAAGTCGGTTCTAACTAAATTTGGGCGGGAATTGATCAACAAAAAACAAAAAAAAAAACTGAGGAGAAAGGAGGAATGTGTTCGACAGAATGCCATAGAGAGAGAATCAAAGAGGAAAAACCAGAAATCTAGAGAGAGAGAGGAGTGGAGATCCCTAGGTTGAGTGATTAGTGCCGGTTGATTGAATGGCGCCAGCAAATCGACCGTCTAGGGAGGATCTCCTCCTCGGGTGAACCAGAAGTAAGCTGACTGTGAAGGCCTGAAATTGGGCATTTTCCGATCAATTCAGACCTATTCCGGTGAATCCAAGACCACTAGGGTGAAGAACAAGTGTCAAGGAATAGCCCAAGAGGCACGGATCACTTTGGCAATTTCATTTGATCATAGAATGAAGCAGGTAAATCCCATTCAAAGTCACGATTTTTCCAGAATTCAAAAAAATGTGATTTGATTCAATCCGGTTGTTCTTGTGTTTTTTTTTTTTTGTGATTTTGCATTCCAAGATGTTCATTACTAGTTTCTAATCATTTTGGTGTTGTTTGATTGTGTTTTTGATTTAGCTTGTTTGATGTTTTGATAGTTGTTAGAACCGATTTAGACGGCTAGGGCAGCTAGTGTTAGGATTAGTGTTCTGGAAAATTTTGTTTAAATTAGTGTTAGGTTAGGATTTTCCAATTGGTTTTTCGCTGGTCAGCAAACGTCCAACGACGCTTTGATTGGACTAAATTGCTAATAGAACACATAGACTTCATAAAATGGTGTAATCGGAACGGTGAGATAGTCGTCGGAAGGCCGCCGGCGGTGAGCTCAAAGTTGCGGCCTCGAGAATGTTGAACTAGAAATAATGCCCACCAAGTGTTTGTAAAAATGCCTAAATGAAAAAAAATGGCAAAACGGCGCCGTTTTGGCATCGTGCCCGTCGGAGGGGATGACCGGTGATCGATGCCGGTGACGCCCTATTCGGCCAAGCCGAACCTAGTTGAACTGGGTTGGTCCAGTTTGTTTCCCCAGCAGGAAATTTTTTTAAAAATAAATAATAAATAATAAAAAAATTGAAAAACTTGAAAATTTACCAAAAATCGAAAAATTCAAAGAAAAAATTCAGAAAATTCATAAAAATTCCAAAGCAAATTCAGAAAAATTCAGAAAAATGTAAAAAATCTGAAAAATTAATAAAAAAAATTGGAAAATTCATAAAAATTTTCGACAAATCATAAAAAAATCAATTTTCGATTTAAAAATTTTTCAAAAAAAATCAAAAATTTTGAAAATTTGCAGAATAGTCCAAGAACACCATGCCAAGCCATAAAAAGTGAAATTTGAATTTTTTGAAGTGCTCAAGTGGCATTTTTAGAAAATGCCAAATTCAGGGGTTATAACCCTTAAAAAAACCCTAAAACCCTAAAAATGTGTAAATCATGAAATGAACAAGCCTTTAGAGCTTCATTAGGGTTTGGGGTGTTTTTGATTGATTTTCGTTTTAGAGACCAGTTAGGATTGATGGACTTGACTGACTTTGATTGTGTATTTAATATTTGTTTGGTCTTTCCTGTAATTAGAATAAATAGGATTAGTGGGTAAGCCTCGAAAATTCGCATGACACATTAGACATCAATAACGTAATTAAGTCCCTATACTCAGTAGCATTGGTTCGTACAATTGTTGTATTTCTCTCATATCTTATTTAGGTTTCTAGTCGACCTACCAATAATAACTAGTGTCGACTTCAAAATCACAAACCTTGACTAAATAGGAAATTACCTTCCACTGTCACATGAGGTATGATCTGGAAGAGACCCTTACACGGAAATACCTCCTAGGCGCGCAAATCCCGAAACCCCCAAAAAACAGGAGCGATGCGACAAGCTTGGTGACTCCGCTGGGGAATAATGAACTTTTTCTAAGTAGACTTAGGCCTAGAAAAAATGCTATGCTTGTGTTTTGTGCTTGCAAAGATCCCAGGTATGTCCTGCTAATGATAGTGTTAAATGGTTTGCAGGCGGGTGTTATAAGGGGTGTGGTCTTTGCTAACCCTTATTTTGTAGGATGGTGTTGGGATTAAATGTGTTTTGAATGAATTTTAGAAGTGATGTTTGGTCATTAATTGCTATGCATGTTTTTAAATTGCTAGCGCTGCACCATTAGCACACACCACCGTGGCCTAATCTCAGCTACATTTAGGGTAACCCTTAGGAGGTATGTGTTTAGGCAAAACTATGGACTGATTGCCCATGAGATTATTCAAATACAATATCGATCACCGAAGTGGAATAATATTTCATTACTTTAGGCCGATTGCCTATTGGAATGGAATCCCTTGTCCATTAAGGTGATGACCTCGAGCCTTTAGTATATCCCACCCTTTTAGGCATCAAAATTTCACTAGTTGCATTCGCTTGTCTTTGTGGTTAGTATACCTAAAACCAAATAAAAATATCATGGTAAACAAGTATTATTCCATTCCATTCCTTTACAATTATACATGTTAGTTGGCACATTCTTAAAAAAAATACCTAAATGACATTCAATATTTGGTCTAAATGCCCTTTTATTTAGAATGCATGATGAGGGCATCATACTCCATTTAACCATTCTTTCAGTTTTAGATTAAATGTATAGGTCCATGATGGATTTCTCATGTAATTCAAATACTTATTTCAATGTGGTTGAAGTTGTAAACCATACTCTAGGACTTTATGGTCTAAATGGAGTATGACAGAATGGGCATTTACATCGCACATTGAATTTGTCCATAATCTCAACTATCTGCTCTTTTAGGGTTTAAATGGACTCAAAATGACATTTGCATTACTTTCGAGGAATGCAAATGTACTTTATCTTCGTTTTACCTCAAAAGGACATATGATTGAAATGGAGGCATTAAAATTGATTCGCAATCCATGGTGATTAATGACAAAACTTTTTGCATGGTTAGACTCAATAGGAAAACTAGGCATTCAAGTAATTCCCATTCCTCGGAAGGAACTTATTACTTGGTGGAAAGGCATGTCCAAGGATAACCAAACTTATGTCCAAGAAAGGCTTGGATACCTTCTCAAACTTGTGCATGTGGAACATCAAGTCAACTTAGTCCAAGCTTTGGTGCATTTTTGGGAGGCTTCTACCGCGACATTCCATTTTGGAGAACATGAATTGGTACCAACATTAGAAGAATACTAAGTTGTCATTGGAATTAATTCTAAACCTAGGGTCGTAGAGCCACCCATTGGACTTAATCCTATGAGCCTTTTAGTCGAATTCCTCAATCTCAAAACTTCCAAAATTGAAAAGCTAATCAAATCAAACATGGGTAGATTTACATTATCTTTCCTAGTGGACAACTTTCAAAACTTCCTAGGGAAATAGGAAACACTTCAGCATGGGTATTCATTCTAGCTTTCTTCGGCTTTATTCTATTCCCCGTGGCTAGAACAGGATTAGACCCTTTAGTAGCTGTGATCACAAGACAAGCATGTCTTAAATGGGACTTCTCTAATATGCTTCTTGCATATCTTTCGAGCTTCCACTGGTCTTTTGTCATTATGGTTCATCTCACGCATTCGACTTTGGTGTCGTTTCATGAACATTCGCGAAATTTATTCGATGATAAATCCAATTGAACGATACATTCCTATCCAAATTAAATTATCCAAACAATCTTTCTTAGATCGGTCTAACTTCATTAGAGTCTTAACTCCTGATCAAATCTAATGGCGGATCAATTGGCCAAAGATTAGCAAGCCAAAGATCATGAGCCAAAAGGGAAATGCGGTACCATTACTTGGTTTGAGTGGAGGAGCAACTTATTGCCCTCTAAGGGTTATTAGGTAATTTGGGATACTTCAGTAAGTACCACTGGTATGGAATCCCAAAAAATTCGCCTTTGACTTCTCAAGTGAAATTATACCCGAGGAGGAGAAGAATATCTTTCAAGCCAAAATTCACAAAATCATCCTATCTTTAGATAACCTACTTGAACAAATAATTGAGTGGCCAAAGAGTTTGGAAGAAGACATAAAGATTTGCATGGCTTCTAAAGAATACGTCAAATGGATAGAAAATAGTTGTCCAATTGATGTTGAGCCATATGTCCCGTTGAGCATGGTATCGGATCCTGTGGATGAGTATGTCCCAAAATACATCATTCCAAGCATGCCTAGAGTGGAACCCTATGTCCCTGAAGAGGTTGTGATTGATGTGGAAGAATGGGAGTCTCGAACTAAGAAATGGGAAGAATATTAAAAGGAGAAAGCTATCTTAGCTAGCAAGAAGCCTAGGATTGGATGATTTAGATTTCCATTTGTTTTTAAAATTATGATGTCAAACAATTTCAAATTTTATATGCAATGATGGATTGATCATTTTCTAAACATGCATAGATAATTTCAAAACACGATTTCAAAACATAAAGAAATTATCATGGATTGCAATTCTTTGAATTGTATGATTCCTTGAGAAAGACATTGATGAAGAATTTTATACAAGGCTAAGACTTGTATAGAATTTCTTATCCTTGACAATCTCATAAAATCATACTATTAAAAGGATGTAGGGTTTCATGATTACTCTATTATACTGATATCAAGTCTTTTTTGGCGAATCAGGTTGTTTAGCAATGGAAAGTAAAAGACCTCGGACTCGCTTACAACTTAGAATGGCAGAAGAAGAAACCTGTGCTCGACTAGTTGAAGTCGAGAATCAAATGACCCAAATGGTTGCAATGATAGCAGAAATGAAGGCTTTTATTCTCGCATTTCGAGGATCTTATCCTACTACTCCAAATGTAGGAACTTTGAATGCAACCGAAACACCAATTAAAGACCCAGTCAGAAACAAAGAACTGGTTCAAGAAAATCGTCCAAAGACTATGCTTGAGGTGGTAAATTTGGAAGAGGATGATCAAACCAAAAAGGTATCCAAAACAAAGGATGAAGAAGAGGTCAAAATATTGGCCAAAATTGAAGAATACTTAGCAATTCAAGGCTATGAGCTACAAAGGTTTGACAAGTTCTTGCCATACTTAAAGGTGATTGTTCCAGAAAATTATAAGGAACCAGAGTTTATGAGCAAGTATGATGGCACTGGTTGTCCTAAAAGTCATTTGAAGTATTATCTTCGTAAGATGGCAAGATATTCAAACAACGTATCACTTCTTATTAGCACATTTCAAGATAGTTTGAGAGGGGTGGCCATCGCATGGTATACAGCCCTCGACATAAAAGACTTCACTAAATGGGATCATTTCGCGGGAGAATTTCTTTGCCAGTATAAGTTTAATGTTGAAGTACTCCCAACTAGAGAGGATCTCATCATAACTGAGAAACGGAAGAATGAAGGGTTCAGAACATATGCATAGAGATAGAAAGCTGTTGCCTCACAAGTAAAGCCCGCTATAAGTAAAGACGAGCTCATTAAGCTTTTTCTAAAATCATTACCAACTGAGTATTACGATAAGCTTCATGTATCAGGCTATGAGACATTTACCATATTGGTAAAAATGGGTGAAAGAATTGAATGGGGTTTGAAAGAAAAGAAGGCTTAAGAAACAATAGCACGAAGGCTTTACCCTAGGAAAAAAAGACAAAGAACCCATCCGAGAAGTGGCTATGGTGTCAAGCCCAAGTACTCATCAAGCATCATTTCCAAAGCAATCAAATGTCGCTTGGAAGAATCCGAGGCAATTCGAGCCAAATAGAAGGCCCATGAGAAAATATACACCATTGCCCCGACCCCTATCAAAGCTATTACCAATGTTTCTGGAAAGGCATTTGGCGGTCAATAGCACGAAGGCTTTACCCTAGGAAAAAAAGACAAAGAACCCATCTGAGAAGTGGCTATGGTGTCAAGCCTAAGTACTCATCAAGCATCATTTCCAAAGCAATCAAATGTCGCTTGGAAGAATTCGAGACAATTCGAGCCAAATAAAAGGCCCATGAGAAAATATACACCATTGCCCCGACCCCTGTCAAAGCTATTACCAATGCTTCTGGAAAGGCATTTGGTGGTCAAGGAAGTACCAAGAGACAATCCTGCAAGATTTTCTTGGTACGATGAGTCAAAGACTTGTGCTTATCACATGGGAGAAAAAGGACATGATGTAGATAATTATCCTACTCTAAAGTACAAGGTTCAACAGCTCATTGATAAGAAGATATTGAACTTCCAAGAGCCCGAGCCAAATGTACATTAGAATCCTCTTCTTGAGCACAATACAATAAACATGATCAAGGATGAGGAAATAGTTATTGAGTCTGATGATGAAGATGAATATGAAGTCAAGATTAAAGCTTCTCGATTAGGGGATGCTCGCTTTCATCAGCAAGCACTTTTAAAAGGCGAGATTGTAGACAACTTGAGAGAGGGTTCATGGAAATATAACTTCTAAGTGAAATATACCCCACCTCCTTAGGCATTCAAAAATGAAGTAATTGTACTTGACGGTTAGGGTGGTATGGACGATGAAACTACTCCTGAGGAGAAAGCTCTACTAAAGAAAGAAATATTTCTTGATGAAATAGATCAAGATGAAAAGGAGAAAGAAATAGTTCGTCAGGGTGAAAGGCATTTTACCTAGAAATGGGCCAGGGAAGGTGAAAATGTAGACATACTTGGTCAAGACAGTGGTAAATATAATTACAGTATCAAATATACTCTACCACCATGGGTTTTCAAAAATGAAGTCATTATATCGGACGGATAGGGTGGCATGGATGAGGTCCGATCAGCCAATTGAATCTCGAGGAAAATAAAGATCGGGAAGAAAAAAAGAAGAAAAAGACTCGTCGAGGTGATGGGCGATTTGTTCAAAAAGCACGAAGATAAGGTGAAGTCGTCGATTATCTGGGTCAAGACAGCGGTAAATATAATTACCGTGCCAAATATACACCTCCTTTATGGGCATTCAAGAACGAAACAATCACACCTGACGATTGGGGTGGAATGGATGCTGACGAAGCCATTAGAAGCATGGTATCCATGATTACACCATTTCTAATCAAGCTTGATGAGGTAGATAAATATAAGGAGGAGGAAAGTCACATCACACCAATCACTATTCAACTTCACATTGATCAGCTGAAGATCGAAGAAGAAGAAACACAGCCTGTGATCATCACTCTCCGTCCAAAAGAAAAGTTTGACACTAAGTGTGTACCTTGGGATTACTCTTCCATAGAAGTCGATGCTATAACCTGATCGGGGAGATGCAATGTCCTGAAGGAAAGTGAACACGGAAAGAAAGGAGTAACCGAATAAGATGTTAAACAGTTACTCTTAGTCATGAAGACGAGCGAATTCAAGGTAATTGAATAGTTAAGAAAGATGCCGGCACAGATTTCTCTATTGGATCTCTTCAAGACTTCAGAAAGCCACAAAATGGTACTTATGAAACTTCTCAATGAGGTTCACATCCCAGAGACGATTAATGAAGTACAATTAGAAGACTTTGTTGGCGTTATTCTTCTGAAAGATCAAATTGCCTTTTCTGATGAAGATTTCCCAATTGACGGGCGTTCCCACAATAAGGCCCTGTATATTGTCATCAAATGTCGGGGGCAATGAGGTGTCATGGGTGCTAATTGATAATGGTTCTGCATTTAATTTGTGTCTACTAAGCACATTGCATCGCTTAGGGATTAGTGAAGAGCTTATTAAATCTTCTTAGGTAACCGTGTACTCATTTGATGGAATAAAGAAAGACGTTATTGGCGATTTCGAGCTCGAAGTAAACATAGGCCCTGTGCCTTTTCTGATTAACTTTTAAGTAGTGGATATTCCGAGGACTTTCAACTTGTTACTTGGACAACCTTGGATCTACATGGCTGGCGCCATTCCTTCAAGTCTCTATCAGAAGGTCAGGTTTGTCATTAATGGCAAAATGATCATCGTATACGGGGAGACATATTTCACCATCTACAATGAGAGTGCGATGCCGTATGTCTAACCCGAAGTGAAAGAAGAACCAAATTATCATTCTTTCGAAATGATCTCAATGGTGCAAATTCCTGCCGGTTGCATCATAAAATCCCTGGAGTTCTCAAAATCATCCATGATGTCTGGAAAGATGTTAAGCCAGTATGGATTTACTCTCGGTAATGGCCTTGGGTTGAAATCCCAAGGAATCAAAGAACCTATCACTCTTCTCACTATAAGGATGAAGTACGGAATAGGTTATATTCCAAATAATTCTAAAGATCACCATAGAGGCCAAGGTTGAGGTTGAAAGAACCATGGAGGTTGTAGAGGCCGAGGTGATTGCCTTATTATTTCATCCATATAGAATGGCAAAGTTAAAAAGCTTTCCTATCATCATATCTACATTAAGGAATTTTTTCCTAGACCTTCCAAGTTACTTCAAGAAGAAGTCCTATATGCAGAGGAAGAATGTGTTCTGCCAAGTTTATTCAAAGAGAATACCATCAACGTTATCATAACTGAGATGGAAGTTACCTACGCACTGGAGTAGGAAGAGTCTCTTCAACTTTTGCTATTAGTTTTTTCTATTGCATTTTATCGATTGCAATTTCAAGTTTCCTGTGATTTCATTTGCAATGTTTCAGTCAAAAATTTTGAAATATGATTTCTTTGAAAATGCACTAAGCATCAAAATTCCCTTAAAGGGATAATTTGACAAAAGGTTTTGAAAAAATTCAAAGAAAAAGTTTGGATCAAATCGAATGGAAGGACCTTCAAATGATGAAAGGTAAGCCATATCCAAACACATCCCTTATACACTCAAAGTCAAAGTGTAGAAGTGAGTAAGAAAAACTCATCCGAAGGAAATAAGGGATCACATGGATTGAAATGATGAAAGGCAATCATTTCATTATCCCAAACACATGCCTATCCCCAAAATAGTAGAGAAGTTTTTCCAAAACAATACTATTAAGAACTACCCCACATTGAGGCATATCAGGAAGTTTGTGGATTGATACTATGGAGACTAGGATCAAGAAAGATTTTATTGCGTACTCTAGCATCAATCTTTCTGTGATAACTTCATATGAAATCATATGGAAGCTCAAGACATCCCAAGATGAAGAAGAGCACTTCATTTCTTATACCCAAAAACATTATCTTTGGCAAAGCCCAATTGAGCCTGAATATTCATTTCAGAACCTCAAATTGATGATCATCTCTTCACACTGGAGCATGAACATATGATTCACTTTAAGAGATAAGAAAAAAAAAGGGCAAAACACAGAGTCCTTAGAATTCAAAAAATCAAAGACAAAAGAGACTGGGGCATGAAAAAGTATTGTGCCTAGTAAAACCAAGGCCAAATGCCCGAGTACAATAAGAAAGAAAAGAGAGTGCAAAAGAAAGCTTAAAACGACAAAAGTCTTGACAAAGCAAAGTCAAGATCACGTGAGATCATAGATCACAACAAGTAAGAATGAGCAAAACAAAAGAGATTGTGATGAATGATTAGAGGACTCTGATGTGCATGGAAGAAAAGATCTCTAGTGAGCAAAAAGAAAAGTGGTGATACCAAGAAGATCATTAATTTCATGAAGACTCTGAATTCAAATAAATGAGCCTTTTGAGCCTACCCAATACCAAAAATACAACCTCTCCCCAAAGACTTTTCAAATTAGGATGTTGAGAGAAGAAACATTACTTTATGACAAGAAGCCATCACTCAAAGAAGTGCATGCAATAATATCTTATCTTATCCTCGAGGTTCTTAACTTGTAGACCCGAAGTCAGATATGATGAAATCATTTTTCTTGGCCTCAAAATGCATATTCTTTGAATAGCCATTGACCAAGCCAACATTATAGTCCTCCAAAAGACCTTATCGAATCAATTGGATTGTATACATTGCGAACATCTCCGAACACCTAAGGATTGGTTAAAAGAGAAAAATTAAGAGATATCAGACAAGTCCCCTTTCAATCGAATGAAGAAAAGACTAAGTTCATAGATCGAAACAAATCCTTTCTAATGAAGGTCTTCCAAATAATCATTTCAAGCATTTCTTGAAAGATTGTGAGCAATTTGTTCAAATAAGCCATTGAAAAGGAAATTTGATTGCCTGAAATGTATTTAATACAAAGAATGCATTTTTCAACACTAGGTATCAAAAGTTTTTGGTCAACTTAAAATCAAGTTTTCAAATAGTTTGTGACTAGCTAAAAGAAAAACCACATTTCAAATGGTTTTGGTTAACTTCAAAACTCCTCTTCAAAATAGTTTTTGGTCAACTAAAAAATCATGCAAAGGTTAGTAAAACCTTAAAATCACAAAACTCAAGATTAATGCGTTCATTATTTGAAGTCTTCCTAAAGTCCTGCAGGCAAGGAGCCTCTAGGCAATTTCCAAAATCCTACGGGTGAGGAATCACTTGGCAAGTCTCCAAAATTCAAGTCCTACTGGTGATGAACAGTTAGGCAAAATTCAAGTCCTACTGTTGATGAACAGCTAGGAAAAATTCAAGTCCTACTTGTAATGAACCGCTAGGCAAATCCAAAGTCCTACAGGCGAGGAGTCTCTAGGCAATTTTCAAAATCCTACGGGTGAGGAATCACTTGGCAAGTCTCTAAAATTCAAGTCCTACTGGTAATGAACCGCTAGGCAAAATTAAAGTCTTGTTGGTGAAGAATCATTAGGCAACAATTCAAGTCCTGCTGGTAAGGAACCATTAAGCAAAATTTCAAGTCCTACTAATAAGGAACTATTAGGCAAAAATTCAAGTCCTACTGGTCACAAACTGCTAGGCAAATCTAAAGTCCTACAGGCGAGGAGTTTCTAGATAATTTTCAAAACCCTACGGGTAAGGAACCACTCGGCAAGTCTCCAAAATTCAAGTCCTACTGGTGAAAAACCATTAGGCAAATTCAAAGTCCTACAGACGAGAAGCCCTTAGGCAAAATTAAAGTCTTGCTGGTGAGGAACCACTAAGCAAATCCAAAGTCCTAGAGGTGATGAGCCACTAGGCAAATCCAAAATTCTCAAGCAAAGAGCTTCAGGTATTCATGGTTCGTGAGTTCATTATTAAACCATGAAATCTAAATAACCATCACAATTATCACCACCATCAATTCATGCCCTTGGATAAGTAACAAAGGAACCCTCACAAACAGGTAAATTTCTCTCCCCCAATCATTAAGAATAATTCAAAATGTGTCTTGAAAAGAGAACTTTTGGATTAGATTACGGATTTCAAAAGCAAGATCCCTAATCAATTATTGTGAAATTTCCATCTTATCTTGTTCGGTGAGTCGACTGAAAATTCAGGTGTCATTTTATCTTTGAGATCAACCTCTAACGGGCTCAATCTCAAAGAGGAGCTGCTGTTGACACTTAATTTTTAGCACATTTTTTAAATTTTTCAAAAATTTCAAAATTAGGACTAGGAATCTTGGCCAAGCCTAGAAACCTATTTCTCAACCAAAAAATAATTTTTTAGCATTTTTTTTATCATTTTTCCATAATTTCTTTTAGTCAAAATAGATAAGAAAATCAATAAAACTAGCAAATGGAATCAAAAAATTCCATAAAAATAGTCATTAGTCTTATTTTAAATCCAATTTCATGAATACATTGTCAAATTTGAAATATCTCAATTGGGTATATGTTTTTCCCAAAATTGGGCAAAATTAAACCCAAATGGAACCAAAAATGCAATTAAATTTTTTTTAGTCATTTTTAAGACATAGTGTCTTCACAACAATTTATTCTGGGACCTTAAATTGCATAATTTGACATAAAAATAAAAAAATCCCCAAAATTTGATTGAAAATTAAGAATTTTGAACCCAAATTGGGAATCATGCCCAATATGAAATTGTCAAAATATGAGACCATCATTTCTAGGGTTAATCAGATGTGGGTAATTCAATTTTAGCATCAATTTTGCCTAATCAGGTCATTAGGACATCAAATTGAACAAAACCCCATTAACCCGAATATAAAAATGAGAAAATCTTGGACACAATTATAATAAAAATTGGAAAACATCAGATATTTGGGTTCAAAATATAATGGGGAATTCAATTTTGGGGTCAAATTTGGAAAATTGAGTTAAAATCAGGTCGAATTTGTGAATTTAGACCAACCCGGGTCTGTTGAGTCGATCGGGTCAACCCGACCCGACCCGGGTAGGTTGTCTACTTCGCCTGAGTTAGCCAAAATGTGCACTAAACCTAGAAAAACATTTTAAACCCACAACTTTGCCGATCATTCGAGATCACACCAGCTTGTTTTAATTGATTTGGCCAGTTGGAAATTGTCCAGCTGGCACTAGTTAATCAATCCCAATCGATTACAAGTCGGTTCTAACTGAATTTGGGTGGGAATCGATCAACAAAAAACAAAGAAAAATTGAGGAGAAAGGAGGAATGTGTTCAACAGAATGCCATAGAGAGAGAGAGAATCAAAGAGGAAAAGCCAAAAATCTAGAGAGAGAGAGAGAGGAGTGGAGATCCCCAGGTTGAGTGATCCATGCCCGTCAATTGAACAGAGTCGGTAAATCGACCGTCTAGGGAGGATCTCCTCCTCGGGTGAACCAGAAGGAAGCTGATTGTGAAGGCCTGAAACTGGGCATTTTCTGGCCAATTCAAAACTGTTCTGGCGAATCCAAGACCACCAGGGTGAAGAGCAAGTGTCAAGGAACAACCTAAGCTGCACGGATCACTTCGACAATTTCATTTGATCATCGAATGAAGCAGGTAAATCTCGTTCAACGTCATGGTTTTTCCAGAATTCAAAAAAATGTGATTTGATTCAATCCGGTTGTTCTTGCGTTTTTTTTTTATTTTGCATTCCAAAATGTTTGTTGACATCTAAATTTTGGCAACCATTTAGTTGTAATTTGCATAGAAAATTAGGGGTTAAATTTTAACCCCTAAACAAAAATATTAAAATTGCATAACATATAGTTTAGGTCCATTTAGGTTAATTGCATTCCACAACAGATCGTCGATGGCGAGAAAGTTGAAACTTCATTGCGTAAGTTGAGTTCGGGCATCTGAACAAGACTTGGCTCACTCGGAAGGCAAATGCCAGAAATTACAAGTCAAACGAGCTTGGTTGTTTTAATTTGAGCTTAAATTAGCCCATTATGCTTAATTAAATAAAAGCCCACGTTAATTCAGCCCATTTGAAATTAAATGATAATTAAAGCCTAAGCCCATTAGAACTAGAAAGCTCATCTAATTGACCTAGGTTAGCATTATAAATATGTCATTAGGTCACATAATCGAGGGTTCTCGCATATTATTTAGATCAGTTTTTTTAGAGAGACATGAGTGAAACATGTGAGAAAGAAAGAGAGAGAGGCACACCGCCGGAGCACCGCCGAGCACGTCACTGCTCGGACGTGCACAACCGCCGTGCCACCGCCGTGCCGCCCCTCGCCATATGCTGCCCGCCCGAAGTCGCCGCTCGTTACAGCTCCCTGCCGCGTAGTTGCCCGCCTCCGCGCCATCTACAGCTGCTGCTGCCCTTCTGCTCGTCCCTGCGGATCACCACACCACTCCGGAGCAGCGCACCACGCTGGAGAAGCACAACCGTCGGATAGCCTTACCGCCGTCTACACCACTACTCACCGACGAACGTCACTGCCGCCGTCACTGCTCTGTCCCTCAATCGCTGTCCGGACGTGCCCCTCGCCAGAGACATCCTGCACCGCCGCTGCCCCACCATGCCGGACGCCTTTATCTACGCTACACCGCCGCTGCCCCTACTCTGCCGTTCGCTGCCCACACTGCCGGAATAACACCCATACGCCCGCTGCCCCGCCGTGCCGCCTTGCCATCCCAACGTCGCTATCACCGCCATCGTGAGCCATCGTCGATCGCCCACCGTCGTTTGTCCCGTGATCCCAATCTCGATTCGTGATCCAAATTTGGAAATTTTTTCAAATTAGGTAAGGACATTATCCAAATATTTTCTGAATATTTAGTTTCTTAATTTTCGAATGTTAGAATATTTCATGGATATTTGATGGATAATTACATATCTTAGGATAATTTTCCGATGTCTGCAATATTTGAAAACACTCGAAATTAGGAATTTTCCCTAATTTAGCAACATATCTAGATGACTATCCGACTTTATCCCTAAGGTACGATACGCGGCGATACAGAAAATCATTATCTTATCCATAATCACTTGGGTACGATATGGATTTTATGTGCTTTCCAAATTTGAACAATCGACTTTCCGTCAATATCCATAACCCTATAGATATGACCGTTAGTTTGATTTCTTTGACTACTTTGAGTTTGATAAGAAGAATCTTGCAGATTGCGTGGATTGTTTGAATGCGGTTATTATCTTTGTTTAATTGTTTTCCTTTTAAATAAAGAAAATCAAAAATTCGGTTAGTTAGATTTAAATTAGAAGTTTTGCATGTTTAGGGAACCATAAATATATCTAGTAGATAGGATAATTATTTAATTTAAATTAGGAGTTGAGATAATTTATTTCCTAGTTTAAATTAGGTGTTATTCTAATCCCGATAGATTATTTAGGTTATTTTTAAATTCCGAATTTCCATAAAAATTCCAAAAAGAATGAGTAGCTTTAGGATAGATTATGATAGATTGCATTCTTAATTTGAGAAATTTTTTATTTTGAATTTTTATAAAAAATATCAAAAAAAGTTGCTAGATTGCATGTTAATTTAGCCATTTTTTTTAATTCCGAATTTCATAGGAAAAATACCAAAAATAAATCATTTGCCCGTCATAAGAAATAGGTCACATCATCGCATGACATATAATTTGTATGTTAGGCTACATTAATCGCATGTCAATTTTGCACGTCATTACATATAGATTAGCTTTTATTTAAATAAGTGAAAATAAAAAAAAATTGAGTGAACTGCTTGTAATTAGAAATCATATTAGGATTGTTGATGTGATTTTCTAATTAACAATGTAGATGCTTATGTTGCTTCAAGGTTAGTAATTCTCCCAATCTTGTAATTTAATGTTTTAATTATTGGGTGTTACTTTGGTGGTTTGCACACCCGCATGAAAACCTCACATGTTAGTGACTAAGTTAAAATGAATCCAAACTGTCTGCCAAAACATTTTTTTGAAAAGAAAGGTACTAAAAGGGCGTTAGACTAGATCTAGCGTAATCAAGTCCCCGAACTTAGAATCTTTGGTTCGTAGAAATAAAACATATCTCCATATGTTTTATTTAAGTTTCTAATCGACCTACCACAAAAAGATTAGTGGCGATTCTAAGCATGAAAATATTTGCACATTAAGAACTTAAATCCTAAGTCGCAAATTGGTAGAGCTTGGGAGGGTACGAGTTAAACTTAGCCTTAATAATCCATTAGCCTGAGATGAAAATTTTAGGTCGCGACAGCTTGGCGACTTCGCTGGGGACTTGAGTTAAAACTCTTAGTGGACTTAGGCCAGTTTTTCTTTTTAAAAAATTTTTTTTTTCTTGGCAGCGAGGTTCCTAGATACGTCCCTAACATTTTAGGTGTTAAATGTTTTTACAGAATGGGAGGTATAAGGGAAGAAGTGATTGTTAACCTTTATTTTGCAGGGAGGTGTTTGAATGTATGATTTATTTTATGCACGAAGCGCTAAATGATATAACCTGTTGTGAATGCCTTGCATTTACACTACACTGCATACACTACTCGCTATCGGACCTGGGTGGCACAGGTTTAAGATGGTACTGAGACAGTGGATACCTCGAATATACTCATACGGTACGGGTCGCCCTCCTTGGTCCCGAAAGTTTTTTCATGGTGTCATTGAGTTCCCACCACGATTGTACCCATGGCAATTCGGGTTGGCTCTTTGACTAAGCCGGAGTCAGAGGAATCCCAGCCTAATCACCACCATGACTGGTTTAGCTTGGTAATCATCGCGTCTCTACTTTGCAAGCCAGAGTCTAGATAGAAATCGAACCTCACATTTCATGCGCATGTCTATGTGATTACCATTGTCCTATCTGGTCAAGTAAGTTTTCTAAACCTTTATCTCGCAATTTATTTATGTTTCTTATTTTCTTTGGTCGGTCCATGACATTAGGTCAATCGTGAGTCTTGGTCTATACACTATGGGAGAAGTAGACATCCAGATTCTTGATGCTCCTAAGGACAAGCTCCATGTCTGGTGGAATCTACTCAGCCTGACCAACCGCAAGCTAGTTGAGGGCCACGTTGGGAGGCTTCTCCCCTTATTGGAAGTCAAAGTCTATATCGGCCTCATACGAGCATTAGCACACTTCTGGTGCCCCGAGACATCTATCTTTATATTCGGTAAGCATGAGTTCACCCCGACTTTAGAAGAATATAGCGTAATCATTGGAAAACCTTTGGATTCGGAATTAGTCACACCACCTTTGGGAATCGATTCCACCTTAATGTTGTCTGAATTTTTGAATATCGAAAAAGATGAATTGGGAAAAGTTTTGAAAGCAAATTGCAGAACATGTCATTTTTTATTCTTGAGTCAATGTTTTGATAAAGCTACATCATTTCAAAAAGGCAGAATTTTTTTGCTAGCATTTTTAGGGTTCGTGATTTTTCCTTACTATAAGAATGCATGTAATCCGTCAATTGCATGGTTGGTCCAACAAATCTGTCTTGAAAAGAATTTTATCAACACTATTTTAGCCAAGACTTTTATTTCCCTCACTAAATTCAAGCAACATTTGACAAAACATTTCATACCCCTCTTGAACTATTACAAATTTGATTTTTATCTCACATAAAAGGGTGTGGCGATTTACTCACGATATCCGAGTTTAGTGATTCTAGTCATCCCGTCTTAAAGTATAAAGAAAAATAAGGGAATACACCTGATTATCATTACTTCGAATGGATCATTTTTATGAAAAATGCTAGACCCCAAGATTTCCAATGGCATGCTAACTGGTTCAAAGTTGAGGAAGCTCGGCTTATATGTAATGGTATTGGGCCGGTTCCACTTTTGGGATTCACTGGTGCAATCGAATACTACCCTGCCAGAGTATCTCACTAGTATCAGATTCTCCAAGGGCTTCCTCCAACGTTACAATCGGAACTCCTCCATGTTGACTTCACTGATAATGATAAAGACCACAAGGGGACCGTAGCTCAACTCAATAAGATGTGGAAGAAGTGTCGTCTTTGAAAGATAGCTTGGCCCAAAGAGGAGCTCAAGAGGAAGTAGAAGTCCTATTTCGCAACGACCAAGTATATTCGACGGCACAAAATCCCATAGGAGTTATTCTCGAAGATACCCAAGGTGTCTCTCAAGACCGCCACTCGTTCAGAGAACAACCGTCTCAAAAGGAAGGCCGAAAAAGCTCAAGAAAAAGCATCCAAAATAACTCAAGCTTATGAGCAGTTGAAGAAAGAAGTCACCTCCCATATGCCTATGGATCAAGCTAAATAGAAAAGCTTGAATTTATGTTCTCATTTCAGTTTTAGTATTTGAATTTGTTTAGGAATTGAGTCATTTGTTTTTGAATTATTTTAAGTGATCTCAAGTCATTGTCGTTGTAAAATTTTTCGTCATTTCAATAAAGAGGTCATTTCTAATCAAAGCGGTTAAACCAATGTCATGGATCGGCGTGTAATTCTTCTTGACACTTATGTATGCCTATTTTATCTATGAAATTAGGTAATTACGAACTGATTACGATCGCCTATTCGTACGCGGCTGAGAACTAGAATGGCCGATCAAACCGACATATGAGATCGTGTCGTTGGTATGGAGGACCAGATGAAGCAAGTCCTCATTGCAATGCAACAGATGTCCGCTGAGATCAAAGCCCTTCGGTCGACCCCCGTTCTAGCATCCCCTGAGGCATCAGCCCCAAAACATAAAGGTAGAAAAAATGTCGATATTGAGGAAGATGAGGATATTCCCAATTTGGAAGATGACCTCATCCAGATCATCGTCAACAAAGACACACTTGATGAACGGGTCAACAAACTTGAAGAGAGAGTGAAACAACTAGAGGGTTCACATCATTCACCTTCGATCGATCTGTCTTTGTATTCATAGATCAAAATCCCAAAGAAGTTCAAGATGCCAGATTTTGATAAGTACAATGGTACCTCATGCCCAAAAGCCTACCTGCAGTAATATCATATATAGATGACCTCGTATGTTGATAATGAACTCTTGATGATCCATACATTTCAAGCAAGTTTAATGGGTCTTGCTTTGAACTGGTATCTCATGAAGAAAATAAATGGCCTCAAAACCTAGAAGGAAACTAGTGAAGTATTCCTAAAGCAATACAGATTCATAATGGACATCATTGCCACCCGCGATGACCTTGAGCATGCTCAGATGAAAAAGACTGAGTCCTTCAAAGATTATGCTATCAGATGGTGAAATATAGCTGCTTAGGTTGTCCCACATATCCGCACCATATTCCCTGGCCTTGTGAGGATGATACATGAAGAGAAAGAGGTAATCGACACTTTAGGGCAACCGAGCAGCAAGTTCGATTATTATGTGAAGTACTTAGCACCCCGAGCTTCTATGTTGACCCCTGTGACATTGTCCCAGATGGATGAGGAGGTATGGATAGTCCAATCCCTCAAATGACAAAAGATTTTGATGATGCTATAGATGGAATCACTGTCCTGTTCGATGATTTCTTCATTGGAGCTATCGTGGAAGGACCGTTGGAGGGAATGGGTACTGGCCAACAAGAGTAACGCCTTTACTTTTTCGCACACTCCCCTGCGTAGGAATTTTTATTGCTTTTTAGGACTTGCCCTATCTCGGGTGCTGCTTTCCAAGACTTTTCATTTCTAGGACTTGATTGTTGCAATTTTCATTCAATAAATGTAATTCATTTGGTGATAATCAATGAAATTACGAATTATTTTCATGTTTTGAGGGCATGTCGAGGTACATCAAACCAGCCTGGTGATGATATCCAACTGATAAAAAAAAATATAGTCTAAGGAGAATTCTGAGGCCTAAGCTTCTTAATGCTCCCTCGCGCTAAAACTTTTTTGAAAATAATTTCAAAAACAAAAACCAAAAAAATTTTACAAAAAAAAAATGCAATGTTTACCCCTGTTTGTCCATATGAATTCCTTACTTTACATTTCAAGGACAATCTAGTGACACATGAAGGTATAGGAATGGTCCAATATGATGAATTATATGCAACCGAGCTTGATCCCAATGATGCCAGCGAACTTGACGATTCCTCGGATATTCAGTGCGATCTAGAGCAACATGAAAAGCCTAAAGTCCTTACATCAGACTAGACTGTCATCGTTAACCTGAGTGATTATGAGAAACCAAAGAGGTAAAGATAGAAGCAACCCTGCCCTTCTTGAAAGTGAGGTAAACGCCTAATTCAATTGCTGAAGGATTATCAAGATATCTTTACCTGGTCATATGCCGATATGCTAGGTTTAGACCATTCTATCGTGGAGCATGGCCTGCCTATTAATCCTAGCATGCCGCCTAAGAAACAGAGGCTACGGAGAACCAAGCCTGAGCTTTCGAAGAAAATAAAAGAGGAGATCACGAAACTCTTGAAAGTGGGATTCATCGAAGTTACCCAATACCCTAACTGGGTGGCCAATATCGTGCCAGTCATGAAGAAGGACGGCCGAGTTCGAGTTTGCATTGATTATCACAACATGAACAAGGCTAACCCTAAAGATGACTTCCCATTACCGCACATAGACGTTCTGATAGACAGTACTACGGGATTTGAGCTATTTTCCTTCATGAATGGTTTCTCAAGCTATAATCAGATAAGAATGAAGGACGGCGATAAGGAGAAAATAGCATTCATCACTCCTTAGGGGACATTCCACTATAAGGTCATGCCCTTCGGTCTTAAAAATATCGGGGCAATATATCAACGGGCAATGGTGACTCTTTTCTATGATATGATGCATAAGGAGATCAAGATCTATGTTGATGACATGATTGCCAAGTCTCGACCCGAAGAGAGTCATGTTGATACCTTGAAGAAGTTGTTCGACCAACTCCGCGAGTTTAAACTCCGTCTCAACCCAGCGAAGTGCGTATTCGGAGCAACGTCGGGCAAATTACTTAGGTTTATAGTAAGCAGTAAGGGCATTGAAGTTGATCCCTCAAAGTAAAGGCTATATGTGAGCTGCAACCCCCATCGTTCATGAAAAGAGTGTGGAGCCTCCTGGGTAGATTGAACTACATAGCCTGTTTTATTTCCCAACTTTCCGAAACTGCTAAACCATTCTTCAAACTTTTAAGGAAAAATGCTCAAGTGGAATGGGGCGATAATTGCCAAGAAGCGTTTAATGAACTAAAGCAGTGATTGATGAAGCCACTAGTGCTAGTCCCTCTAATGTTGGGCTAGCCTTTGATCCTTTACCTCACGATTCATAGCGAGTCTCTAGGTGCGATGCTAGCCTAGAGAAATCCTGAAGATAGAAACGAGCGAGCCATTTATTACCTAAGTAAGAAGTTCACAGTCTCGGAGTTGAATTATTCTGAAGCCGAGAAGACTTGCGCTACACTAGTATGGGTGCTCCATAGGCTAAGACAATATACATTGTATCACCAGACTTTGCTTGTGACTAAGGATGATCTCATCAAGTATTTACTTGATCAACCGGCTTTGGTAGGGAAGCTAGCCAAATGGCAAATTTTAATTTCAGAATTTGTTATGCAGATAATGTTATAGAAGTTAGTTAAAGGCCGAGTAATTGCTTACGTGTTAGCCGAAAATCCTGGAATCTCCGACGATGATAGATATTCTCTAGAAGATCGCATTTTGGTAATAAAAGAAGACACATGAACCATGTTTTTCGATGGAACTATGAACTTGGCTAGTTTCAGCACTGAGGTAGTCTTAATATCCTCAGATGGGCAACATTATCTAGTAGCAGCAAAGTTGGTGTTCTCGTGTACCATCAACATAGCTGAATACGAAGCTTGCATCTTCGGACTCTACGCCGCAGTAGAAATGGGGATAACTTAGTTGAAAGTGTTTGGTGATTCCGCTATGATTATTCTCCAAACTGTAAGAGAGTGGAAGACGAGAGATATCAAACTAGTGTCGTACCATAAATACCTCGAAGAAATCATAGAGGAATTCAAAGACATCTTCTTTGAGTACTTGTCAAGATCCCATAATCAGTTTGCTGATACGCTAGCTACGTTTTCATCCATGCTGCAAGTGACTGGTGGAATAGAGGTAGAACCCTTAAAAATCGAAGTCCTAATAAAACTGGCCTACTGTATGATTGTGATCGGAGAACATGACGAAAAGCCATGGTATTACGATATCATGAGTTACATCCAAAGACAAGAATTTCCTGAGGGAAGCACTCCGGCCGACAGGAAGTACATAATGAAAATGGCTTCAAAATTCTTTGTCAGTGGTGAAAAGCTGTACAAAAGATCCTATAATTCGATCCTGCTAAGGTGTGTAGATGCAGCTAAAGCTACTAGAATTATGCAAGAAGTACACAAGGGGATATGTGGTCCACACATGAATGATCACATGTTAGCTAAGAAGATCATGAGGTTGGGTTATTATTGGCTCAGTTTTGAAAGTGACTGCATCCAACATGTTCGAATATGCCATCGCTGTCAAGTTCAAAAGGATAAAATAAATGTTTCCCCAACGGAATTGCATCAGGTATCCGAGCCATGGCCTTTTTCAATGTGGGGCATCGATGTGATTGGCCTAATTAATCCCAAGGCATCGAATGGATATCAATTTATCTTAGTCGCAATTGATTATTTCTCCAAGTGAATTGAGGCGGCATCTTATACAAATGTTACTGCAAAGAATGTTGTAAGATTCATCAGGCAAGATATAGTCGCTCGTTATGCTGTCCCCGAGGCTATTGTCACCGATAATGGGACGAATTTGAACAACAAGTTCATAGATTAGTTGTTCAATGAGTTCAAGATCCAACATCTGAATTCATCTCGCTATCGTCTACAGATGAATGGAGTAGTTGAAGCCGCTAACAAGAACGTCAAGAAGATCCTAGCTAAAACGGCTGAAAACTATCGTGACTGGCATGAAAGATTGCCATTCGCGCTAATGGCATATCGGACTTCCATCTGAACCTTTATCGGGGTAACCCCTTTTTCCTTAGTGTATGGCATAGAAGCAATCCTGCCTATTGAAATAGAGATCCCTTCCCTGCGAGTCTTATCTCAAGTAGAGTTGTCTGAAGTGAAATGGCTGCGACAAAAGCATGAGCAGTTGAACCTAATTGATGAAAAGTGATTGAAAGCCATTTGCCACGGTCAAACCTATCAGCAGAGGATAGCTAGATCCTTCAACTAAAAAGTATGTCCAAGACACTTCGAAGTGAATGATCTAGTCCTAAGGAAAGTACTCCCAGTCTTTCCTGTTCCTGGGGATAAATTTGCCCCAAACTGCATCGGTCCATATGTGATTAAAAAGTTGCTTCCCGGAGGTACCCTGATTCTCGCAAAAATAGATGGTCGTGAGTTCTTCACTCTTGGTAATTCCGATGCTGTGAAGATATATTATTCTTGATAAAATCTAATATTTTGCAGCAAAATTTTTCAAGTGTTTGGTTTTACTTTGAATTGCAAACATTTCACTGATGAATAAATGATTTCAATCAATTTCAAGTTAAGATGTTTGCATTGACTTTAAATTCTGCATGGTTATTTTATCGATCTGTATCATCGACTTCAAAGGGGAAATCTATTTGAACAATTCAATAATTCATGTGGAATGAATTGAATGTGTTGAATGAAGTACATCGGAATGAGAAAAGACAAGCCCTATCCTATACATAAACCCATGTACTAATCTTCAGTGAGTTGAGTTGAAAAAATTCCATGTCGGCAAGGTAAAGAGTTATCTCGCAAAAGGTACGGCGACCGAAATGACAAGAGCCAATTCATTTCTCTATCCCAAACACAACAAGTTGTCCATTGCTTCACCACTTTGAACTAAACGCTTGGAGAAATCCTTTTAAATTACCCCTGTCAAGAACCATCCCACATCGGGACAAACTAGAGGTAAGTTAGCATCATAAGATGAAAAATGAGTAGTAATTTTCTTGCTCTCACTTGCATCAATCTTCGAGTGTTGCTTTTTCAAATGAATTCATACGAAGTTCGAGTGCCTTAGGATGATGAAGAGCATTTCTTTCTCTATCTTATACACGCTTTACCCTTTGATAAGCCCAATTGAGCCTGCAAATTCGTTTCTTAAACCCAGTTAGTGATCATCCCTCACACTGGGGCAAAGCAAAAGTCATCATTGTTTAAGCAGCGTATTCGGAGTACCAATAAAAGATGAAGACCTCTGAGAGTCCAAATGTCGAGTAATTTGGTAAAAACAAGCCAAAGTGTGGTTTGCCGATATATGCATTGTAGACAGTATGTGTCAAAAGTAAAAAAAAAAAAAGGGCAAGAAAAAGCAGTGTGCCTGGTAAAAGCAAGGCCAATGCCAAAAAAAAAGTTGAAAAAAAAAGGGAGATCTTTAGAGGAAAAAATGTCAAGATATGACATATCAGAGTCATGAATCCCAGTAGAGCAGTAGTCCTACAAGTCTCAAAGGAATTAAATGATGAACTCTCGAAGTCAATGGATCATCTACTGAGGAAACAATCCCTGGCGCAAAAAAGGACCGGTGATAATGCCAAAATGATCACCAACTTATTCATTCCAATTATACACATTTTGAGCCTAATGATCCATTCATTTCTCAACCCATCATCTTAGCCTACGTTACGTTCCTTGCAAAGTCTCTTCATATTATGGCACTTGAACTAACGTAGAGCTTCAGATGTTTATAAGCTTAGCTCAAAAAAGTGCAAGCAAGTCCATTTCTATCTCATTTTGTAGGGTTCTTGACTTGTAAACCCGAAGATGTTTGCGGAGTATTTTCTTTCAATAGCCTCGACTCGAAGAATCCCTTTTGCTAAGCCATTGACCACGCCCACATTACAGTCCTAGCAAAGACCTCTCGGATTGGTAAGTTCGTACTGTTTGCGAGAATACTCGAACCCTTGTCGACATGATGATGGTAAGATAGAGAGATTCTCATAAATAAGTCTTTTTCAATGAGAATGAGTGAAAGCCCTTTCGGATCGAAAATCCCTTATTTGACATTTTCAAGATACCCATTTGTGAGTTCGGATTGTCTTATCATGATTTCCCCAGTGAAGTTTTGTAATGCTGATTTAACAAAACCGTTATCTATGAAAACCAGTTGAAATCATAGTGCATAAGTATATGTGTTCTGGATTGTCCATGAATGCATATTACATGTTGGCTAAAACTGTGTCCAGTAGAAGACACGTCTTCAAGAGTCGGAGATATCACCAGGTAAGTATATCTATATCCCTTGGATGACTGTGACTATCTAGGTATCCTTAACTTGTTCGAGTAATCGTTAGGCCCCATATTTGATTATTTTGTTGTGATCTCTAGACGCCTTTGATGATATCTAGGTATCTATTGATCAAGCCTTTTCAAGTACCTATGATGATATCCAGGTACTTTGTCGAGGAATCTCCGAGCATTCAGGTTAGCCCCTCTGTTCTCCTAATCGTTAAGTACCTATAACGATATCCAGGTATATACCAATCAAGTCCTTTCAAATATCTCAGATGATAACTAGATATTTTGTTAGGCACACTTTTCACACAATCTCGAGAAGAATCCCCCGTGTCGTACCTACGACGATAACTAGGTACAACGGCCAAATCTTTACGAGTACCTATGAGGAAGGTATAGGTATTTCGTAAAGGTTGGAATATTCTTCTAATCTTGGAAAGTTCCCCCGTGTCGTACCTATGGCGATAATTAGGTGTAGCGGCTAAATCTTTATGAGTACTTATGAGGAGGTATAGATATCTCGTAAAGGTCGAAACATTTTTCCATTCTTTCTAGAGTTCTCCCGTGTCGTGCCTATGATGATAACTAGGCGTAGAGGCCAAATCTTTACGAGAACCTATGAGGAAGGTATGGATATCTTATAAAGGTCGGAATATTTATACGAATTGGACAAACTCCCCCTTTAAACACCTATGACGATATCTAGGTGTGATGGCTAAACTTTAACGAATACTCTAGACGATAACTAGGTATTTTGTTAAAGTCGAAATGAACTCCATTTCGCTAAATCGTTCTCTCAAGCATCTCAGACGATAACTGGATGTTTCGAGCTTTCTTCGTGTGTCTTGCTTGAATTGCAGGACACCGAAACCCTAACAGTTCATCAGGTAATACCTTTGGAAATGAGCCCAAATATTTGCCAAGTAACCTACAGAATCAGAGTCATGCCTCGAATTACGAAATCACTCATGTCAGGTAAGTAAACTCCAAGTACATTTTATTCATGTCAGCATGCATCATTTTTATTACATTTAAAAAAGGGACTCATAATCTCGATAAAAATATCATTCATTGCATATGCATAGTCAAAATTTAGGCATCATTTAGTCTTTGAATGCAACCTTTGCGAACTCACCTTCAAAGAGGGGCAGCTGTTGATACCTAAAATTTGGCAACCATTTAGTCGTAATTTGCATAGAAAATTAGAGATTAAATTTTAACCCCTCAACAAAAATATTAAAATTGCATAACATATAGTTTAGGTCCATTTAGGTTAATTGCATTCCACATCTGATTGGCAATGGCGAGAAAGTTGAAAATCCGTCGCATAAGTTGAGTTCGGGCATCTGAACGAGACTCAGCTCACTCGGAAGGCAAGGGCTGGAAATTACAAATCAAATGGGCTTAGTTGTTTTAATTTGAGCTTAAATTAGCCCATTATGCTTACTTAAATAAAAGCCTACGTTAATTCAGCTCATTTGAAATTAAATGATAATTAAAGCCCAAGCCTAAGCCCATTAGGACTAGAAAACCCATCCAATTGACCTAGGTTAGCATTATCAATATATCATTAGGTCACATAATCGGGGGCTCTCTTATATTATTTAGATTAGTTTTTTTTATAGAGACACGAGTGAAACACGTGAGAAAGAGAGAAAGAGAGAGGCACGCCGTCGAGCACGCTATTGGAGCGCTACCGAGCACGTCATTGCCCGGACGTGTACAGCCATCGTGCCATCGCCGTGCCACCCCTCGCCATATGCTGCCTGCTCGAAGTCGCCACTCGTCGCAGCTCCCCACCGCATCGCTGCTTGCCTACACGTCGTCCATAATCGCTGCTGCCCTTTCTGCTCGTCCCTGCTGATCGCCGCCCCATGCCGGAGCAGCACAACCGCCGGACAACCTTGCCGCTGTCCACGCCATTGCCACCGTCACTGCTCTATCCCTCATCCACTGTCCGGACATGCCCCTCGCCGGAGATGTCCTGCACCGCCGCTGCCCTACTGTGTCGAACGCCCTTGCCGACACTACACTGCCGCTACCTCTGCTCTGCCGTTCGCTGCCCATACCGCCGGAACAACGCCTATACGCCCGTTGCCCCGCCGTGCCGCCTCGCCGTCCCGACGTCGCTGTCACCACCGTCGTGATCCATCGTTGACCGCCCACCGTCATTTGTCCCGTGATCCCAATCCTGATCCGCGATCCAAATTTGGAAATTTTTCAAATTAGGTAAGGACATTATCTAAATATTTTCAGAATATTTAGTTTCTTAATTTTCGAATGTTAGAATATTCCGTGGATATTTGGTAGATAATTAGATATCTTAGGATAATTTTCCGATGTCTGCAATATTTGAAAACACTCAAAATTAGGAATTTTCCCTAATTTAGCAACGTATCTGGACAACTATCCAACCTTATCCCTAACGTACGATACGCGGCGGTACGGAAAATCATTATCTTATCCATAGTCACTTGGGTACGATAATGGATTTTATTAGCTTTCCAAATTTGAACAATCAACTTTCCGTCAATATCTATAACCCTATGGATATGACCGTTAGTTTGATTTCTTTGCCTACTTTGATTTTGATAAGAAGAATCTTGCAGATTGCATGGATTGTTTGAATACGGTTATTATCTTTGTTCATTCTTTTTCCTTTTAAAAAAAGAAAACCAAAAAATTTGTTAGTTAGATTTAAATTAGAAGTTTTGCATGTTTAGGGAACCATAAATATATCTAGAAGATAGGATAATTATTTAATTTAAATTAGGACTTGAGATAATTTATTTCCTAGTTTAAATTAGGTGTTATTCTAATCTTGATAGATTATTTAGGTTATTTTTAAATTCCGAATTTCCATGAAAATTCCAAAAAGAATGAGTTGCTTTAGAATAGATTATGATAGATTGCATTCTTAATTTGAGTAATTTTTTATTTCAAATTTTAATAAAAAATACAAAAAAAGTAGTTAGATTGCATGTTAATTTAGGCATTTTTTTAATTCCGAATTTCATAGGAAAAATACCAAAAATAAATCATTTGCCCGTCATTAGAAATAGGTCACGTCGTCGCATGACATATAGTTTGCATGTTAGGCTGCATTAATCGCATGTCAATTTTTGCAAATCATTACATATAGATTAGCTTTCATTTAAATAAGTGAAAATCAAAAAAAAAATTAAGTGAACTGCTTGTTAATTAGAAATCATATTAGGATTGTTGATGTGATTTTCTAGCTAACAATGCAGATGCTTACGTTGCTTCAAGGTTAGTAATTCTCCCAATCTTGCAATTTAATGTTTTAATTATTGGGTGTTACTTTGGTGGTTTGCGCACCCGCATGAAAACCTCACATGTTAGTGACTAAGTTAAAATGAATCCAAATTGTCTGCCAAAACATTTTTTTTGAAAAGAAAGGTACCGAAAGGGCATTAGACTATATCTAGTATAATCAAGTCCCCGAACTTAGAATCTCTGGTTCGTAAAAATAAAACATATCTCCCTATGTTTTATTTAGGTTTCTAATTGACCTACCACAAATAGATTAGTGGCGACTCCAAGCATAAAAATATTTGCATGTTAAAAACTTAAATCCTAAGTCGCGAATTGGTAGGACTTGGAAGGGCCTGAGTTAAGCTTAGCCTTAATAATTCATTAGCCTGAGATGAAAATTTTAGGTCGCGACAATGTTCATTACTAGTTTCTAATCATTTTGGTGTTTTTTTATTGTGTTTTTGGGCATTAAAAAACGCAGAAATCGAGTTGGCCATTTCTGGAAAATCTTGTTGGAGCAAATGACCACACCGGAGTGCATCCCGTGGCCTTTGGCCACTCAGGTCAGTCCTCTTTGACCACTTTTTTTAGGTTTTGATAGTTGTTAGAACCGATTTAGATGGCTAGGGCGGCTAGTGTTAGGATTAGTGTTTTGGAAAATCTTGTTTAGATTAGTGTTAGGTTAGGATTTTCCAATCGGTTTTCACCTTCCGGCAAACGTCTGACGACGCTTTGATTAGACTAAATTGCTAATAGAACACATAGACTTCATAATGGTGTAATCGGGACGGTGAGATAGTCGCCGGAAGGTCACCGGCAGTGAGCTTAAAGTCGTGGCCTCGAGAACGTTGAACCGGAAATAATGCCCAACAGGTGTTTGTAAAAATGCTTAAATGAAAAAATAGCAAAATGGCGCCATTATGGCATTGTGCCCGCCAGAGGGGATGACTGACGACTAGCGCCAGCGATGCCTGGTTCGTTTCTTTGGTGGGAAATTTTAAAAAAATAAAGAATAAAAAATAAAAAATAAATTAAAATAAAAAAATAAAAAATTGAAAAATTGGAAAATTTGCAAAAATTCGAAAATTCAAAGAAAAAGTTCAGAAAATTCATAAAAATTCATAAAAATGTAAAAAATCTGAAAAATCAATAAAAAATAAAAAATTGGAAAATTCAAAAAAAATTTCAAAAAATCATAAAAAATCAATTCTTGGTTTAAAATTTTTTTGAAAAAAAAAATTGAAAATTCATATAATAGTCCAAAAACACCATGGCTAGCCATAAAAAGTGAAATTTGAATTTTTTGAAGTGCCCAAGTGGCATTTTTAGAAAATACCAAATTCAGGGGTTATAACCCCTAAAAAAACCCTAAAACCATAAAAATGTGTAAATCATGAAATGAATAAACTTTTAGAGCTTTATTAGAGTTTGGGGTATTTTTGATTGATTTTTGTTTTAGAGACCACTTAGGATTGATTGACTTGACTGACTTTGACTGTGCATTTAATATTTGTTTGGTCTTTTCTACGGTTAGAACGGATAGGATTAGTGGGTAAGCCTCGGAAATTTGCATGACACGTTAGACATCATATCATTCTTAGGTACCAAAAGGGCGTTAGGGATCTCGATTCGGGATCAATAACGTAATCAAGTCTCCGTACTCAGAATATCTGGTTCGTAGAATTGTAGTATTTCTTCCATACCTTGATTAGGTTTCTAGTCGACCTACCAATAATGACTAGTGGCAACTCCAAAATCACAAACCTAGACTAAATAGGAAATTACTTTCCATTGTCATGTGAGGTATGGTTTAGGAGAGACCCTTACATGGAAATACCTCGTAAGCACACAAATTCCGAAACCCCCCAAAAAATAAAGGCGTGGCGCAACATTTACTGCTGTCTTGACCCAAATAATCAACAACTTCACCTTGTCTTCATTCTTTTTGAACAAATTGCCGATCACATCGACGAGTCTTTTTCTTCTTTTTCTCTTCCTGATCTCCATTCTCCTCGAGATTCAATTGGCTGATTGGGACCTCATCCATGCCACCCCATCCGTCCTGTATAATGACTTCATTTTTGAACGCCTATAGTGGTGGAGTATATTTGACACGGTAATTGTATTTATCGCTATCTTGACCAAGTAGGTCTACACTTTCACCTTCCCTGGCCGATTTCTAGGTAAAACGCCTTTCATCCTGACGGTCTTTTTTTTTTCTCCTTTTCATCCTATCTGTTCCATCTCGAAGCATTTCTTTCTTGGGTAGAGCTTCTCCTCAAGACTAGTTTCAACGTCCATACTATCCCAGCCATCAGGCACAATTACTTCGTTTTTGAATGCCCATGGCGGTGGGGTATATTTCACTTGGAAGTTATATTTCCCAGAGTCCTCTCCCAAGTTGTCTATAATCTCGCCTTTTGGGAATGCTTCTTAATGAAAGCGAGCATCTCCTAATCGAGAAGCTTTAATCTTGACTTCATATTCATCTTCATCATCAAACTCAATCACTGTTTCCTCATCCTTGATCATGTTTACTGTACTGTGCTCAGGAAAAGGATTATGATGTACATTTAGCTCGAGCTCTTGGAAGTTCAATATCTTCTTGTCAATGAGCTATTGAACCTTGTACTTTAGAGTGGGACAATTATATACATCATGTCCCCTTTCTCCCATGTGATAAGCGCAAGTCTTTAACTCATCATACCAAGAAAATTTCGCAGAATTGTCTCTCGGTACTTCCTTAGCCACCAAATGTCTTTCCAGAAACATTGGTAATAGTTTTAACGGTGATCGGGGCAACTATGCATATTGCCTCACGGGCCTTTCATTTAGCTTGAATTGCCTCGGATTCTTCCAAGCGACATTTGATTGTTTCAGAAATGATGATTGATGAGTACCTAGGCTTGACACCACAGACACTTCTCGGATAGGTTCTTTGTATTTTTTCCCTAGGTAAGGTCTTTATGCTACTATTTCTTGAGCCTTCTTTTCTTTCAAACTCCATTCAATTCTTTCACCCACTTTTACCAACATGGTAAATGTCTGACAACCTGATACATGAACCTTGTCGTAATATTCAATTGGTAATGATTTTAGAAAAAGCTCAATGAGCTTGTCTTCACTTATAACGGGCTTTACTTGTGAGGCAATGGCTTTCCATCTTTGAGCATAGGTTATGAACCCTTCATTCTTTCATTCCTCAATTCTGACGAGATTATCTCTAGTTGGGAGTACTTCAACATTAAACTTGTATTGGTGAAGAAATTCTCCCACCAAATGATCCCATTCAGTGAAGTCTTCTATGTCGAAGGCCGTGTACCATGCGAGGGCTACCCCTCTCAAACTATCTAGAAATGTGCTAATAAGAAGTGGCGCATTGTCTAAATATCTTGCCATCTTAAGGAGATAATACTTCAAATGGCTTTTGGGACAACCAGTGCCATCATACTTGCTCACGAACTCTGGTTCCTTATAATTTTCTAGAATAACCACCTTTGCATACGGCAAGAACTTGTCAAACCTTTATAGCTCATAGGCTTGACTTGCTAAGCATTCTTCAATTTTGGCCAATCTCTTGACCTCTTCTTCATCCTTTGTTTTAGATGCCTTTTTGGTTTGATTATCCTCTTCCAAATTTACCACCTCAGGCGTAGTCTTTGGAGGATTTTCTTGAACCGGTTATTTGTTTCTGACTGGGTCTTCAATTGGTGTTTCAGTAGTGTTTGAAGTTCCTACATTTGGAGTAGTAGTATGAGATTCTTGAGATATGAGAATAAAAGCCTTCATTTCTGCCATCATTGTAACCATTTGGGTCATTTGATTCTTGACTTCAACTAGTCAAACACGGGTTTCTTTTTCCACCATTTTAACTTGTAGGCAAGTCTGAGGTCTTTTACCTTCCGTTGCTAAACAACCTGCTTTGCTAAAAAAGACCTGATATCAACGTAATAGAGTGATCATGAAACCCTACATCTTTTTAATTATATGATTTCATGAGATTGTCAAGGATAAGAAATTCTATACAAGTCTTAGCCTTGTATAAAATTCTTCATCAATGTCTTTCTTAAGGAATTATATAATTCAAAGAATTGCAATCCATGGTGATTCCTTTATATTTTGAAATCGTGTTCTAAAATTATCTATGCATGTTTAGAAAATGATCAATCCATCATTGCATATAAAATTTGAAATTGTTTAACATAAAGGTTTTAAACTCAAATGGGAATCTAAATCATCCAATCCTAGGCTTCTTGCTAACTAATATAGCTTTCGCCTTTTGGTATTCTTCCTATTCCTTGGCTTGAGACTCCCATTCTTCCATATCGATCACAACCTCTTCAGGGACGTAGGGTTTTACTCCAGGCATGCTTGGAACAATGTATTTTGGGACATACTCATCTACGAGATCTGGTACCATGCTCAATGGGACATATGGCTCGACATCGGTTGGACGCTTATTCTCATCCATTTGATGTATTTTTTGGAGGCCATGCAAATCTTCATATCTTCTTCCAAGTTCTTTGCCCACTTGATTATTTGTTCGAGTGGGTTATCTAAAGAAAGGACGATGTTGTGAATTTTAGCTTGAAGCACATTCTTCTCCTTTTTGGGTATAATTCCACTTGGGATGTCAGAGGCGAATTCTTCAAGATTCCATACTGGTGGTACTTATTGATGTATCCCAAATTATCTAATAACCCTTAGAGGGCAATAAGCTGCTCCTCCACTCAAACCAAGAAATGGTACCGCATTTCCCTCTCGGCTCGTGATCTTTGCCTTTCTAATCTTTGGCCAATTGATCCGCCATTGGATTTGATTAGCAGTTAAGGCTCTAATGAAGTTGGCCCAATCTAAGAAAGATTGTTTGGATAATTTGCTTTGGATACGAATGTATCGTTCAATTAGATTTATCGCCAAATAAATTTTGCTAATGTTCATGAAACGACACCAAGGTCAAATGTGTGAGATAAACCATAATGACAAAAGACCAGTGGAAGCTCGAAAGATACCCTTCCCATGATTTTGATATGTGTTTAAGGAGATGACGGTTTAGGCAAGAAACATATTAGAGAAGTCCCATTTAAGACATGCTTGTCTTGCGATCATAGCTACTAAAGGGTCTAATCCCGTTCTAGACACGGGAAATAGAATAAAGCAGAAGAAAACTAGAATGAATACCCGAGCTGAAGTGTTTCCCATTTTCCTAAGAAGTTTTGAAAAGTTGTCCACTAGGAAAGATAATGGAAATCTACCCGTATTTGATTTGATTAGCTTTTCGATTTTGGAAGTTTTGAGGTTAAGGAATTCAGCTAAAAGGCTTATAAGATTAAGTCCAACGGGTGGCTCTACGACCATAGGTTTAGAATTAATTCCAAAGGTGGCTTGATATTCTTCTAATGTTGATACCAATTCATGTTCTCCAAGAAAAAATGTGGCGATAGAAGCCTCCCAAAAATGCGCTAAAGCTTGGACTAAATTGACTTGATGTTCCATATCTACATGTTCGAAAAGGTATCCAAGCCTTTCTTTAACATAAGTTTGGTTGTCCTTGGATATGTCTTTCCACCAAGCAATAAGTTCCTTCCGAGGAATGGGAATTACTTGGATGTCTAATTTTCTCATTAAGCCTAATCATGCAAAAAGATTTGTCATTAATCACCATGAATTGCGAATCAATTTTTAATGCCTCCATTTCAATCATATGTCCTTTTAAGGTAAAACCAGGGTAAAGTACATTTGCATACCTCAAAAGTAATGCAAATGTCATTTTGAGTCTGTTTCAACCTTAAAAGAGCATATAGTTGAGATTATGGACAAATTAAATGTGTGATGTAAATGCACATTTTGTCGTACTCCATTTAGACCATAAAGTCCTAAACTATGGTTTGCAACTTCGAACACATTGAAATGAACGAGTAAGCAATTGAATTACATGAGAAATCCGCCATGGACCTATATAATTCATCTAAAAATGAAAGAATGATCAAATGGAGTATGAAGCCCTAATTATGCATTCTAAACAAAAGGGCATTTAGACTAAGCATTGAATGTCATTTAGGCATTTTTTAAGAATGTGCCAACTAACATGCATAATTGTAAAGGAATGGAATGGAATGATTCTTGCTTACCGTGATATTTTTGTTTGGCTTTAGGTATACCAATCACAAAGACAAGTGAATGCAACTAGTAAAGTTTTGACGCCTAAAAGGGTGGGATATACTAAAGACTCAAGGTCATCACCTTAATGGACAAGGGATTCCATTCTAATAGGCAATCGGCCTAAAGTAAAAAAAATGTTATTCCACTGTGATGATCGATATTGTATTTAAACGATCCCATGGGCAATCGGCCCATAGTTTTGCCTAAACACATACCTCCTAAGGGTAACCCTAAATGTATCCAGGGTTGGGCCACAGGTGGTGTGTGCTAATGGTGTAGTGCTAAAGCAATTTAAAAACATGCATAGCAATTAATGACCAAACAACACTTCTAAAATTCATTCAAAACATATTCAATCCCAATACCATCTTGCAAAATAAGGGTTAGCAAAGACAACACCCGTCTGCAAAACCATTTAACACTATCATTAGCGGGACATAACTGGGATCTTTGCAAGCATAAAATACAAGCATATCGTTCTATCTAGGCCTAAGTCCATTTAGAAAAAGTTCATTCATCCCCAACAAAGTCACCATGCCTATCGAGCCACGTTTTTTTTTTTTTTGGGCTTTTGGGATTTGTGCGCTAAGGAGTTATTTCTGTGTAAGAGTCTCTCCCAGATCATACCTCGCGTGATAGTAGAAGGTAATTTCTTATTTAGTCCAAGTTTGTGATTTTGGAGTCACCACCAGTCATTTTTGGCAGGTAGATTAGAAACCTAATTAAGGTACGGGAGAAATACCACGATTGTACGAACCAAAGATTTTGAGTACGAGGACTTGGTAAATTATTAATCTCGAATCGAGATCCATAACGCCCTTTCGGTACCTAAGAACAATATGATGTCTAACGTGTCATGCAAATTTCCGAGGCTTACCCATTAATCCTATCCGTTCTAATTGCAAGAAAGACCAAACAAGTATTACATAAACAATCAAAGTCAATCAAGTCAATCAATCCTAAGTGGTTTCTAAAACGAAAATCAATCAAAAACATTTAAACCCTAATGAAGCTCTAAAAGCTTGTTTATTTCACGATTTACACATTTTTAGGGTTTTAGGATTTTTTAGGGGTTATAACCCATGGATTTGAAAATTTTTAAAAAATTCCACTTGAGCACTTCCAAAAATTCAAATTTCATTTTTTGTGGTTGGCCACGATGTTTTTGTACCATACTATGAATTTTTAAAATTTTTGATTTTTTTCTTAAAAAAATTTTAAATTGAAAAATGATTTTTTGAAAATTTTTATGAATTTTCCAATTTTTTTCAAATTTTTATTGATTTTTCAGATTTTTTTACATTTTTTATTTATATTTTCTGAATTTTTGTGAATTTTCTAATTTTTTGCGTTTTTATGAATTTTTTGATTTGTTTTTTGGAATCTTTTCAAATTTTCTGTTTTTTTCTTAATTTTTTAAATTTTTTATTCTTTAATTTTTTTTAAATTTCCCTCCAAGGAAACGAGCTGGGCCGGCTCGATTCAACCCGGTTCGGCTTGGCCAAACCGAGCGTTGCCGATGCCGGTCACTGGTCATTGCTCCGGCGGGCACGACGCCAAAACGACACCGTTTTGCCCCTTTGTTCATTGGGGCATTATGCCGAACAAGTGGTGGGCAAAATCTGGACTTAATGTTCTTAAGGCCGCCACTTTGGGCCTTTCTCCGGCGACCTTTCTTTGACTTTCTGTCGATTCCAATCGATCCATTATACTTTCAATGTGTTCTATTCTTGATCTGACCTACTAAGGACACCGACGGTCATTCATCGGCCGGCGAAAAACCCGGTCAAAAAACCTAACTTGCAACAATTCTAGATCAATACTTCAAAACTTCCAGTCTCGATTCTACTTGCCCTAACTTTCTAAATCGTTTAAAACAAACATCAAATCCTCGGACAAGGTAAGAGACTACTAACTTGAGCGGCGGTTTGCCGCAAGGTGATGCTCCAGCGAAGTTCGGAATTTCTGGCGAAGTTCAACAACCATGGCCGACTCAGTTTTAATACATTTTTTATCGTTCAAAACATAAACAAACATACAAAAGGTGATTAGAACAAGTTTTAGGCATCAATATAACGAAATCAGGAGGAAATATGCACGAGCAAATCTAAAACCTATTCTGGAAATTTACAAAAACCGAGGTCATGAACGATTTTTACCTTCTTCGTTCGACAATCAAATGATTTTTCCGAGCCAATTCATTGTTATAGGATCCTTCTCCGATATTCAGGCTTCCAATAGATGGTCTTGGCTTTGCCGGAAGGGCTTTGGACATGCTGGCCGAGCTTAATTTTCAGGTGTCGGCGATCAGGCCTGCACCGATCGTCTCAAATGAGAAAGCTCACTATTTAAGTCGATTTGCCGGTGTTTTTCTAACCAAAAAAACGCCAATCACTCGGTCTTCAAAGCCTCAACTCATTCTCTGTCTGGTTTTCTCTCTTTTCCTTCTGTTTCTCTCTCTTCTCCCTCTTTGTAATTTCATCGAACACGTTCCCTCTAATGTTCCAGTTTATTTTTCATTTTTTGTAGCTCAATTTTTCTTGCCCAAAGTCTATTCCACCGAATTCTAATCGGTTAGAACGATTATTTGGTGCCAGCTGTGTCACGCCCCGAACTCCTTGGTACGCGAGCATCCCGCCTTCAGTCTTCTCAGGTTCAACGCTTCCAAGACGCGTCGCCGACCCAACACTTAGACAGAGGTAAAGCACATACAGAAACAACGTATATAAATATATATATGCACCCGTACAATAAATAAGACAAACATGGATAGCACAACAAACTAAAACCAATATGATTAAAACATACTTTTGCATTACCATAAAAGTATTTACAATATATATGTACATTTATAATACAAGATACTCTTTATATAGGCCAAAATATAAAACAAACGAAACCAACACGCAGCAGCTATCCGATCAAAAAAGGCCAATGGCTGGAGTAGGAGGTTAGGTCAACTACAAGTTGGGTCGCCGTAAAAAAGGAACAACATCTCGATGAGAACTAGGGCTCCCAGTTCAGATCAGACCTTGAGGAATCGTCTGAGGAACTCTCCTGAGGCTCGGACTCCTCCAGGGAACTCTCCTGGGGTTCGGACTCCTCTGAATCCATGTCTTGTGCCGCTGCCCACTCTTTTTCAGAGTCCAACTCCAACTCCGGATCGAGATAAAGTCCTAATTCCTCATCCTCATCTAAATCTACAACCTCTCCATTCTCGGCTCCATCTACTTGCATGGTTTCCGGTTCCTTAATGTCGTTCACCAACTGATCTGGATCCTCCTCGACTACCTGTGGTTCATTATCCATCACGTCAACATAGGCATCCCCAACCTGATCATCTTGAGGGTCTATCACCTCACCATCCGCAATGATCGGTGCCATTAAGCCATTCTCATCAAGAGGGGAGTCAAAGGTCCTGAGCGGTCTACCTATGTTCCCATTGGCGCCTCGAAGACACCAAGCGACATATTCTTGGGTTTGATTAAAGAACCCTCCAACATTGACGGAAATCACGGATCGGTATCTTATATAAGCCTCTCCATTGCCAGAAGGGAACACACTCACAAATTGCTCGATTTGTGTCGGAATCCCAAAAAGTGTAGGTAACTGCGGCATCTCAAGGGCGAGGGTCTGAAAGGTTGGGGTAAAACAACTATGAGAACGAGTCTTAATGAGTAAAACCTCCTAAACCTAGGTTAGGCTAATGTACAATCTCCTGATAGACAAGATAATACAAACCACAACAATGACATGAGCCCTCAAGCCTAGACTGATAATCATATTGACCCTGCGGGTTAGATAGTTCAATATATAATGATCATGGCACATACGTGGCACATTTCGTCACACGTACGCCATACACATGCTCATGCTCCTCTATGCCAATATCGCAAGTCATACACCGAGTCTCACACGTTAATACAGGAACCAATGTAATCTTGTGCATGCAAATGCTATTATCGTGTCATGTTTTTATTTTGAATCACACTGCACACTTGCTTGATGTTCATTCTCATTATTGAATTCGACCCGAAGGCCCGACCTGAAGGCCCGACCCGAAGGCCACGATTCGAAGACCCGATCCGAAGACCATGACCTAAAGGCCCGATCCGAAGATCAATCACAACACTTAGTGGCCCGCATATAGCATATCTGGCTCAATATCTCTAGCCCGCGTCAACACGCATTAGGCGAATCGAGATTCATAATGCCATTTCAATACCTAAGAACGATACGATGTCTAATGTGTCATGTGAATTTCCGAGGCTTATCCATTAATCCTATCCATTCTAATCGCAAGAAAGACTAAATAAGTATTAAATGCACAATCAAAGTCAATCAAGTCAATCAATCCTAAGTGATTTCTAAAACGAAAATCAATAAAAAAAAATTCAAACCCTAATGGAGCTCTAAAAGCTTGTTCATTTCATGATTTATACATTTTTAGGGTTTTAGGGTTTTTTAAGTGTTATAACCCTTGAATTTGGAATTTTTAAAAAAATGCCACTTAGGTACTTCCAAAAATTCAAATTTCACTTTTTGTGGTTGGCCACAATGTTTTTGGACCATTTTATGAATTTTCAAAATTTTTGATTTCCTTTTTTTGAAAAAAAATTTTAAACCGAAAATTGATTTTTTATGATTTTCGAAAAATTTTTATGAATTTTCCAATTTTTTTTATTGATTTTTCAGATTTTTTTACATTTTTTATTTATATTTTTCTGAATTTTCTGAATTTTTATGAATTTTCTGATTTTTTAGTTTTTATGAATTTTTTGATTTTTTATTTGTTTTGTGGATTTTTTCAAATTTTCTATTTTTTCGGAATTTTTTTAGTTTTTTAATTTTTTATTCTTTATTTTTTTAAATTTCCCGCCGGGAAACGAATCGAGCTAGCCCGATTCAACCTAGTTCAGCTTGGTCGAACCAGTCGTCGCCGGTGCCGGGCGCCGGTCACCAGTCATCGTCTCCAGCAGACACGACGCCGTTTCGCCTCTTTGTTCATTGGGGCATTATGTCAAACCGGTGGTGGGCAAAAATCTGGACTTGATGTTCTTGAGGCTGCCGGTTTGGGCCCTTCTCTAGCAACCTTTCAGTGACTTTTTGTCGATTCCAATTAATCCATTATACTGTCAATGTGTTCTATTCTTGATTTAACCTATTCAGGACACCGGCAGTCATTCACCAGCCGGCGAAAAATCTGGTCAAACAACCTAACTTGCAAGAATTCTAGATTAATACTTCAAAACTTTCGGTCCCAATTCTACTCACCCTAACTGTCTAAATCGTTCACAACAAACATCAAATCCTCAAACAAGGTAAGAGACTACTAACTTGAGCGGCGGTTTGCCGCAAGATGATGCTCCGACGAAGCTTGGAATTTCCGGCGAAGTTCAACAACCATGGCCAACTCAGTTTTAGTACATTTTTTATCATTCCAAACGCAAACAAACATACAAAAGGTGATTAGAACAAGTTTTAGGAAACAATATAACGAAATCAAGACGAAATATGCATGATCAAACCTAAAACCTATTATGGAAATTTACAAAAACCAAGGTCATGAATGATTTTTACCTTCTTCGTTCGACAATCAAATGATTTTTCCGAGCCAATTCACTGTTATAGGATCCTTCTCCGATATTCAGGCTTCCAATAGATGGTCTTGGCTTTGCCGGAAGGGCTCTGGACATGCTGACCGAGCTTAATTTTCAGGTGCCGGTGATCAGGCCTACACCGATCATCTCAGATAAGGAAGCTCACTGTTTAAGCCGATTCACCGGCGTTTTTCTAGCCAAAAAAACGCCGATCACTTAGTCTTCGAAACCTCAACTCATTCTCTCTTTGGTTTTCTCTCTTTTCCTTATGTTTTTCTTTCTTCTCCCTCTCTATAATTTCGTCGATCACGTTCCCTCTAATGTTCAGTTTTTTTTTTCATTTTTAGTAGCTTAATTTTTCCCACCTAATGTCCGTTCCACCGACGTCCGATCAGTTAGAACAATTATATGGTGCCAGCTGGATATTTTCCAACTGGCCAAATTGATTAAAACGTGCTAAATTTCCAACACTAAGTCGGCAAAGTCTCTGGCGCGAGTTGTTTTCTTGGGTTTATTGTGCATTCTAGCAAACTGTGTGAAGAAGACAACTTACCCGGGTGTCACGCTGCGGTTTTGGGAGTTTTTTTTTTTGGGATTTGCACGCTAAGGAGGTATTTCCTTATATGGATCTCTCCCAAATCATACCACACGTGACAGTGGAAGGTAATTTCTAAATTTGAGATTTTGGAGTCGCCACTAGTCATTATTGGTAGGTAGACTAGAAACCTAATCGAGGTACGGGAGAAATATCACGATCCTACGAAGCAGAGATTCTGAGTACGGGGACTTGGTTACGTTATTGATCCTATATTGAGATCTCTAATGTCCTTTTGATACCTAAGAATGATATGATATCTAACGAGTCATGCGAATTTTCGAGACTTACTTGCTAATCCTATCCGTTCTAATCGCAGAAAAGACTAAACAAGTATTAAATGCACATCCCAAAATCAATCAAGTCAATCAATCCTAAATTGTCTCTAAAATGAAAATCAATCAAAATACCAAAACCCTAATGAAGCTCTAATAGTTTACTCATTTTGTGATTTACACGTTTTTAGGGTTTTAGGATTTTTTAGGGGTTATTACCCTTGAATTTGGGATTTTCTAGAAATGCCACTTGGACACTTCCGAAAATTCAAATTTCACTTTTTGTGGTTGGCCACGATGATTTTGAATCATTTTGTGGATTTTCAAAATGTTTGATTTTTTTTAATGCCATTTGGGCATTTCCAAAAATTCAAATTTTCATTTTCATGGCTGGCCACAATGATTTTGGACCATTCTGTGAATTTTCAAAATTTTGGAATTTTGGAATTTTTTTTGAATTCTTTTTTTAGAAAATTTTTACACTGAGAAATGATTTTTTTATGATTTTCTAAAAAAAATTATGAATTTTTCAATTTTTTCAATTTTTTATTGATTTTCCAATTTTTTCAATTTTTTATTTGTATTTTCCGAATTTTCTATATTTTTATGAATTTTCTGAAATTTTTTTTGAATTTTTCGAAATTTCTATTTTTTTTCATATTTATTTATTTTTTTTCTTATTATTTTATTATTTATGTTTTTATTTGAATTTTCCAGCCGGGGAACGAATCGGACCGGCTCAGTTCGACCCGGTTTGGCTTGGCCGAACCGGACATTGCCAGCGCCGGTCGCCGGTCACCTCCTCCGGCGGGTATTGTCCCTAAAACGGCATCATTTTTTAGTTTATTCATTAGGGCATTTGCCCGAACACATGATGGGCACTGTTATGAGTTTGTTGTTTTAGAGGCCGTGACTTTGAGCTCACCGCCAACGACCTTTTGGCGACTATCTCGCCATTCCGCTTACACTATCATCAAGTTTACATGTTCTAATATCAATCTAGCCTAATTAGATCACTGTTGGACACCCGCCGATTAGCTAAAACTCAGTCCAAAAACCCTAATTTGCTAACTCTCCTAAACAAAATTTTCCAAAACACTAATCCTAACATTAACCACACTACCCATCTAAATCGGTACTAACGATTATCAAAACATCAAACAAGTAATCAAAGAATACTAACTTGAGTGACCTAAGGCCACGACGACACTTCGGCGAGGACTTCCGATCTCCGGCGAGGTGGTTATGGACGGGCCGACTCCGTTTTAGGTGTTTTTTATGCCTAAAATGCAATCAATCAACACAAAAATTGATTAGAAACTAGTAATGAACATCCATGAACACAAAATTGTAAAGAAAATCGCAAGAACAACAAGATTGAACCGAATCACATTTTTTGAATTCTAGAAAAATCACAACCTTGAACGAGATTTACCTGCTTTGTTCGATTACCAAACGAAATTGTTGAAGTGATTTGCGCCCCAAGGGTTGTTCCTTGACACTTGGTCTTCCTCTTGGTGGTCTTGGTTTCGCCGGAACAGGTTTCAGTGCACTGGAAAATGCCCGGTTTCAGGCCTTTGCGATCAAGCTTTCTCAACTGGAACGGAAAGGGAAGGTCACAATCAAGTCACGATTCGTCGCCGCTTTGCCATCTAGGGCGGCGCCAGACACTTGTGGGAGGACCTACAATCCTCTCTCTCTCTGATTCTCTCTCTTTGGTTTGGCTCAGTTTCTCTCTCTCTCTCTCTCTCTCTCTCTCTCTCTCTGTGGAATTTCGTCGAACACCTTCCCCTCTTCCCCGTTAGTTTTTCTTCATTTTTTGTTGATCGATTTCCCGCTCAAAACTTGTTGGAATCGAATTCCAATTGGTTGGGATTGTTAACTAGTGCCAGCTGAAAAAATTGATTAAAACGTGCTGGTTTAACTAGAAATGATCTGTAAAGTTCTAGGTTGGAGACAATTTTCTGGGTTTTGTCACGTGCTGGGTGAGTCGGGTGAAGAAGATGCACTGTTTGGGTCGGGTCGGGTTGACCCAGATTGACCCGGCAAACCTAGGTAGGTTTAAATTCGTCAATTCAACCCGACTTTGACCCAATTTTCCAAATTTAACCCCAAAATTGATTTTCTCATTATATTATGAACCCAAATGTATAATTTTCCCCAATTTTTATTATAATTGTGCCCAAGATTTTCTCATTTTTATATTCAGGTTAATAGGGTTTTATTTAATTTGATGTCCTAATGACCTGATTAGGCAAAATTGATGCTCAAATTGAATTACCCACACCTGATTAACCCTAGAAATGATGGTCTCACATTTTAACAATTTCATATTGGGCACGATTCCCAATTTGGGTTCAAAATTCTTAATTTTCAATCAAATTTTGGGAAATTTTGATTTTTATGTCAAATTGTGAAATTGGATTGACCATTATGCAATTCAAGATCCTAGAATCAATTGTTGTGAAGACACTATGACTTAAAAATGACTAGAAAAAATTTAATTTCATTTTTGGTTCAATTTGGGCTTAATTTTGCCCAAATTTGGGAAAACATATACCCGATTGAGATTTTTTCAAAATTGATAAAGTATTCATGCAATTGGATTTAAAATAAGACTAATGACTATTTTTATGGAATTTTCTGATTCCATTTACTATTTTTCTTGATTTTCTTGTCTATTTTGACTAAAAGAAATTAAGGAAAAATATGCAGAAAAATGATAAATTTTTTTTTTTGGTTTAGAAATAGGTTTCTAGGCTTGGCCAAGATTCCTAGACCTAATTTTGAAATTTTTGAAAATATGAAAAAAAATGATTTAAAAATTAGGTATCAATAGCTATCCTTCTTTGAAATTGAGCTCGTTAGAGGTTAGTCTCAGAAGAACTATAACGAGGGCCAATTCTCCAAGGCTACAAATCCACGATTACTCAAAAGAACTATAACAAGGCCATGCTTTAGGCCCAAAAAGTCATCCAAAGCTACAGATTGCGAACACTCGGAGGGTGATGACTCCGAAGCTACAAACCTGCGAACACTTGGTAAGACCATAAAGATCATCATAAAGAGGCCATTTTATAGGCCAAAAAAGTTATTCAAGGCTACAGGTTGCGAACACTCGGAGGGTGCTAGCTCCGAAATTACAATCTTGCGATCATTTGAGAAAACTGTAAAAATCACCATATTCAAAGCTGCAAAATCGCGATTACTCAAGAGAATCATCACTCAGAGGCTACGAAGTGTAATTTGCTTTAGAATATCTATTTTTTCCTAGTGGCTCCTCATTAGTAGGTCTTTAAATTTTGGAGACTTGCCATGTAGTTCCTGACCCGTGAGATTTTGGAAATTGCCTAAAGGCTCTTTGCCAGTAGGACTTGGATTTGCCTAATGGTTCTTTATCAGTAGGACTTTGGAAAGGCTTCAAATAATGAATGCCTTAACCGTGAGTTTTGTGATTTTGAGGTTTCACTAACCTTGATATGGTTTTTAGTTAACCAAAAACTATTTTGAAAAGTAGTTTTGAAATTAATCAAAACCGTTTGAAATGTGATTTTTCTTTTTAGCTTACCACAAACTATTTGAAAACTTGGTTTTAAATTGACCAAAAAATTTTGAAATTGATTTTGAGATATGCATTCTTTGTATGCATTTCAGATAATCAAATCTCCTTTTCAAGGAATTATTTGAACAAAATGCTTGCAAATTTTCAAGAAATGCTTGAAATGATCGTTTGGAAAACCTTCATTAGAAATGATTTGTTTCAATATATGAATTTGGTCTTTTCTTCATTTGATTGAAAGAGGACTAATATGATATCCCTCAATTTTGTCTCTCTTAATCAATCCTTAGGTGTTCGGAGATATTCGCAATGTATACAATCCAATTGATCCGATAAGGTCTTTTGGAGGACTGTAATGTTGGCTTGGTCAATGGCTATTCAAAGGATAGGCATTCTGAGGCCAAGAAAAGGATTTCATCATATTTGACTTCGGGTCTACAAGTTAAGAACTTTGAGGATAAGACAAGATAGTAGTGCATATATTTCTTTGAGTGATAACTTATTGTCATAAAGTCATGTTTCTACTCTCAATATCCAATCTGAAGAGTCTTTGGGGAGAGGTTGTATTGTTGGTATTGGATAGGCTCAAAAAGGCTCATTTGTTTGAATTCAGGGTTTTCATGAAATTGGTGATCTTTTTGGCATCACCATCCTTTTTTCTTTTTTCACTAGAGATCTTTTCCTCTATGAACACCAAAGTTCTCTAACATTCATCACAATCTCTTTTCTTTTGCTCATTCTCACTTCTTGTGATTTATGATCTCTTATGATCTTGACTTTGCTTTGTCACGACTTTTTTCGTTTTGAGCTTTCTTTTGCATTCTCTTTTTTTTTTATCTTTCCTCGGGTATTTGGCTTTGCTTTTACCAAACACACTATTTTTTCATACTCTAGACTCTTTTGTCTTTGATCTTTTGAATTCTAGGGACTCTGTGCTCTGCCCTTTTATTTCCTATCTATTAAGGTGGATCATATGCTCATGCTCCAGTGCGAAGAGATGATAACCAATTTAAGGTTCTGAAATGAATATTCAGGCCCAATTGAGTTTTGCCAAAGGTAATGTGTTTAAGTATAATAAATGAAGTGCTCTTCTTCCTCTTGGGATGTTTTGAGTTTCTATATGACTTCATGTGAAGTTATCACAGAAAGATTGATACAAGAATATGTAATAAAATCTTTCTTGATCTTATTCTCTGTAGCTATCAATCCATAAACCTCCTGATTTGCCCCAATGTGGGGGTGGTTCTTAACAGGTTTGTTTTGAGGAAAACTTCTTCACAGTTTTGGCTCAAATTTGGTTTGCAAGGGATAAACACGTGTTTGTGATAGCGAAATGATTGCCTTTTATCATTTCAATCCATGTAACCATTGCGAATATCCCCCATTTCCTTCGAATGAATTTTTCTCACTCACTTCTACACTTTGACTTTGAGTGTATAAGGAACGTGTTTGGATATGGCTTACCTTTTATCATTTGGAGGTCTTTCCATTCAATTTGATCCAAACTTTTTCTATGAAATTTTTCAAAGTCTTTTGTCAAATTATCCCTTTTAGGGAATTTTGAGGCTTAGTGCATTTTCAAAGAAAGTATGTTTCAAAATCTTTGATTGAAACATTTTTGAAGTATTTTCGTTTTCAAAACATTTTTTTTTTGCTCAGCCTTAGTGTCATTCCGCTTGGGGAATAAAAAGTTTGATTTTTTCTCTTAGAAAGGTATCCTCTTTAGCACATGTCCTCACGATTTAGGGATACCTGTGTGATCGATTTATCAAGATCCCTCCTATTTGCATGTTTTTATTTCAGTTACACTGAGGATTCTTCTGTTGTTGCTCCCTTTTCTTTATCTCTTTGGGGATAATAAGAAGGAAAACACATTAGAGAGTATCAATGGAAAATAAAATTGAACATGATCCTTCCATCTACTATTTGATAACTCCATTGAGAATTCTGAAATCATCGACTAGTTCAGATTTTTTTCACTTTCTTCTGCAAAATAGATAAACATGTTCATGAAATGCATGGTATGCATGATATGCATATGTTCTAAAGTGACCTGAATCTTTTCTTGAATGTTTGTCGTCATTTCACAGGTAGAAAATCTTGATAGCATTTGCATTTACAGGATAGGCCAGTTCTGTTCCTGTCACATCTACAAAAATCAATGCTCCTCTAGGAAGAACTTTCTTGACAATATATGAACCATCATAATTCGAAGTGAATTTGTCACAAGGATCTGAATTGTTTAAGATGATTTTCTTCACTACTTAATCCTCTATTTTGAAATTCCTCGGTTTCACCTTTCAATTAAAGGATTTAGCGACTCATTTTTTATAGGCTTGACCATGGCATATAGCTCTTAATCTCTTTTCATTGATTATGTTGAGTTGTTCATATCTTTTTTGGATCCACTCAGCTTTTGAAAGCTTTAATTGAGACAGTATCCCTAATGAAGGAATTTTTACTTCAACAGGTAGCACCGCTTCCATTCCATAAACCAAAAAAAAAAAAATAGGGTTGCTTCAGTTGATGTTCGAATTGAAGTTCGGTATGTCATCAGAACATACAGCAACCTTTCGTGCCAATCATGATAATTTCCAACTGTCTTGGCCAGTATCTTCTTGATATTCTTATTTGCCGCTTCAACTGTTCCATTCAATTATGGACGATATAGAGATGAGTTCATATGTCGGACACAGAAGTGTTTGAGTAAACCATCTACGATCCTGTTGTTTAGATTTGATCCATTGTCCGTAATTATCACTTCTGGAACTCTATACCTAGTAATGATGTCCCGCCTGATGAATCTTACAACATTCTTAGTAGTAACATTTGTGTAGGAGTTTGCTTCAATCCATTTAGTGAAATAGTCGATAGCAATCAGGATGAACTGGTGTCCATTCGAGGCCCTGGGGTTGATTGGACCAATCATATCAATGCTCCACGTTGAAAATGGTCATGGCTTAGACATTTGATGTAGCTCATTTGGTGGTGCATTGATTTTATCTCCATGAATCTAACATTGATGACAACATCTCACGTGTTGGATGCAATCTGTTTCCATTGTCATCTAGTAGTATCCCAATCTCATAATCTTTGGGACTAGAAGATATCCATTTATGTGTGATCCACATTCACCCTCATGAATTTCTTTCATGATTTGTTTAGCTTCTGTAGCATCCACCCATCTTAACAGGGTTGACTCAAATGATTTCTTGTATAGTGTTTAACCACTGAAGAAGAATTTGTTGGCTATCTTCCTTATGAATTTCCTATCACCTGGTTGGCTTTCTTCAGGAAATTCTCCTAATTGAAGATATCTTTTGATGTCATGATACCATGGTTCATTGTCAAACTCTGCTTGGACCATTAGAGAGTAAATCCATACTAGCATAACATTCCTTCAGACATAATGGATGACTTTGAGAACTCCGGGGATTTTATGATGCAACCGGCAGGAATTTGCACCATTGAGATCATTTCGAAGGAATAATAACTTAGTTCTTCTTTCACTTCAGGTTCGACATACGATATTGCATTCTCCTTATAGGTAGTGAAATATGTTTCCCAGTGTACGGTGATCATCTTGCCATTAATGACAAATCTAACCTTCTGATAGAGACTTGAAGGAATGGCGCCGGTCATATGAATCCAAGGTCTTTCGAGTAACAAGTTGAAAGTCCTTGGAATATCTACTGCTTGCAAGTCAATCATGAAAGACACAGGGCCTATGTTTACTTCGAGCTCAATATCACCAATAACATCTTTCTTCATGCCGTCGAACGAGCGCACGGTTACCTTAGAAGGTTTGATGAATTTTTCACTAATCCCCAAGTGATGTAGTGTACTTAGTGGACACAAATTAAGTGCGGAACCATTGTCAATTAGCACTCGTGACACCTCTTTGCCCCGGCATTTAATGGCAATATATAGGGCTCTATTGTGGGAACGCTCGTCAATTGAGAAATCTTCTTCAGAGAAGATAATTTGATCCTTTAGAAGAATGGCACCAACAAATTCTTCCAATTGTACCTCATAAATTATCTTCGAGACATGCACCTCATTGAGAAGCTTCATAAGCACCATTTTGTGGCTTTTTGAAGTTTTGAAGAGATTCAACGGAGAAATTTATGCTGACATCTTTCTTAACTGTTTAATTACCTCGAATTCGCTCGTCTTCATGACTGAGAGTAACTATTTAACATCTTCTTCAGTCACTCCTTTCTTTTCGTGTTCACTTTCCTTCGAGACATTACATATTTCTGATCAGGTTATGACATCAACTTCTTTGAGAGAGTAATCCCAAGATACACACTTAGTGTCAAACTTTTCTTTTGGATGGAGAGCGATGATTACAGGTTGCGTTTCTTCTTCCTCAATCCTTAATTGATCAATGGGAAGTTGAACAGTGATTCATGTGAGGGGACCTTCCTCCGTCTTATATTTATCTACCTCATCAAGCTTGATTATAAATGGTGTAATCATGGATACCATGCTTTTGTTGGCTTTGTCAGCATCCATTCCACCCCAACTATCAGGTGTGATTATTTCATTTTGGAATGCTCATGAAGGAGGTGTATATTTGACACGGTAATTGTATTTACCGTTGTCTTGACCCAGGTAATCAATAACTTCACCTTATCTTCGTGCTTTTCGAACAAATCATCTATCACCTCGGCGAGTCTTTTTCTTCTTTCTCTTCTTGATCTTTATTCTCCTCGAGATTCAATTGGCCGATCGGGATCTCATCCATGCCACCCCATCCATCTAGTATAATGACTCCATTTTTGAATGCGCATAGTGGTGGTGTATCTTTGACACGGTAATTATATTTACTGCTGTCTTGACTGAGTAGGTCTATAGTTTCGCCTTCCTTGGCTGCTTTTTGGGTAAAACATCTTTCACCCTGATGGATTTTTCTTTCTCCTTTTCATCCGGATCTATTTCCTCTTGAAGCGTTTCTTTCCTGGGTAGAGCCTTCTCTTCGGGACTAGTTTCATCGTCCATACCACCCCAGCCATCAGGCACAATTACTTCATTTTTGAACGCCTATGGCAGTGGGGTATATTTTACTTGGAAGTTATATTTTCCAGAGTCGTTTCCCAAGTTGTCTATAATTTCTTGTTTTAAGAATGCTTCACGACTAAAGCGAGCATCTCCTTATCGAGCAGTCTTTAATTTGGCCTCATCTTCATCATGAGGCCTTATCATTTCTCCTTCTATAAGGACCATATTTACTACATTGTGCTTAGGAAGAGTGTTCTGATGTACATTTGGCTCTGGCTCTTGAAAGCTTAATATCTTCTTGTCGATGAGCTGCTGAACTTTATATTTCAAGACTAGACAATTGTCTACATCATTTCCTCTTTCTCCCATGTGATACGTGCAAGTCTTTGACTCATCGTACGAGGAGAACTTTGTAGGATTGTCTCTTGACACTTCTTTGGCCACCAAATATCTTTCCAACAACATTGGTAGTAACTTTGACAAGGGCCGCGACAACGGAGTGAATTGCTTTACGGGCCTTTTCTTCGGCTCAAACTATTTTAGATTTCTCCAAGTGATGTTAGACTATTTTGGGAATGAAGCCTGATTAACATTGGGGCTAGACACCATAGCTACGTCACGTATAGGTTCTTTATCCTTTCTTCCAGGATAAGGTCTTCGTGCTGTCACTTCTTGAGATTTCTTTTCCTGCAACGACCATTCGATTCTTTCACCGACTTTCACCAACATGGTGAATGTTTGGTAGCCCGATATATGTAGTTTGTCATAATACTCAGTTATTAATGACTTCAAGAAGAGCTCAATAAGCTCATCCTCACTTATAACCGGTTTAACTTGTGAGGCTACACTTTCCACCTTTGAGCATAGGCTATGAATCCTTCGTTTCTCTGTTTCTCGATTCTGACTAAGTCCTCCTAGGTTGGAAGTACTTCAACATTGAATTTGTACCGACGAAGGAATTCTCCAGCCAAATGGTCCTATTCAATAAAATCTTCTATGTTGAAAACGATATACCATGCCAAGGCTGCCCCTTTCAAACTATCTTAAAATGTATTGATAAGAAGTGACGCATTATCTAAATATCTTGCTATTTTACGGAGATAATATTTCAAATGGCTTTTGAGACAACCAGTGCCATCATACTTGTTCATGAACTCCGGTTCCTTATAGTTTTATGGAATAACCACCTTTGCGTACAGGAGAACTTGTTGAACCTTTGAAGCTCATAGCCTTGACTTACTGGGCATTCTTCAATTTTGGCCAATCTCTTACCCTCTTCTTCATCCTTTGTTTTGGATGCTTTCTTGCTCTGTTTATCCTCTTCCAAATTTACTACCTCAGGTGTAGTCTTTGGAGGATTTTCTCGAACCGGTTCTTTGTTTCTGATTAGGTCTTCAATTGGTGTTTCAGTAGCGCTTGAAACTCCCACATTTGGAGTAGTAGGATAAGATCCTCGAGACATGAGAATAAAGGCCTTCATTGGGTCATTTGATTCTCGACTTCAGTTAGTCGAGCACGGGTTTCTTCTTCCGCCATTCTAACTTATAAGCAAGTCCGAGGTCTTTTACTTTCAGTTGTTAAACAACTTAGCAAAATGATCACGAAACCCTACATTCTTTTAATTGTATGGTTTCATGAGATTGTCAAGGATAAGAAATTTCGTACAAGCCTTAGCCTTGTATAAAATTCTTCATCAATGTATTTCTCAAGGAATCATACAATTCAAAGAATTGTAATCCATGGTGATTCCTTTATGTTTTGAAATTATGTTTAGAAAATGATCAATCCATCATTGCATATAAAATTTGAAATTGTTTTACATCATGATTTTAAACTCAAATGGGAATCTAAATCATCCAATCCTAGGCTTCTTGCTAGATAAAATAGCTTCTGCTTTTTGGTATTCTTCTCATTCCTTGGCTCGAGACTCCCATTCTTCCACATCGGTCATGACCTCTTTTGGGACGTAGGGTTCCACTCCAGGCATGCTTGGACCAATGTATTCTGAAACGTACTCCTCCATGGGATTTGGTACTACACTCAATGGGACATATGGCTTGACATCATGTCTTGTTTGAGTGAGTGAATTTTGTCTTGAAGGACATTCTTCTCTTCCTTTGGTATAATCTCACTTGGGATGTCAAAGACGAACTCTTTGGGATTCCATACAAGCAGTACTTGTTGAAGTATCCCAAATTGTTTAATGATCCTTAGAGGACAATAAGCTGCTCCTCCACTCAAACCATGCAATGGTACTGCATTTCCCTCTCGGCTTGTGATCTTCGCCTTGCTAATCTTCGGCCAATTGATCCGCCATTAGATTTGATTAGGAGTTGAGGCTCTAATGAAATTGGCCAAATCTAAAAAAGATTATTCGAGTAATTTGTTTTGGATACAAATGTATCACTCAATTGGATTTATCGCCAAACAAATTTTGCGAATATTCATGAAACGACACCAAGGTCGAATGTGTGAGATGAACTATAATGACAAAAGATCAATACAAGCTTGGAAAATACCCTTTCCATGATTTTGGTATGTGTTTAAGGAGATGACAGTTTGGGCAAGAAGCATATTAGAAAAGTCCCATTTAAAACAAGCTTGTCTTGCGATCACAGCCACTAAAGGGTCTAATCTCGTTCTAGACATGGGGAATAGAATAAAGCCAAAAAAATCTAGAATGAATATTTAGGTTGAAGTGTTTCCCATTTCCCTAGGAAGTTTTGAAAAATTGTCCACTAGGAAGGATAATGAAATCTATATGTGTTTGATTTGACTAACTTTTCAATTTTGGAAGTTTTAAGGTTGAAGAATTCGACTAAAAGGCTCACAAGATTAAGTCTAATGGGTGATTCTACGACCCTAGGTTTAGAATTAATTCCAATGGCAGGTTGATATTCTTCTAATGTTGGTACCAATTCATGCTCTCCAAGATGAAATGTGGCAGTGGAAGCCTCCAAAAAATGTGCCAAAACTTGGACTAAACTAATTTGATGTTCCACATGCATAAGTTCGAGAATGTATCCAAGCCTTTCTTGGACATAAGTTTGGTTGTCTTTGGACATGCCTTCCCACCAGGCAACAAGTTCCTTTCGAGGAATGAGAATTACTTGAATGTCTAGTTTTCCCAATGAGCCTAATTATGCAAAAAGATTTGTCATTAGTCACCATGGATTGTGAATCAATTTTAATGCCTCCATTAAATCCTTAAAAGAGCATATAGTTGAGATTATGGACAAATTCAATGTGTGATGTAAATGCCTATTTTGTCATACTCCATTTAGACCATAAAGTCCTAAACTATGGGTTGCAACTTTAAACACATTGAAATAAGCATTTGAATTATATGAGAAATCCGCCATGGACCTATACTTTTCATCTAAAAATGAAAGAATGATCAAATTGAGTACAACGCCTTAATCATGTATTCTAAAATGAAAGGGCACTTAGACCAAGCATTGAATGTCATTTAGGCATTTTTTAAGAATGTGTCAACTATCATGCATAATTGTAAAAAAATGAAATTGAACGATACTTGCTTACCATGACATTTTGATTTGGTTTTAGGTACACCAACCACAAAGACAAGCGAATGTAACTAGTGAAATTTTGACACCTAAAAAGGTAAGATATACTAAAGGCTCAAGATCATCACCTTAATGGACAAGTGATTCCATTCCAATAGGCAATCGACCTAAAGTTATGGAATTTATTCCACTTTGGTGATCGGCATTGTATTTAAATGATCCCATGAGCAATCGGCTCATAGTGTCGCCTAAATGCGTACCTCCTAAAGATAATCCTAAATGTAGTCAGGGTTGGGCCACGATTGGTGTGTGCTAATGGTGTAGTGCTAAAGCAATTTAAAAACATGCATAACAATTAATGACAAAACAACACTTCTAAAATTCATTCAAAACACATTCAATCCCAATACCAACCTGCAAAACAAGAGTTAACAAAGATAATACCCCTTATAACACCTGCCTATAAAACCATTTAACACTATCATTAGCGAGACGTACCTTGGATCCTTGCAAGCACAAAACATAAGTATATCATTTTATCTAGGCCTAAGTCCACTTAGAAAAAGTTCATATTCCCCAGCGGAGTCATCAAGTCTGTCGCACCGCGTTTTTGGGGGGTTTTTTTTCGAGATTTGTACACTAAGGAGGTATTTCCTTATATGGGTCTCTCCCAGATCATACCTCACGTGACAGTGGAAGGTAATTTCTAAATTTGAGATTTTGGAGTCACCACTAGTCATTATTGGTAGGTAGACTAGAAATTTAATCGAGGTACGGGAGAAATATCACAATTCTACGAACCAGAGATTCTGAGTACGGGGACTTGATTACGTTATTGATCCCATATTGAGATCTTTAACGCTCTTTCGGTATCTAAGAATGATATGATGTCTAACGTGTTATGCGAATTATCGAGGCTTACCCGCTAATCATATCCGTTCTAATCGCAAAAAAGACCAAACAAGTATTAAATGAACATCCCAAAATCTATCAAGTCAATTAATCCTAAATGGTCTCTAAAATGAAAATCAATCGTGTCGCGACCTAAAATTTCTCTCAAGCTAATGGATTATTAAGACTAAGCTTAACTTGGGCCCTCCCAAGCCCTACCAATTCGCAACTTAGGATTTAAGTTCTTAACATGCAAATGTTTTTATGTTTGGAGTCGCTACTAATCTATTTGTGGTAGGTCGATTAGAAACCTAAATAAAACATAGGAAGATATGTTTTATTCCTACGAACCAGAGATTTTAAGCTCGTAGACTTAATTACGCTAGACATAGTCTAATGGCCTTTCGGTACCTTTTCTTTAAAAAAAAATGTTTTGGCAGACAGTTTGGATTCATTTTAACTTAGTCACTAGCATGTGCGGTGATCATGCGGGTGCGCAAACCACCAAAGTAACACCTAATAATCAAAATAAATTGCAAGATTGGAAGAATTAGTTACCTCGAAATAACATAAGTATCTGCATTGTTAGCTAGAAAATCACATCAACAATCCTAATATGATTTCTATTTAATAAGCAGTTCACTCAATATTTTTTATTTTCACTTATTTAAATGAAAGCTAATCTATATGTAATAACGTGCAAATATTAACATGCGATTAATGCAGCCTAACATGTAAACTATATGTCATGCGACGACATGACATAATTTTAATGATGGACAAATGATTTATTTTTGATATTTTTCCAATGAAATTCGGAATTAAAAAAATGCCTAAAATAATATACAATCTAACGACTTCTTATTTGATATTTTTTATTAAACTTTGAAATAAAAAAATTACTCAAATTAAGAATGCAATCTATCCTATTCTATCCTAAAGCAACTCATTCTTTTTGGGATTTTCATGGGAATTCGGAATTTAAAAATAACCTAAATAATCTATTAGGATTATAATAACACCTAATTTAAACTAGGAAATAAATTATCTCAAGTCCTAATTTAAATTAAATAATTATCCTATCTTCTAGATATATTTATGGTTCTCTAAACATGCAAAACTTCTAATTGAAATCCTAACTAACATATTTTTTGGATTTTCTTTATAAAAGATGGATTTTCAAAACCACAGGATTGACTCTGCACTTTGTGCCTTCTGCGGCTCTCGACCGGACTCAGTCAATCATCTTTTTTTTGAGTGCCCTACTACTAGCAGGCTGGCTTCCTTTTGGGCTACTAATTGTAGCCTCCCATGGCGCAACCGGCCTTGGCAAGAACACATTTTGTGGGCTAAGCAAGTTTGCAGCGGCCCTTCCTTTGCACACTGCCTTTCTCGGTTTTCCTTTGGTGCTCTCATCCACGTTATCTGGACCGAAAGGAACAATGCTATCTTCAGAAATAAGACCATCTACACTCCTGGAATGCGTAAGCATCTTACCAAGGTTGTGAAGGATAAAGCCTTCTCTATGGGGGTGTACAAGATACACCAAGGAACCGCCTATTTCAAATGAAGTGGAGACTTTCTCCTTCCATCTTTGATGTAAACCAGTTGTCTTCTTAATCCGGTCTTTCTTTCTTTTGTCTTTTCTTGCCTCTTTAGGCTTGTTGTATAGTTCCTGCCTTTCCTTTCCTGACCATGTTTGGACATCCCTATGTCCTTATGGGGTCAGGTTGTGGTTCAGGCTTAGGTTGTAAATGGTGTTTTGGAAAAGTAATACAATGTCTTACCTTACCAAAAAAGAAAAAAAAATCAAAAAACACCATATCACAAAATATTACCGACATCCATTTAAATTTAGAAACAATAAATTGACAAATCGTATCGTGGGCACGAGGATCGGATTGGCCAACTTTTTTACACAATCGCGAATCATATCTTGGGTGGGAGATCGGATTGATGATTTTCCGTGCGATCGTGAGTCATATTTTGGGCATGAAATTAGACTGTCGATCATATGCATGTTGTGAAATTAGGAAATAATTCCTAATTTAAAGGATATTCAGAGACATAATGGATACGATAATATCATTCAAAGATTCACACAAAATTGTAATAAGGAAACAATATACTCGAAAATCAAATTAGATGAGCTTTTACCTAACTCGAATATTTGCTTTCCAAGTTTAGACCGGTGACGGATCCAGATTGTGGATCGCGGTGAAGACTCCTCGGTAATGTACATGACTCGGCAAAAGAGTGCTCTTGGTTGTGCTTAACAACAACGACAGAATCGAGGAACAACACTGGAGAGTCGTCTAAGGCTTGTTAGGTTCGGAAGGTCGGTATAGGTTTGCGGGCTTTCGTCTGGTCAAGCTTGAGTCTGTTAAAAGTTTGCTGGGAGTTTGCTATTCATGAGTGGCTTTGGCAAAATTAAAGATTGAACAAGCTGTAGCGACAGACTAGCGACTTCATTGGTGAAAACGTTAGCAAAGTTAGATGCAGGGCTGCTGCTTCGTGATTCAACAAGGCTCATTGCGGCAAGAGGAACAGGCGGAGATGTGAAGCAGCAACAACGGGCGGCCTTTGAGCTTCACGAGGCAGCAGCGGCAGCTTGGCAATCAATAGTGTCACGCCCCGAACTCCATGGCACGTAACATCCCGCACGAAGGTTGATATAGTACGACGTCCCAGGATGCGTCGTCGTCAACCCATTTCCTATAACAGATCATCAGGCACATGCAGAAGCAATAATTAAAACGCCCGTACAAAGTAATTATGAGAACCAGGGAAGCAACACAAGGAAAACTTAGGCAACGTACACATTCACAAAAACCGTTAGAAATATCCTTACAACATCCCTTGAAATAGTAATAGAAAAGAGGGTACAACAAAAGAGTATTGCTGACATAGGTTGAAGAGGGCTAAGAGGCTAGGGGGGGTCAGCTACAACAAAAAGAGAGGCTCAAAGTTCCAAAAAGTACCGACCCTCATAACCATGACTACATCTAGCCTAGGGCACCCAGTCGGGATCGGAACCGTCGAACTCTGATGAACTCTCTGGTAACTCTGAGTTTTCGCTGAAATTCTCCTCCTCGGACTCCTCGGTATCCATCGGCTCGGCTTCGTCCACGTCCATTGGCTCTATAACCAGGTCCTCTACTACTGGCTCATAGTCTACTCCTCCTAGCACCTCATCCTCGGCAGCCTCGTACACACCATAAGAATCCATACTCTACTCCGAACCCATGTCAGAATCCACAATCTCACCGTTCGGACATTGCGGATCTAACTGGCCTTCTACGGTAACGGGACATCCATAGTACAGAGGGGACCATATTCGTCTCCAAAACAGTCACGGAAGCACCATGCCACATATTCGTGAGTCTCAGGATGTGTCGTACCCACATCTACTCATATTAAAGTGTAATGCCTAAGGTACACCTCCCCATTCCCTACGGGATGTGCGGTCATAGTATGCTCGAACTCAACGGGGATTCCAAACCGCACTGGGGGATCCAGCATCGTCACGGACGTGGGTCTGAAAGGTTGGGTTATAAAAACCGTGAGACACATCTCAGTGAGTGAAAAACCCCCAAACCTAAATAAGGCTAACATGCATCTCTTGACGGGAAAATAAAATCGCGCACACAAGGATGACTTAGGCCCATATGCCCAAATTGGCATTTCCAATGACCCTGCAGGATAGATAGGCCAATAATATCATGTCACATACGCGGCATTCCCAGTCACACGTGCGTCCTACGCATGCTCAAAATCTTTAGTGTCAATTCAAAATATAGATCACTGAATCGTACAGTTTCACACGTTGACTCATACATTCATATGCATGCAAATGCCACTACCTTGCCATGCTCACTATTTAATTCATATGGCAATCCGGCACAAGATTCCGTTCGTGATCCAATTATAAAATAGAATCCGCTTGGATACGTCCCATACCATAACCAGCAGATTCCATTACATAATCAGGCATTATGCATCACACGTAATTATTTATTCTGTTAATTCGACCCGAAGGCCCGATCCGAAGATCCGATCCGAAAATCACGACCTGAAGGCCAATCACAACACTCCGTGGCCAGCGTAAAGACGCCCCAGGCCCAGTGTCTCTAGCCCACATCAAAACGCATCAAGCGCAACACCGATCTCCTTACGAACCAGAGCCCGCGTAAACGCATCAGGATGGTCGTCTTTCAAACGTATCGGGCATCGTCCTGCTCCAAAGTGCATAAGGACGGCACACCCCGCGTAAACACATCAGGGCGAAGGTGATCACACATTCACACAACCGGTTTTTATCTGAACCCCGCGTAAACACGTCAGGGTATAATTAAGTGATCACATGTCCATGGCAAACACGCATTCTCGCATAATTTCCACAGGCTTCATACTCGGCATGCATAATGCGTGGCCATGCAATTTCGCACACGAATGTTGGTGCAATGTACCACGAGCACAATGTTCCACAATGTACAACACAATTCAATGCCACGAATTCATACTCAACAATCCACGTCACATACTTGACTAGCCCAACCAACACCATGGGGCATCACATGCGTAACTGGTACTTATGACGTATTCGGACGTTATGATGTGCAATAACAAATCATCAATCGCACTCCACAACGGTAGGTCACACGAACACGCGGCATGGTAGACCCAACTCATCACGATTGAACAAATCGACACACAATTCAACCAACCCGGTAATCCCGACATTCTAATCAATCCAATCCTCAAACTACCATTAATTTGGCCATCAAATCCCGATGTGAATAGTAGCTAGTCCTCCTCATTTCGGCCTCTAATCCACCTCTAAATTTCATTTTGTCACTCACCAATAATTTCCCAACACTCGCTAATAACCTATTAATCTATACGAGTCTTAATTGTCACTAATCGACTATTAATCACACCTTAAGCCCGCTAAAATGCATAATCGTCCTAATTAGGGTTTAGAGGTTTACACCTACCCAAATCCGAGCTCGGGACGATGAGGAAAGGCGGCCGATCACCGGTGAACGATGAAACCGGCGACACAATTCCCAAGGAGGCGACGGAGAGCGGCGGCCAGTGGTCCATAGCAACCACGGGCGGCGGTTCACGGCCGACGCGGGTGGCTGATCACGACAAAAGAGGGTGGACGAGTGGCGGTGGACAGCAGCTGCACACGACGGCGCACAGCGCACGGCGGTCCTGACGGCGCACGGCAACGGCGCAGCTTTGGAGGGCGACGGTGTCCTAATGTCCTAGGCACCGACGAGAGAGAGAGAAAGAGTACGGCGAGAATATGAGGGGATCGATTGGTGAGGGCGGCGACGTGGACAGCGAGCAGCTCCGGTGGTGGCTCACCCCTGCATGCAGCCGTGACGGAAAGAAGAGAGAGAGGAAGACGGCGGCGAGCTGGTGGTGCAGCTGATCCGACACTCACCCCTACATGCAATCGAGAGGCAAAGACGGCGGAGAGAGGGCAACGGCGGCGGCGGCCACGGCGAGTGGCAGCTAGTGGCGCTCCTCGGCGGGAGGCGGACGCTTAGCCTCCTCTTACTTGGCTGTCTGGCGCTTTCCCTACTGCATGCAATTAAAAGGGAGAGGAAACGGAGGGAAACATTGAGGGACGGTGACGGTGGTGAACGGCGGCGATCTCAGCGGTGGGCTGGTGGCGCGGCCGAGCTAGGTGGGAGGGTGGATGATCATGGTGAGGCTTGGTCGGCGTGGAAGAGAGAGAGGGAGAGAGAGAGACGGTTGGTTGGTGGTGAGGCGAGGGAGGATGGTGGCTCACGGCGACGACATCGGCGGTGGTGGCTCCGGCGGGTGGCGAGTGGCGGCGTGAGGCTGAGAGGGAGAGTTTGCGGGAGAGGAGAGGGAGAGAGAGAGTGGCTGGCTGACTTGAGAGGGAGAATGAAGAGGAGGGAGAGAGGGAGAGAAAGAGGGAAGGAAGTGAGAGGGGAAATGAAAGAGAGAAAAGGTGATGATTATGGTGCATGGGGAAGATCAAGAGTTTAGGAAGAAAATATGGACAACAATGATGGCATGCATGGGGAAGGACTTGGGTGACAAGTGTCACACTCTAGGGCTAGGTCTAAAAAGAATCCCAAATTTTGGAATTCCAAAGGGCATAAGGGCAAAATCGACATTTTCTTTCGATACCGGGTCGAAACACCATTTTTCGACCGTATAAGTCCTATATATAAGTGGCCAGCATAATTTGACGTCGTCCTTATAAAAACCATCCCGTAATCCATGAAAATCGATCTCGAAGTCCGGATTAAATTTCACGATCAGATTCGCCAAATTTCAAATTTCCAAATCTCTCACTAACAGGCGGCCGTTTAGGATTTGCGCGTATCGACCTCGGGTTGTCCGAATTGCGGCAAGCTCTATTGTCGAGAGAACGAGAGGAATTATCGCTATTTCCGAAGACACGATCATCTGGTTCAAGTTCGGGACTAGTTGGCCACGTGTATTCTCGGTCCCGCAGAATCACCTGCTATCCGATCATACATCGTTGGCCTCGACCAATCCGAGTCCGTTACCTTCCGATGATCGGTATACACTGGCTCAAAATACTTCCTCGTCATTCTTCTAAATCAGGCTTAATTTGCGACCGGGTCCATGGTTTACGTACCTATTCCTAGTTAGCCATTCCCATTTGGTCTGTATCCCGTGAGTGATCAGCTCCGGGCGAGACTTACGAAAATGAAATATTGAATAAGACTCGTTTTATTCATTCCGGAAATTGAGTCGAGTTTCGGGATGTTACAAATTCTTCCCCCCTTACAAAAATTTCATCCTCGAAATTTGCAACTCATACTAATCTACTTGAACAGCTGAGGGTATTGATGTCGCATGGCCTCTTCACTTTCCCAAGTTGCGCCTCTCGTTCTATGGTGCTCCCAAACTACCTTGACCATCGAAATCGTCTTATTCCTTAGCACTCGGTCCCTTCTGTCCTCGATTCTAACTGGCTTTTCCATGTACGACACTTTGTCGTCCACATCTACTTCCTCGTACCTCAAAACATGAGTCGGGTCCGGTTCATACTTCCTTAACATCAACACGTGGAAGACGTTGTGCACCTGGGATAGGTTGGGAGGCAAGGCTAGTCGGTACGCCATATCCCCAATCTTTTGGATCTCACGGTCCGTAGATTGAAGTTCCTTGATCTTAACCTGAACCTCTGGCTCGATTCTTAATGTTGCGAACAAGCTGGATACTAGGCTCACTTCGAACTTAAACTCTGAATCTCTAAGCCTTTCCAATAACGTCCACTCCTTGACCAACAAATGAGCCATGCTCGACTTGTGACTTAAAGCATCTGTGACCCGGTTTGCCTTACCCGGATGATACAGGATGTCACAGTCGTAGTCCTTCAACAGTTCCATCCATCGACGCTGCCTCATATTTAACTCTTTCTGCAAGAACAGGTACTTGAGGCTCTGGTAATCCGTAAAAATTTGGAACTTCTCTCCATACAGATAGTGCCTCCAAATCTTAAGTGCGAAGACAATCGCTGCTAACTCCAAATCATGCGTTGGGTAATTCATCTCATGAGGTCTCAACTGGCGTGACGCATACGCTACCACTTTCCCATGTTGCATGAGCACACATCCGAGTCCTCTTAACGAAGCATCACTATAAATCTCAAATCCTCCTGGCCTGGATGGAATGGTCAAAATCGGTGCGGTCGTCAGTTTATGCTTCAACTCTTGGAAACTTCTTTCGCACTTATCGTCCCAAACGTACTTGATTTCCTTCTTCAGCAATCTAGTCAATGGCATGGCTATTGATGAAAATCCTTCCACAAATCGCCTGTAATAGCCAGCCAAACCTAGGAAACTTCTGATCTCCGTTACCGACGTTGGCCTGGGCCACTTTGTTACCGCTTCCACTTTAGTTGGGTCTACGGAAATCCCATCTCCAGAAATAACATGCCCGAGAAATCCTACTTGGTTGAGCCAAAACCCGCACTTGCTGAACTTGGCATAAAGTGCGTGTTCTCTTAGGGTCCGTAGCACCTTTGCCAAGTGTTCCTCATGCTCTTTGGGACTTTTTGAATACATCAGGATATCATCGATGAACACTATGATGAACTAATCCAGAAATTCTCTAAACACTCTGTTCATCAAATCCATGAAGGCAGCTAGGGCATTTGTTAATCCAAAAGGCATCACCGTAAACTCGTAATGCTTATACCTCATCCGAAAGGCAGTCTTAGGAATGTCCTCCTTCCTGATTCTCAATTGATGGTAACCTGTGCTCAAATCTATTTTAGAGAACACTGAGACTCCTTGTAACTGATCGGACAAGTCATCGATCCTTGGAAGAGGGTACTTATTCTTCACTATCATTTGGTTCAACTGCCGATAATCTATACATAGTCTTAACGTCCCATCCTTCTTTTTCACAAACAGGACCGGCGCTCCCAATGGAGACGCACTGGGGCGGATGAAACCCTTGTCCAACAAGTCTTGCATATGAACCTTCAACTCCTTCAATTCCGTTAGGGACATTCGATATGGTGCCTTCGATATCGGTTCAGTTCCTGGTGCCAATTCAATAACAAACTCCACTTCTTGGTCGGGTGGTAAACCCGGCAATTCCTAAGGAAAAACCTCGGGAAAATTGCATACTACGGGTATATCTTCCAATCTAGTCTCCGCCATTGATGGGTCTACAACATTCACCAAATACCCTTCACACCCATCATCCAGCAACTTACTCACTTCTAAAGATGATATCCATGGAGTCAAGGTTCCTCCTCGATTCCCTTGGAACTCAAAACTAGGGCGTCCATCAGGACCAAATCGGATCGTCCTATTGCTGCAATCTAATATAGCTTTCTGCTGGACTAACCAGTCCATCCCTATGATCACGTCAAAATCGAACATGGCCAGAACTGCCAAGTCGATTCTCTCTTCCTTACCCTCAATATTTACCATACGACTAGGGCATCCAAAAGAAACTAGCACCCTATCATTCATTGGCGTCGTCACACAAAGCACAATCTCTAATAATATCGGTTTTAAACCAATCAACTTAACAAATTGCTCTGAAATGAAAGAATGGGTTGCCCCTGAATCAAACAATGCGTAAACGGCGTGACTACACAAGGAAATCGTACCTGTGACCACGCCTGGCACATTCTCTGCTTTTCCACGCGCCACAGCATAGACTCTTCCTTAAGCAGGCGGTCGTCCTTGATTAGTTGGTGGAGGATTCTCGACTTGGTTCCTTGCTCGGGGTTGGTGCTGCTGAGGAGCCATGTGTGGTCCCGGGGAACGCACCTGCGGGCAACTGCGAATCTGATACTCCGTGCTCCCACACTTGAAGCACGCTCTAAACCTTCCCGTCGGAGTACTTGGCTTCCCAATATTCCGCCTGACAGGGGGAACAAATCATCGATTGCCTGCCATAGGTTTCTTCCCCAAATGATGATTATCCTTGCCCCGAACAAACCGCAATCCAGAAGCGGCTATCCTTTCCTGCTGATCTTGCTCAATTATCTGGGCCCGCCTAAACATCTCTCCATATTCCTTAATGTCATGCGACAGAATCTGGCTCCGAAGATCCGACTTCAGTCCATCTCGGAACCTTCGAGCCTTATCCCTTGGATTCACTACCATAGTCGGTGCGAACTTTGCTAGCCTTGCAAATTCTGCCTCATATTGGTCCACAGTCATCTGGCCTTGGCGCAACCGCATAAATTCTGTCAACTTCTTCTCCTGGGCATTCTCCGAGAAATACTTCTCATAAAAGTTCTCCACAAACGCCGTCCAAGTCGGGGCCGTTCCTTCAGGAAACACTTCACCTTCTGTAGCATTCCACCAGTCATTGGCACCGTCCTAAAGCTGATACATCGCCAATGCTACTTTTTCCTCATCACTACACCCCAAAACCTTAAAGGTCTTTTCTAGTTCTTCCACCCATCTTGGCACGGTCTCGGGGTCACCACGACCATGAAACTTCGGCGGTTTCATCTTCATGAATTGTTCTACTAAACGGGGCATTTGCCTAACCCCAATTGGATGATCCTGCCCCTGCTGGGCATGATTTCCCCCATTCCCAACAATCATTGCAGCCTCAGCAGCCTGAGCATTGGCTGTGGCTCTCTCCTGCGCTTGCAAATTAAAGATGTGTCCTATCTCACGCAGGGTCTCCATAACCACATCGAACCTGGGGTCCCTAGCCTCGCGGGCACCCTCACTAGGTTGAGTTTGAGGCTCCTTTCCTCTTCTCCTACTCATCCTAACAACTTCGGCTGCTCAACTTCCTGCTATAATTCCATTAAGGAATTAGAGACTTAAACCAATCTATCCTAGTCTAAGTCCTAGGCAGGTCTCAAAACAATAATCAAACAACCAGCATGCGGCTTAACTGAGACTACTCAACACATCACCCAAGGGATTTACATACTTACCTCGGGTCCTGCCGCACCTGCACCTCACGGGTAATAATAATACACACCAAATCATCACACACTGTTAGGAGATAGATGTAGCATACAAGGTCACCCTAACTAGCTACCCATGGTCTTATCACTCCTTATCACTCGAGGCTTCGACCTAATCGGATCGAGCTGATCTTGCTCTGATACCAATTCAACGAGGGGGATGTCACGCCCCGAACTCCATGGCACGTAACATCCTGCACGAAGGTCGATATAGTACGACATCCCAGGATGCGTCGTCGTCGACCCATTTCCCATAACAGATCATCAGGCACATGCAGAAACAATAATTAAAACACCCGTACAAAGTAATTATGAGAACTAGGGAAGCAATACAAGGAAAACTTAGGCAACGTACACATCCACAAAAACCGTTAGAAACATCCTTACAACATCCCTTGAAACAGTAATAGAAAAAAGGATACAACAAAAGAGTACTGCCGACATAGGTCGAAGAGGGCTAAGAGTCTAGGTGGGTCAGATGCAACAAAAAGAGAGGTTTAAAGTTCCAAAAAGTGCCGACCCTCATAACCATGACTACATCTAGCCTAGGGCGCCCAGTCGGGATCGGAATCGTCGGACTTTGATGAACTCTCTGGTAACTCTAAGTCTTCACTGGAATTCGCCTCCTCGGACTCCTTGGTATCCATCGGCTTGGCTTCGTCCACGTCCATCGGCTCCACAACCAGGTCCTCTACTACTGGCTCATAGTCTACTCCTCCTAGCACCTCATCCTCGGCAGCCTCGTACACACCATAAGAACCCATACTCCACTTCGAACCCATGTTAGAATCCACAATCTCACCATTCGGACACTGCGGATCTAACTGGCCTTCTACGGTAAACAGGACATCCATAGTACGGAGGGGACCATATTCGTCTCCAAAATGGTCACGGAAGCACCATGCCACATATTCGTGAGTCTCAAGATGTGTCGTACCCACATCTACTCCTATTAAAGTGTAATGCCTAAGATACACCTCTCCATTCCCTACGGGATGTGCGATCATAGTATGCTCGAACTCAACGGGGATTCCAAACCGCACTGGGGGATCCGGCATCGTCACGGATGTGGGTCTGAAAGGTTGGGTTATAAAAACCGTGAGACACATCTCAGTGAGTGAAAAACCCTTAAACCTAAATTAGGCTAACATGCATCTCCTGACGGGAAAATAAAATCACGCACACAAGGATGACTTAGGCCCATAGGCCCAAATAGGCATTTCCAATGACCCTGCAGGTTAGATAGGCCAATAATATCATGTCATATACGTGGCATTCCCAGTTACACGTGCGTCCTACGCATGCTCAAAACCTTTAGTGTCGATTCAAAATATAGATCAACGAATCGCATAGTTTCACATGCTGACTCATACATTCATATGCATGCAATTGCCACTACCTTGCCATGCTCACTATTTAATTCATACAGCATTCCGGCACAAGATTCCGTTCGTGATCCAATTATAAAATAGAATCCGCTTGGATACATCCCATACCATATCCAGCAGATTCCATTACATAATCTGGCACTATGCATCACACGTAATTATTTATTCTGTTAATTCGACCCAAAGGCCCGATTCGAAGATCACGACCCGAAGGACAATCACAACACTCCGTGGCCAGCGTAAAGACGCCCTAGGCCCAGTGTCTCTAGCCTGCGTCAAAACGCATCAGGCGCAACACCGATCTCCTTACGAACCAGAGCCCGCGTAAACGCATCAGGATGGTCGTCTTCCGGACGTACCGGGCATCGTCATGCTCCAAAGTGCATGAGAACGGCACACCCCACATAAACACATCAGGGCGAAGGTGATGACACATTCACGCAACCGGTTTTTATCTGAACCCCGCGTAAACAATCGACATTTTCTTCCGATACCGGGTCGAAACGCCATTTTTCGACCGTATAAGTCCTATATATAAGTGGCCAGTATAATTTGACGTCGTCCTTATAAAAACCATCCCGTAATCCACGAAAATTGATCTCGAAGTCCGGATTAAATTTCACGATCGGATTTGCCAAATTTCAAATTTCCAAATCTCTCACTAACGGGCGGCCGTTTAGGATTTGCGCGTATCGACCTCGGGTTATCCGAATCGCTGCGAGCTCGATTGTCGAGAGAACGAGAGGCATTATCGCTAGTTCCGAAGACACAATCGTTTGGTTCAAGTTTGGGACTAGTTGGCCATGTGTATTCTCGGTCCCACAGAATTACCTGCTATCCGATCATACATCGTTGGCCTCGGTCAATCCGAGTCCGTTACCTTCCGACGATCGGTCCATACTGGCCTAAAATACTTCCTCGTCATTCTTCTAAATCAGGCTTAATTCGCGACCGAGTCCATAGTCCACGTACCTATTTTTAGTTAGCCATTCCCATTTGGTCAGTATCCCGCGAGTGATCAGCTCCGGACGAGACTTACGAAAATGAAATATTGAATAAGACTTGTTTTATTCATTCCGGAAATTGAGTCGAGTTTCGGGATGTTACAAATAGGCTTTTGCGCTCAACGTTCTTAAGCAATAAGCAGGCTCGGGTGGTGACGCAATGGCGCTGGTTGGTGCGGCAAGGAGTGGCACAGTTGACTTTCTCTCACTCTTACTCACGTGCATCACTCGTGTCTTTCTAAAAATTATTCTGAGAATTCTCGAGCTCCCCCTTCTCTTGTCTATACGTGACCCTTTTATAGATAGAGAGGTCCTGGGTTTTCGAGGAAAGAGAATGAATCTACTTTCCTCTTATGATTGTTTAGAATATATTGCATTTCAGTTCTTTCCCTTTGTTGTGACCTTTTTCTTTCTGTTCACGCCACCGAAGGCCTTCTTAATAGTGTTCAATATATTGCTCAGAATATATGCCCCATGCTGACCAAATTCCCTTTGCTTCTTTCCTTGTTTTGTTATTTTCTTTATATTGTTTCCCCTTTGCACAAAGGAAACCAAATCTACTGATCGTCTTCCCTCTTCCTTTTATTTCTTTCCCCTCATATATTGCAAATCCACGTGCCCTCATTGAAGATATAATAAGATCAAGTATATATCACTACGTGCAACCTTGTCCCTTACCGAATATTTTCACCGTATCCTGTCCAAACTCCAGATTTGTCCACTTTTCACGTGATTATTGTTATCTTGCACCCAAAGATTTTCACGATATTTTCTCAATATTTCCTAATCCAATGTGCCACACGCACAACACACATGTCAATCTTGACCACTTGAGGGCATAACGACTTAGGCCGAATCTTTAATTCACATGCGCTTGATCCAATTAATTCCATTAGGTTCAAAGCCTCTGTACTTGAGTCCATTAACTCCAGTTTAATTAAATTTTGTTAAGCCCATCCGCCACCAGTCCGATGTAAATGCAACTATTTAATAAATGTTCTTAAAACTAAATGCTATGTAATTTAACTTTAATATTTTTGTTAGGGACTAAAATTTAATCCCTAATTTTCTATGCAACTAATCACTAAATGGTTAATCAAAATTTAGGCGTCAACAGCTGCCCCTCTTTGAATGTGAGTGTTGACACCTAAATTTCGACGCATCATTTAGTGTTAATTTGCATAAAAATTAGGGATTAGATTTTAATCCCTAAACAAAAATATTTAAAATGCATTACATATAGTTTAGGTTTATTTTAATTTAATTGCATTTTGCATCGGACCGACGATGGCGAACGAACTTAAATTTTATCGGACGAGATTAAGTTCGCTCGGGATTCAAGGGCCGGGAATTTCAATGTCAAACGAGCTCGGTCGATTTAATTTGGGCTCAATTTGATATGTTGAGTTTAATTAATTGAAAGCCCAAATTAATTCAGCCTATTAAACCTAAGCCCAAGCCTAAGCCCATTAGGACATAAAGCCCATCTAAATTGACCTAGATTAGTGCTATATAAACATAACATTATGTCAGAAATAGTGGGGGTTCTCATAATTTCAGAAATCAGTTTTAGAGAGAGACTCAGAGAATTTTCGGAGAACGAAATTTTTCGGTGAGGTCGGAGGCTGGTCTTTTGGTCTTGACTTCACGTGAGAAAGAAAAGAACCGGAGAGGGGGGCTGGTCTTCTTGGCGTGAAAATTCTTCACGTCCTTGAACAGAGAGAATTTTCTTTGCTGTTCGTTATGCCTATGTCGTCCAGCCCGAAGAGCCCCAACATGCATTGAAGTCAGATTTTTCAGTTCAAGACTCTTCACGTTGACTAATTCCCCCTGCCCCCACTGATCCGTAATAGCCTCCAAGTGATGACCCGTGCTGCTAACTTCCTTCATGCTTGTTGACCATCAGCCGACTCAGCCACAATTGACGAGCCCTCGTGCAGAAGACGCCAAGGCAACGTACGTGAAGGCCTCCCCAACGCGCTCGAAGATTTCTTCGTTGGACCAATCAACGGCAACTTGAAGTCTGGTTTCTCTGTTTCACGTCTTCAATGCCAGCAGCCCATGCACGTTATTCCTCTCCATCAACGCCCAGCAGATCCCCCATGCAATGAAGCCAGCATCTTCAGCGGAGACTCTTGAGGTTGACTAGCTTCTTGTGCTCTCACTGATCGAGGACTACCAGACGACGTCCAACGAACAGCCCCCCGAACGATTTGTGTTGCTGTTGTTTCCTTTGCCTCAGTCCACATTGAAGCCCCGCTAATCACCAGACGCCGTTCCAGCCACGCCTTACGCCGGAGATGCGTCATACCTCACCGAACAGCCCTGTCCATCTGTGAACTCGCCCGTGAACCCACCACCACGAGTTGAATCGCCCCAACGCTGCGAGCCCCCGCCGTTCGTGCACCGCCGCTTGAGCATCACTGTCGCGTGTCGCCGTCATTCCTGACACCACGTCGCCATTCCCGATCCGCAATCCCGATCGCTGCAAAATTCAAATTAGGAAAGAAAATCAGCAAATCAGGTAATATTCTTATCTTGATTTGATTTAAATATTTGATTGCCTAATTTGTGTTCATGGATATCTAGACATGCATATTTGAACAATAGGTATATTCTAATTAGGATTTTATTTCTTTTTTTTTTGAAATTTTGGATATCTACTTGCTTAATTTGGATAGATTTCAGAATTTTCAAAATACTTTGAATATATCTGATATATTTGAGATATCTAAATCTTTCAAGATGTAATCGATTAGGAAAATTTCCTAATCCGCAACCGCGCACGTGGAAATAAATCTATCTATCAGGCTTTAGATAGAATTATTTCCATAGCGGGTATTTCGAATTTTAGGGTCGATCTGTCAGGCTTCAGATCGAAACTTAATTCGAAAAATTTAGCGGTTATTTTTTTACTTGATTTTAATTTCGAATTTTCATAAAAAAAAATACCAAAAAGAGATTGCGCTAGAATAGGTTAATTTCTTTAGTTTAAAATTACATGTTTAGATAACTAGCATTTTTAATTTCGAATTTCGATAAAAAAATATCAAAAAGATTGCGTTAGAATAGATTAATTTCTTTAATTGCATGTTTAGATAATTGGCATTTTTAATTCCGAATTTCATTTAAAAAAAATACAAAAATATGCATGTCATTAGAAATAGGTCACGTTGTCGCATGATATATAGTTTGCATATTAGGTTGCATTAATCGCATGTCAATTTTTGCACGTCATTACTCATAGGTTAGTTTGCATTTAAATAAAAGAAAACCCAAAAAGAAATTTCTGTACCATTGAACTTTAAATCAGAATTTTTTCAAAAATTGTCAAATTGAGTGTTTTCCTTGAAATTGGTACCGAAAGGGCGTTAAGGAGTTTAACGTAACCAAGTCCCGAATCCATAATTTCTGGTTCGTAGAAATAAAATAGTACTCCCGCTATTTTATTTAGGTTTCTAATCAACCTACCCTAAATGATTAGTGGTGACTCCTATTGAAAATATTTGCACGTTCACAATTGGACCTAAGTTGTGATTTGGTAGAGTTTGGGAGAACTCAAGCTAGGTTAATTAATTTAATTAATCTAGTAATCCATTAGCCTAAGATTGAAACCGCCGATTTTTATTTTTAGGTCGCGACAGTGAGCTCAAAGAGGTTGCATTAAAAAACTAGATGATACCTAAATTTTGACTATCTAATGCAATGAATGTTATTTTTTATGGGAGTATGAGTCCTATTTTGAAATGCAGTATATCATAATGCATGTTAACATGAATAAAACATACCTAAAGTTACTTACCTAACAAGAGTGGTAGCGTAATTCGAGGTACGACTCTGATCCTGTAGCTTGTTTGATAAATGTTTGGGCTCAGTCTCAAAGGTATTGCCTGATGAACGCTGATGGACTTCGGTGACCTATAATTCAATTAGGACACTTGAAGGGTAATTCGAATTACCTGGATATCATTTGGGGTAATCGAAGATGGTGATCAATAGACACCTGGATATCGTATGAGGTATCTAGAAATCAAAGAATGAAAAACTACTTCGAATATCTGGATATCGTTTGAGATACTCGAAACAGACCTTTCGCTGAACGCCTAGATATCGTCAGAGGCGTCCAGTGATAATATAGCGAAATAGAATTTATCCCACCTTTTGTCGAAATACCTGGATATCATCATAGGTACTTAAGAAAATTATCCATTAGGAACCTGGATATCGTTAAAGGTGCCTAATGCGGGGCTTTTTCAAATTGCTAGAAAGGGGGCTTAACAAGGTGCTTAGTTATCATCTAAGGTACCTGAAAAGCAATTTAATAAATTGGAATACATTCCTACTTTTAACGAAATACCTAGATATCGTCAGAGGTAGTCGGAAAAGTCAACTGCTAAACACCTAGATATCGTCAGAGGTGTTCAAGAAGGAACTTTCCAAATTGTTTGAAAGGTGTGCCTAACGAAATATCTGGTTATCATCTGAGATATTTGAAAAGACTTGATCGATAAATACCTAGATATCATCAGAGGTATTTAACGATTTGGCGAGCAGAGGGGCTAGCCCGAATGCTCGGAGATTCCTTGACAAAGTACCTGGATATCATCATAGGTACCTGAAAAGGCTTGATCGATAGATACCTGGATATCGTTAAAGGCATCTAGAGATCACAACAACATGATCGAATATGAGGCCTGACGATTGCTTGAACGGGTTAGGGATACCTGGATAGTCATAGGCATCTAAAAGATAAAGATATACTTACCTGGTGATATCTCCGACTCTTGAGGGCGTGTCTCCTGTTAGACATGGTTTTAGGTAACATGTAATATGCATTCATGGACAATCAAGAACACATATACTCATGTACTATAAATTCAACCGATTTTCATGCATGACGATTTTATTAAATCGGCATTACCAAACTTCATTGGGGAGAATCATGATAAGACAATCCAAACTCACAAGTGAGTGTCTTGAAAATATCAAATGAGGGACTTTCGATCCAAAGGGGCTTTCACTCATTCTCATTGAAAACGACTGATTTATGAGAATCGCTCTATCTCACCATCATCATGTCAACAAGGGTCCGAGTATTCTCGCAAACAGTACGACCTTATCAATCCGAGAGGTCTTTACTAAGATTGTAACGTGGGCTTGGTCAATGGCTTAGCAAAAAGGAACTCTTCGAGTTGAGACTATTGAAAGAAAATACTCTGCAATCATCTCTGGGATTACAAGTCAGGAACCCTGCAAAATGAGATAGAAATGGACTTGCTCGCACTTCTTTAAGCTAAGCTTATAAACATCTAAAACTCTACATTAGTTCAAGTGCCATAATATGAAGAGATTTTGCAAGGGACGTAACGTAGGCTAGGCTCATGGGTTGAGAAATGAATAGATCATTAGGCTCAAAATGTATATAATTGAGATGAATAAGTTGGTGATCATCTTGGCATTATCACCGGTCCTCTTTTTCACCAAGGATTGTCTTCTCAGTAGATGTTCCATTGGCTTCGAGAGTTCATCACTTGATTCCTTTGAGACTTGTAGGACTATTGCTCCACTAGAATTCATGACTCTAATATGTCATATCTTGACATTTTTTCTCTAAAGATCTCCCTTTTTCGACTTTTTTTAGGGGCATTGGCCTTGCTTTTATCAAGCACACTGCTTTTTCTTGCCTTTCTTTTTTTTTTTTGACTTTTGACATATTGTCTACAATGCATATATTGGCCAACCCACACTTTGGCTTGTTTTTACCAAATTACTCAACATTTGGACTCTCTAGGGTCTTCATCTTTTATCAGCGCTTCGAATATGCTGCTTGAACAATGATGACTTTTGCCTTGCTCCAATGTGGGGGATGATCACCAACTGGGTTCATACGAAATAAAATTGTAGGCTCAATTAGGCTTAGCAAAGGATAAAATGTGTATAGAATAGAAAAAGAAATGCTCTTCGTCATCTTAAGGCACTTGAACTTCGTGTAAATTCATTTGAAAAAGCAACACTCGAATATTGATGCAAGTGAGAGCAAGAAAATTTCACCTTATGATGCTGACTTACCTCCAGTTTGCCCTAATATGGGGTGGTTTTTGACAGGGGTAATTTGAAAGGATTTCTCCAAGCGTTTAGGCTCAAAGTGGTGAAATAATGGATAAACTGTTGTGTTTGCAATAGAGAAATGAATTGCCTCTTGTCATTTTAGTCGTCGTACCTTTCGCGAGATAACCCTTTACCTTACAGACATGGAATTTTTTTTTTCAACTCACCAAGGATTACTGCATGGGACTGTGTATAGGATAAAGCTTGCCTTTCATCATCCTAATGTATTTCATTCAACACATTCAAATCATTCTACATGAGTTATCAGATTGTCCAAATAGACTTTCCTTTTGAAGTCGATAATGCAGACCGACAAAACAACCATGCAAAATTTAAAGCCAAGACATACATCTTAACTTAAAATTGATTAAAACCATTTATTCATCAGTGAAATATTTGCAATTCAGAATATGAAATCAAACATTTGAAACTTTTGCTACAAAATGTTAGATTTTATCAAGGGTAATGCATTTTCACAACATCAGAATTAACAGGAGTGGAGAACTCACGATTATCCATTTTTGTGAGAATCAAGGCACCTCCGGGAAGAACCTTTTTAATCACATATGGACCGATGTAGTTTGGGGCAAATTTACCCCAAGGAATAGGAAAGACCAGGAGTACCTTCCTCAGGACTATATCATTTACCTTAAAGTGTTTTTGACGTACTTTTTAGTTGAAAGACTTACCTACTCATGCAACAACCGGATTGGGTGTTTCGTCTCACTCTCAGGGAGATTTGCTGTTATCTTTACTTCCTTGAGTTCCTTCGCATCACCCAAGTTAATAGTGATAGTTTGGTCTAACGTGAGAACTTTGGGCCTTTCACACCACTCTAGATCTCGTTGAATATCTGAGGAATCGTCCAGTTTGCCAGTGTTATTGGGATCAAGCTCAGCTGCACATAATTCATCATATTGGACCATTCTTGTACCCTTACGTGTCACAAGATTGACTCTGAAATATAAAGTAAGGGATTCAGTAGGACAAACAAGGCTAAACATTGCATTATTTCTAAATTTTTCTCTTTTTTTTTTAAAAAATTTTGTGATTTTTTTTGAAATTCTTTTCAAAAAAGTTTTAGCACAAGGGAGCATGAAAAAGCCCAGGCCTCAGAATTCTCCTTGGGCTATATTTTCTTTTATCGGTTGGATATCATCACCGGGCTGGTTCGATATACCTCAACATGCCCTCAAAAATGAAAATAATTTGTAATTTCATTGATTATCACCAAATGATTTACATTTATTGAATGGAAATTGCAACGATGAATCCTAGAAATGAAAAATCCTAAAAAGCAGCTCTCGAGACGGGGTAAGTCCTAGAAAGCAGTAAAAATTCCCACGCAGGGGAGTGTGCAAAAAATAGTAAAGGTGTTACTCTTGTGGGCCAGTGCCCATTCCATTTGATGATCCTTCCTCGATAGCTCTAATAAAGAAATCATCGAACAGGGTAGTGATTCCCTCCATTTCATCATCAGGATCTTATGTCATTAGAGGTGTTGAATCATCCATATCTCTCCATCCATCTGGGACAATGTCACAGGGGCCAACATAGAAGCTCGGGGGCACCAAATACTTCACATAATAATCAAACTTACCGCTCGGTTGCCTCAAAGTGTCGATCACCTCATTCTCTTCATACATCATTATTGCAGGACCTGGGAATGTGGTGTGGATAAGTGGAGGTAACCTGCCACGCCTAAGCTCTCCGTTGAAGTGATCAAACGAAATTGTTGAAGTGATCCTCGCCCCAAGGGTTGTTCCTTGACACTTGGTCTCCCTCTCGGTGGTCTTGGTTTCGCCGGAACAAGTTTCAATGCACCCGGGAATGTTTGTTTGATGACCAAACAAAATTGTTGAAGTGATCCTTGCCCCAAAGGGTTGTTCCTTGACACTTGGTCTTCCTCTCGGTGGTCTTGGTTTCGCTGGAACAAGTTTCAATGCGCCTAGAAATGCCTGGTTTCAGGCCTTCGCGATCAAGCTTTCTTGACTGGAACAGAGAGGGGAGGTCGCGATCAACTCACGATTTGCCGGCACTCCACCGTCTAGGGCGATGCCAGTCACTCGTGGGAGGACTTATAATCCTCTCTCTCTGATTCTCTCTTTTTGGTTTGGCTCGATTTCTCTCTCTCTCTCTCTCTAGAATTTCATCAAACACCTTCCCCTCTTTTCCGTTAGTTTTTCTTCATTTTTCGTTGATCAATTTCCCGCTCAAAACTTGTTGGAACAGAATTCCGATCGGTTGGGGTTGTTAACTAGTGCCAACCGGATATTTTCCAGCAGGAAAATTTGATTAAAACGTGATGGTTTAACCGGAAATGATCGGTAAACTTCTGGGTTTGAGTAAATTTTCTGGGTTTTGTCACATGTTGGGTGAGTCGGGCGAAGAAGATGCACTGTTTGGGTCGGGTTGGGTTGACCCGGTAGACCCGGATAGGTTTAAATTCGTCAATTCAACCTGATTTTGACCAAATTTTCCAAATTTAACCCTACAATTGAATTTCCCATTATATTCCGAACCCAAATGTGCAATTTTTCCCAAGTTTTATTATAATTGTGCCCAAGATTTTCTCATTTTTATATTCGAATTAATAGGGTTTTCTTTAATTTGATGTCCTAATGACTTCATTAGGAAAAATTGATGCCAAAATTGAATTACCCACACTTGATTAGCCCTAGAAATGATGGTGTCACATTTCGACAATTTCATATTGGGCACAATTCCCAATTTGGGTTGAAAATTCTTAATTTTCAATCAAATTTTGGGGATTTTTTTTTATTTTTATGTTAAATTGTGCAATTGGATTGACTATCATGCAATTGAAGGTTCCAGAATCAATTGTTGTGAAGACACTATGACTTAAAAATGACTAGAAAAAATTTAATTTCATTTTTGGTTCAATTTGGGTTTAATTTTGCTCAATTTTGGGAAAAACATATACCCGATTGAGAGTTTTCAAAATTGACAAAGTATTCATGAAATTGGATTTAAAATAAGACTAATGACTATTTTTATGGAATTTTATGATTCCATTTACTATTTTTCTTGATTTTCTCGTCTATTTTGACTAAAAGACATTAAGGAAAAATAAGCAGAAAAATGAAAAAAAAAATTTGTTTTAGAAATAGGTTTCTAGTCTTGGACAAGATTCGTAGACCTAATTTTGAAATTTTTGAAAATATGAAAAAATTGAGCTAAAAATTATGTGTCAACACCTGGTCGAGTCAGGTTGACCCGACCGACCCGGCAGATCCGAGTTAGTCTAAATTCGTTAATTAAGTTCAATTTTGACACAATTTTCAGAATTAAACCCCAAAATTGAATTTCCCATCACATTCCAATCCCAAATATATAATTTTCCACAATTTTGTCATGACTCTGTATAAGATTTTCACATTTTTGTATTCGGGTTAATAGGTTTTTATTTAATTTGATGTCTTAATGACCTGATTAGGAAAAATTGATGTCAAAATTGAATTACCCACATCTGATTAACTCTAGAAATGATGGTCTCATATTTTGATAATTTCATATTGGGCACGATTCTCAATTTGGGTTCAAAATTCTTAATTTTCAATCTAATTTTGGGGATTTTTTATTTTTACGCTAAATTGTGCAATTGGACTAACCATTATGAAATTTGAGGTTCCAGAATCATTTGTTGTGAAAATACTATGACTTAAAAATGATTGGAAAAAAATTAATTGCATTTTTGGTTCAATTCATGTTTAATTTTGCCCAATTTTGAGAAAACATATACCCGATTGAGATTTTTCAAAATTGATGAGGCATTCATGAAATTGGATTTAATATAAGACTAATGACTATTTTTATAGAATTTTTTTTATTTCATTTGCTATTTTTCTTGATTTTCTCACTTGTTTTGACTAAAAGAAATTAAGGAAAAATGCAGAAAAATTATTTTTTTGGTTTAGAAATAGGTTTCTAGGCTTGGCCAATATTCCTAGTCCTAATTTTGAAATTTTTGAAAATTTTAAAAAATGAGCTAAAAATTAAGTGTCAACAGCTGCCTCTCTTTGAGATTGAGCTTGTTAGATATTGATCTCAAAGACAAGATACTGAATTTTTAGTCGACTCACTAAATATGATAAGATGGAAATTTCACAACAATTGACTAGGGATCTTGCTTTTGGAAATTCATGATCTAATCCAAAAGTTCTCTTTTCGAAACACATTTTGAAAGGTTCTTAATGATTGAGGGAGAGAAACTTACTTGTTTGTGAGAGTTTCTTTGTTGATTATCCAAGGGCATGAATTAATGATGGTGATGATTATGATGGTTATTCAGATTTCGTGGTTTAAGGATGAACTCATGAATCATGAACACCTGAGGCTCTTCGCCTGAGGATTTTGAATTTGCCTAGTGGCTCCTAGCCTATAGGACTTTGGATTTATCTAGTGGTTCCTCATCAATAGGACTTGAATTTTGTCTAGGGGCTCCTCGCCTGTAGGACTTTGAATTTGCCTAGTGGTTTTTCGTCAATAGGACTTTGGATTTGCCTAGCGGTTCCTCGCCCGTAAAACTTTGGATTTGCCTAGCGGCTCATCACCAATATGACTTGAATTTTGGAGACTTGCTTAGTGGTTTCTCACCCGTAAGATTTTGGAAATTGCCTAGAGGCTCCTTGCCTGTAGGACTTTAGATTTGCCTAGCGGTTCATCATCAGTAGGACATGAATTTTGGAGACTTGCCAAGTGGTTCCTCACTCGTAGTATTTTGGAAATTGCCTAGAGACTCCTCACCCATAGGACTTTAGGAAGACTTCAAATAATGAATGCCTTAACCGTGAGTTTTTATGATTTTGAGGTTTCACTAACCTTTGCATTGTTTTTTAGTTGACCAAAAACTATTTTGAAAAGGAGTTTTGAAATTAATCAAAACTGCTTGAAATGTGATTTTTTCCTTAGCTTACCACAAACTGTTTGAAAACTTGGTTTTAAGTTGACCAAAAACTTTTGATACCTGGTTTTGAAATATGCATTCTTTGTATTAAATGCATTTTAGGCAATTAAATTTCCTTTTCAAGGAGTTGTTTGAACAAAATGCTTGCAATCTTTTCAAGAAGTGCTTGAAATTATCATTTAGAAGACCTTCCTTAGAAAAGATTTGTTTCGATCTATAAACTTAGTCTTTTCTTCATTTGATTAAAAGAGGACTTGTTTGATATCCCTTAATTTTTCTCTCTTAACCAATTCTTAGGTGTTTTGAGATATTCGCAATGTCTACAATCCAATTGATACGATAAGGTCTTTTGGAAGACTGTAATATTGGCTTGGTCAATGGCTATTCAAAGGATATGAATTTTGAGGCCAAGAAAAAGGATTTCATCATATCTGATTTCGGGTCTACAAGTTAAGAACCTTAATGATAAGATAGGATATTATTGCATACACTTCTTTGAGTAATGGTTTCTTGTCATAAAGTCATGTTTCTTCTCTCAACATCCCAATCTGAGCTCGTTTTCACTTATAGCAGGCTTTACTTATGAGGCAACGACTTTCTATCTCTGAGCATAGGTTTTGAACCTTTCATTCTTCTGTTTCTTAATTCTGACGAGATCGTCTCTAGTTGGGAGTACTTCAACATTAAACTTGTACTGGCGAAGAAATTCTCCCGTCAAATGATCCCATTTAGTGAAGCCTTCTATGTCGAGGGCTGTGTACCATGCGAAGGCCGCCCCTCTCAAACTATCTTGAAATGTAATAATAAAAAGTGGCACATTGTCTGAATCTCTTGCCATCTTATGGAGATAATACTTCAAATGGCTTTTGAGACAACCAGTGCCATCATACTTGCTCACGAGCTCTGGTTCCTTATAATTTTTTAGAACAACCACCTTTGTGTATGGCGAGAACTTGTCAAACCTTTGCAGCTCATAGCCTTGACTTACTAAGCATTCTTCAATTTTGGCCAATTTCTTGGCCTCTTCTTCATCTTTTGTTTTGGATGTCTTTTTGGTTTGATCATCCTCTTTTAAATTTACCACCTCTGGCATAGTCTTTGGAGGATTTTCTTGAACTGGTTCTTTGTTTCTGACTGGGTCTTCAATTGGTGTTTTCGTAGTGTTTGAAGTTCCTACATTTGGAGTAGTAGGATAAGATCCTCGAGATGCGAGAATAAAAGCCTTCATTTCCGTCATCATTGCAGCCATTTGGGTCATTTGATTCTCAACTTCAACTAGTCGAGCACGGGTTTTTTCTTCCACCATTCTAACTTGTAGATGAGTCTGAGGTCTTTTACCTTTCGTTGCTAAACAACTTGTTTTGCCAAAAAAAGACCTGATATCAACATAATAGAGTAATCAAGAAACCATACATCCTTTTAATTGTATGATTTCGTGATATCGTCAAGGATAAGAAATTCTATACAAGTTTTAGCCTTGTATAAAATTCTTCATCAATGTCTTTCTCAAGGAATCATATAATTCAAAGAATTGCAATCCATGGTGATTCCTTTATGTTTTGAAATCGTGTTCTGAAATTATCTATGCATATAAAATTTGAAATTGTTTAACATCATGGTTTTAAACTCAATTGGGAATCTAAATCATCCAATCATAGGCTTCTTGCTAGCTAAGATGGCTTCCGCCTTTTAGTATTCTTCCCATTCCTTGGCTCGAGACACCCATTCTTCCACATCGATCACAACCTCTTCAAGGACATAGGGCTCTACTCTATACATGCTTGGAACAATGTATTCTGGGATACACTCATCTATAAGATCTGGTACTACGCTCAAATGGGACATATGGCTCAACATCGGTTGGACGCTTATTTTCTATTCATTTGATGTATTCTTTGGAGGCCATGTAAATCTTCATATCTTCTTCCAAGCTCTTTGGCCACTCGATTATTTGTTCGAATGGGTTATCCAAAGATAGGATGATCTTTTGAATTTTGGCTTGAAGGACATTCTTCTCCTTTTCGGGTATAATTGCACTTGGAATGTCAAAGGCGAAATCTTTGGGATTCTATACTAGTGGTACTTGTTGAAATATCCCAAATTGTCTAATAACCCTTAGAGGGCAATAAGATGCTCCTCCACTCAAACCAAGCAATGGTACCGCATTTTCCTCTCGGCTCGTGATCAGGAGTTATGGCTCTAATGAAGTTGGCTCAATCTAAGAAAGATTATTTGGGTAATTTGCTTTGGATATGAATGTATCGTTCAATTGGATTTATCGTCGAACAAATTTTGTGAATGTTCATGAAACGACACCAAGGTCGAATGTGTGAGATGAACCATAATGACAAAAGACTAGTGGAAGCTCGAAAGATACCCTTCTCATGATTTTGATATGTATTTAAGGAGATGATGGTTTAGGTAAGAAGCATATTAGAGAAGTCCCATTTAAGATATGCTTGTATTGCGATCACAACTACTAAAGGGTCTAATCCCGTTCTAGACACGGGAAATAGAATAAAGCTGAAGAAAGCTAGAATGAATACCCGGGCTGAAGTGTTTCCCATTTCCCTAGGAAGTTTTAAAAAGTTATTCACTAAGAAGGATAATGGAAATTTACCCGTGTTTGATTTGATTAGCTTTTTGATTTTGGAAGTTTTGAGGTTGAGAAATTTGGGTCAAAGGTTTACAGGATTAAGTCCAACGGGTGGCTTTACGATCGTAGGTTTAGAATTAATTCCAATAGTGGCTTGATATTCTTCTAATATTGGTACCAATTCATGTTCTCCAAGATGGAATGTGGCGGTAGAAGCCTCCTAAAAATACGCCAAAGCTTGGACTAAAATGACTTGATGTTCCATATGCACAAGTTCGAGAAGGTATTCAAGCCTTTCTTAGACATAAGTTTGGTTGTCCTTGGACATGCCTTTACACCAAGCAACAAGTTCCTTCCGAGGAATAGGAATTACTTAGATGCCTAGTTTTCCTATTGAGCCTAATCATGCGAAAAGATTTGTCATTAATCACCATGAATTGCGAATCAATTTTAATGCCTCCATTTCAATCATATGTCATTTTGAGGTAAAACGGATGTAAAGTACATTTGCATGTCTCGAAAGTAATGCAAATGTCATTTTGAATCTTTTTAAACCTTAAAAGAGCATATATTTGAAATTATGGACAAATTCAATGTGTGATGTAAATGCCCATTCTGTCGTACTCCATTTAGACCATAAAGTCCTAAACTATGGTTTGCAACTTTGAACACATTAAAATGAACGAGTAAGCATTTGAATTACATGAGAACTCCGCCATGGACCTATACATTTCATCTAAAAATGAAAAAATGATAGAGTGGAGTGTGATGCCCTAATCATGCATTCTGAACAAAAGGGCATTTAGACAAAGCATTAAATGTCATTTAGGCATTTTTTTAAGAATGTGCCAACCAACATGCATAATTGTAGGTTACCAAAAAAAAAACATGCATAATTGTAAAAGAATGGAATGGAATGGAACGATACTTGCTTACCATGATATTTTTGTTTGGTTTTAGGTATACCGACCACAAAGATAAGCGAATTCAACTGGTGAAGTTTTGACGACTAAAAGGGTATGATATACTAAAAGCTCAAGGTCATCACCTTAATGGACAAAGGATTCCATTCCAATAGGCAATCAGCCTAAAGTAATGGAATATTATTCCACTTCGGTGATCGACATTGTATTTAAACAATCTCATGGGCAATCGGCCCATAGTTTCGCCTAAACACATACCTCTTAAGGGTAACCCTAAATGTAGCCGAGGTTGGGCCACATGTGGTATGTGATAATGGTATAGTGCTAAAGCAATTTAAAAACATGCATAACAATTAATGACTAAACAACACTTTTAAAATTCATTCAAAACACATTCGATCCCAACACCATCCTGCAAAATAAGGGTTAGTAAAGACAGCATCCCTTACAACACCCGCCTACAAAACCATTTAACACTATCATTAGCGAGACGTACTTGAGATTCTTGCAAGCACAAAACACAAGCATATCAATCTACCTAGGCCTAAGTCCACTTAGAAAAAGTTCATTCGTCACCAGCGGAGTCGCTAAGCCTGTCGCGCCACGCTTTTTTTTTAGGGGGCTTTCGGGATTTACGCGGGAAGGAGGTATTTCCATGTAAGGATCTCTCCCAGATCATACCTTACGTGACAGTGGAAGGTAATTTCTTATTTAGTCTAGGTTTATGATTTTGGAGTCGCTACTAGTCATTATTGGTAGGTATACTAGAAACCTAATCGAGGTACGAAAGAAATACCACGATTCTACAAACCAGAGATTCTGAGTACGAGGACTTAGTTACATTATTGATCCCGAATCGATATCCATAATGCCTTTTCAGTACCTAAGAATGATATGACGTCTAACGTGTCATGCGAATTTCTGAGACTTATCCATTAATTCTATCGATTCTATTCGCAGGAAAAACCAAACAAGTGTTAAATGCACAATCAAAGTCAATCAATCTTAAGTGGTTTCTAAAATGAAAATCAATCAAAAACATGCAAATCCTAATGGAGCTCTAAAAGCTTGTTCATTTCATGATTTACACATTTTTAGGGTTTTAGGGTTTTTTAGGGATTATAACCCTGAATTTGGAATGTTTTAAAAAATGCCACTTGGACACTTCCAAAAATTCAAATTTCACTTTTTGTGGTCGACCACGAAGTTTTTGGACCATTCTGTGAATTTTCAAAATTTTTGATTTTTTATCGAAAATAATTTTTAAATCGAAAATTGATTTTTTATGATTTTCTGAAAATTTTTATGAATTTTCCAAAATTTTCAATTTTTTTATTGATTTTTCAGATTTTTTTTACATTTTTATTTATATATTCTGAATTTTTATGAACTTTCTGATTTTTTTGAGTTTTTATGAATTTTCTGATTCTTTTATTTTTTTGTGGAATTTTTTCAAATTTTCTGTTTTTTTCCGAATTATTTTATTTTTATTTTTAATTTTTTAATTTTTTATCATTTATTTTTTTAAATTTCTAATCAGGGAAACGAACCGAGTCGGCCCAGTTCGGCTTGGCAGAACTGGGCGTCGCCGGCGCCGGTCACCGGTCATCGTCTCTGGTGAGAACAATGCCAAAACGTCATTTTGCCCTTTGTTCATTGGGGTATTATGCCGAACAGGTGGTGGGCAAAAATTTGGACTTGATTTCTTGAGGCCGCCGGTTTGGGCCCTTCTCTAGTGACCTTTCAGTGACTTTTTGTCGATTCCAATTGATCCATTATACTGTCAATGTGTTCTATTCTTGATCTGATCTACTCAGGACACCGGCGGTCATTCACCAGTCGGCGAAAAACCCGATCGAAAAACCTAACTTGCAACAATTCTAGATTAGTACTTCGAAACTTTCAGTCTCGATGCTACTCGCCCTAACCATCTAAATCGTTCAAAACAAACATCAAATCCTCAAACAAGGTAAGAGACTACTAACTTGAGTGGCGGTTTGCCGTGAGGTGATGCTCCGGCGAAGCTTGGAATTTCTAGCAAAGTTCAACAACCATGGCCGACTCAGTTTTAATACAAGTTTTATCCTTCCGAAGGCAAAAAAACATAAAAAAGGTGATCAGAACAAGTTTTAGGCATTAATATAACGAAATCAGGAGGAAATATGCACGAGCAAACCTAAAACCTATTCTAGAAATTTACAAAAACTGAGGTCATCAACGATTTTTACCTTCTTCATTCGATAATCAAATGATTTTTCCAAGCCAATTCACTGTTATAGGATCCTTCTCTAATATTCAGGCTTCCAATAGATGGTCTTGGCTTTGCCGGAAGGGCTCTGGATACGCAGGCTGTTGATACCTAAATTTTACCGACCATTTAGTTATAACTTGCATAGAAAATTAGGGATTAAATTTTTAACTCCTAAACAAAAATATTTAAATTGCATAACATGTAATTTAGGTTCATTTAGTTTAATTGCATATTTTTTCATCAAATTGGCATTGCCGAATGAACTTAAATTTCACCGAATGGAACTCGGCTCGCTCGGGAATGCAAAGGTCAGGAATTACAAGTTAAACGGGCTTGGTTGTTTTAATTTGGGCTTGATTTAGTTTGTTGAGTTTAATTAATTAAAGCCTAAGTTAATTCAGCCCATTTAGATGTTAATTAGAACTTAAGCCCAAGCCTAAGCCCATTAGGATTAGTAAGCCCATCTAATTGACCTAGGTTAGTATTATATAAACATAATTATGTCAGATTTTAGAGGAGACAACATAATTTCATATCAGAATTTTGGAGGCACGTGAGCACGTGCGAAAGAGAGAGAGAGAGGCCGGCGTAATACCACCGCCCGCGCCATCACCGCCTGGTTGTTCCACATCTCACGCCGCACCTCAACCCCTCTCGCCAAGGCTGCAGCACCACCGACATTGCCTCTCGCCTGGATGTCCCTCGCCGTGCCTCACCACGCCGGAGAGATGCTGCTGCTGCTCCACGACACCGACGCCCATTGCTCTGAATTCTACACCAAACGAAGACCTACTATCCAGCCAAATAGTGGATGATTTTTAGCTTGGTTCTTCCCATACGCACGACAAAGTCAGAATTTCCACAAACATCAGACAAGTTGTTCCCTGCCCAGTTGAAGACTCGTCCCCGAAGCAGCGGCGATCATCAACCCTCACCGTGAGAAACACACGCAAAGGTGGAGGAGCACGGGAGAAAGAATAAAATTGGTCAACAAAGGGGCTGGTCTTCGGGGCTCTCTGACAAGATTCAAACAAAAAGGCAAGACAAGAGAGGAAGACGCAGCCAAAAGTTTGCAGAGGCCTTTGCACTACCGTGGCCAGTCAACAATTACGTCTAGTTCTTACTGTCCCAATGACAAGTAATCAATCGGGAATCCGTTGCTTTGTTCCGCAACAGTTTGAGCCAACGGTCATGAATTTGCTGTGTCGCGAAGCCATTAAGCATCACTTACCGCACCCAAGCTGCTGTTCTACACCTTCGCAGCGTTTGTAGCGCTGTCTGTCATCGTCAACGTCCATCAAATCCACAAGAGCACCACCGCGGCGAGCCGTGAACCATCGTCCCGATGCTGCGTCGCCGTCGTCGTCGTCGGTTGCCCCGATCCCGATCCGCAGACTCGATCCCGATCGATTCGAATTTGGAATTATCTGCAAATTAGGTGAGTAAACATTATCCAATATTTTCAGAATATTCGTTTTCCTAATTTTCAGACGTTTGAATATTCTGTGAATGTTATCCAAATTGTTAGACATCATAGGATAATGTTTACGATATCCGCAACATTTTCAAATATTCAAAATTAGGAAAATTTCCTAATTTAGCAACGTATCTGGACGACTATCTGACCTTATCCCTAAGGTACGATACGCGGCGATACGGAATTTCATTATCTTATCCATAACTATTTGGATATGATAATGGAATTTATCTGCTTTCCAAATTTGAATGATCGACTATCTGTCAATATCTATAACCCTATAGATATGACCAATAGTTTGATTTTTGTGCCTAATCCGAGTTTGAAACAAATTTGGCGGATCGTGTGGTTGTTTTGAATGTGGTCATTATCTTTGTTTAAATTGTTTTCTTTCCTTTTCAAATAAAGAAAATTCAAAAAAAAAATCTGTTTTGTTATTTAATCAGAAATTTTGCATGTTTAGGTTTTGAATATATCCCAAAGGATGAGATTAGTATTTAATTGGGACTTAAGGCGGCATGTTTCCTAGTTTAAATTAGGTATTATTTTAATCATAATGGATTATTCACGTTATTTTATTATTTCGATTTTTTTTAAAAAAAAATCCTAAAAAAAGTCGTGCTAGGTTAGATTAAGTCATCATAAGTTGCATGTTAACTTAGGCAATTTTAAATTTCGAATTTTAATAGAAATACCAAAAAGAAAAGTCGTTAGGTTGCATGTTATTTAGGCATATTTTTTATTCCGAATTTCAATGATAAAAAATACCAAAAATAAATCATTTGCCCGTCATTAGAATTAGGTCACGTCGTCGCATGACATATAGTTTGCATGCTAGGTTGCATTAATTCGCATGTCATTCTTGCACGTCATTACATGTAGACTAGATTTCATTTAAATAAGTGAAAATCCAAAAAAATATGAGTGAATTGCTTGTTAATTATAAATCATATTAGGGTGTTGATGTGATTTTCTAGCCAACAATGTAGATGCTTACGTTGCACTGAGGTAAGTTGTTCTCCTAAGCTTGCAATTTATTTAATGCTTTCCTGGGTGTTAATTTGGTGATTTGCGCACTCGCATGAACACCTCACATGTTAGTAAATAAGCTAAAATGGATCCAAACTGTCTGCCAAAATATTTTTGAAAAGAAAAGGTACCGAAAGGGCGTTAGACTAGATCTAGTGTAATCAAGTCCCCGGGCTTAGAATCTCTGGTCCGTAGGAATAAAGCATATCTCCCTATGTTTTACTTAGGTTTCTAATTGACCTACCGCAAATTAATTAGTGGCGACTCCAAGCATGAAAACATTTGCATGTTAAAGACTTAAACCCTAAGTTGTGAATTAGTAGGACTTGGGAGGGTCCGAGTTAAGTTCAATCTTAATAATCCATTAGCCCGAAAAAATGAACAAATTTTTAGGGGTCGCGACACAGGTCGAGCTCAATTTTCAAGCGCCAGCGATCAGGCTTGCACCGATCGTCTCAAATGAGAAAGCTCACTATTTAAGCCGATTCACTGGCATTTTTCTAGTCGAAAAAATGCCGATCACTCGGTCTTCAGAGTCACAACTCATTCTCTCTCTGGTTTTCTCTCTTTTCCTTCTATTTCTCTCTCTTCTCCCTCTCTATAATTTGATCGAACACGTTCCCTCTATTGTTTAGTTTTTTTTTTTTGTAGCTCAATTTTTCCAGCCCAAAGTCCGTTCCACTGACTTCCGATCGATTAGAATAATTATTTGGTGCCAGCTGGATATTTTCCAGCTGGCCAAATCGATTAAAATGTGTTAAATTTCCCACACTAAGTTGGTAAAGTCTTGGGCGCGAGTTGTTTTCCTAGGTTTATTGTACATTCTGGCAAACTGGGTGAAGAAGACAACCTACCTGGGTAGAGTCAGGTTGACGCGGCCGACTCGGCAGACCTGGGTTGGTCTAAATTAATCAATTAAGCTCAATTTTGATCCAATTTTCATAATTAAACTTCAAAATTGAATTTCCCATCACATTTTGAACTCAAATATATAATTTTTCCCAATTTTTGTCATGATTGTGTCTAAGATTTTCACATTTTGTATTCGGGTTAATAGGTTTTTATTCAATTTAATGTCTTAATGACCTGATTAGGGAAAATTGATGCCAAAGTTGAATTACCCACATCTGATTAACCTTAGAAATGATGGTCTCATATTTCGATAATTTATATTGGGTACGATTCCTAATTTAGGTTCAAAATTCTTAATTTTCAATCTAATTTTGGGGATTTTTTATTTTTATGCCAAATTGTGCAGTTGGACCTACTGTTATGAAATTCAAGGTTCCATAATCATTTGTTGTGAAGATACTATGACTTAAAAATGACTAGAAAAAATTAATTGCATTTTTGGTTCAATTCGAGTTTAATTTTACCCAATTTTGGGAAAAACATATAATTGATTGAGATTTTTCAAAATTGATGAGGCATTCATGAAATTGGATTTAAAATAAGACTAATGACTATTTTTATTGAATTTTCTTATTCCATTTGCTATTTTTCTTTCTCACTTATTTTGACTAAAAGAAATTAAGGAAAAATGCAGAAAAATGCTAAAGAAATATTTTTTTGGTTTAGAAATAAGTTTCTAGGCTTGGCCAAGATTCCTAGTCCTAATTTTGAAATTTTTGAAAATTTAAAAAAAATGAGCTCAAAATTAGGTGTCAACAGTCATCATAACCAAAGTAGGAAATACCTATGCACTGGAGCTTGAGTGTCGCATTGCGCTTTCTTTCGGGTCTTTGAGGTTTGAATGCTAAGGAGGTATTTTCATGTAAGGGTCTCTCCTAGACCATACCTCACGTAACAGCGGAAGGTAATTTGCTAGTTAATCTAAATTTGTAATTTTGGAGTTTCCACTAGTCATTATTGATAGGTAAACTAGAAACCTAATCGAGATACGAAAGAAATACCACGATTCTACGAATAAGAGATTCTGAGTACGGAGACTTGATTACGTTATTGATCCCGAATCGAGATCCCTAATGCCCTTTTGGTACCTAAGAACGATACGAAGTCTAACATGTCATGTAAATTTTTTAGGCTTACCAACTAATTCTATCCATTTTAATCACAGGAAAAACCAAATAAGTATTTAATGCACAATCAATGTCAATAAAATCAGTCAATCCTAAGTGGTCTCTAAAAACGAAAATCAATTAAAACATCCAAACCCTAATGAAGCTCTAGAATCTTAATCTTTTCCTAATCTATATTTTTTTAGGGTTTTAGCATTTTTTTAGAGGTTATAACCCCTGAATTTGGGATTTTCTAAAAATGTCACTTGTACACTTCCGAAAATTCAAGTCTCACTTTTTATGGTTGGCCACGATGTTTTTGGACCATTCTGTGAATTTTTAAAATTTAATTTTTTTTGGAAATTTTATTAACCAAGAATTGATTTGATTTTTTTTACGATTTTCTGAAAATTTTGATGAATTTTTTAATTTTTCAATTTTTAGTGATTTTCTAAATATTTCACATTTTTATTGGTATTTTCTGAATTTTTATGAATTTTCTGAAAATTTTTGAATTTTTATGAATTTCTAATTTTTTATGAATTTTCCATTTTTTCCGGAATTTTTCGAATTTATAAAATTTTTTATATTTTCTGATTATTTTATTTTGTATGAATTTATTATTTTTATTTGATCTTTTTTTTTTATTTTTTTTATGTTTCTAAGATTTTTTTTATTATTTCTCTAATTTTTCAAAATTTCCCGCAGGGAAAAATGAACCGAACTGGCTCGGTTCGGTCAATCGGCTTGACCGAATCGGGCGTCACCGGCGCCGATCGCCAGTTATCTCCCTCGGCGAGCATGACACCAAAACGGCGTCGTTTAACAATTTCTTCATTGGGGCATTTTCACAAACACCTAATGGGCATAGTTCGGTGTTATACGTTCTCGAGACCGTCGGTTTGTGATCATCTCCGGCGACTTTCCTATGAATGTTTTGCCATTCCAATTGCACCATTGTTATGTCTATGTGTTCTATTCTTAATCTAGCCTACTCGGAACACTGGCGGATGTTCACCGGCCAGCGAAAAATCGATTAGAAAAACCGAACCTAACACTGATCTAAACTAGCATTATTGGCTTTCAGATCACCACACAGAACGCCTTAGCCATTTCTAGCGTTCATTAATCATTCAAAACATTCACAAGGAATCAGAGACACTAACTTGCTCAACCATAGACCATTGGTAATGCTTTGGCGGGTCAAAAATGCTCCGACAAGATTCAACCAATGATGACTGATTTGGTTTTGTTGATTCAATGACACAAAATGCGAGCAAACAACAAAAATATGCTCAGAAACATATTATAAACGTCCAGAAAATCAAAATCTCCAAGAAAATTGCATAAACATGCATTTTAAGGTGAAAATGGTTTTATGGAATTCTGAAAAAAAATGATCACGAGCGATGTTTACCTTCTTTGTTTGATGATTAGAAGAAATTGTTGGACTGATCTGCGCCTATAGGGTTGTTCCTTGACACTTGAACTTCCACCTTGTGGTCTTGGTCTTGCTGGAAAAGCTCTGGATTGATCGAAAAAGCTTCGGTTTCAGACTTTCAGGACCAACCAAATTGACTGGAACAATGGAGGAGAAGTTTCGGATAAACCCCGATTTGTTGGTGCTCCGCCGTCTAGGGCAGCACCAGACGCTTGGGTGGGAACCTCAGACTCTCTCTCTCTCTAACTTTTCCTCTTTGGTTTCGTCTATTTCTCTCTCCTCTCTCTCTCTTTATGGCATTTCCACGAACACCTCCTCTTCTTCCATGTTCAGTTTTTATTCCTTTTTTGTTGATAAAAAATCCCGCTCAAATTCATTAGAATCGATTTCTGATCGGTTAAATCCGTTCACTAGTGCCAGCTGAAGATTTTCTAGTTGGCCTAGTCGATTGACACGTGCCAAATTGGCCAGAAAGGACTAGTAAAGTCTTGGGCACAAACTGGGTTTTATCCTATTATGGTGAGTCGAGCAAAGAAGACGGGTCGTCGGGTTGGGTCAGGTCGGGTTGACCCGGTCGACCCGACAGGTCCGATTTTGATTAAAAACTCAAATTGAACTCAATTTTCGGCTGGTTTTTTCAAATTTAATCCCAAAATTGAACTCCCCAACATATTCCGAACCTAAATATATAATTTTCCCCAATTTTGTCATAATTGTATCCAAGATTTTCACATTTTTGTATTCAGGTTATTAGATTTTTATTCAATTTGATGTCATAATGACTTGATTAGGAAAAATTGATGTCAAAATTGAATTACCCACATCTGATTAACCCTAGAAATGATGGCCTCATGGTTCAACAATTTCATATTGGGCACGATTTCCAATTTGGGTTCAAAATTCTTAATTTTCAATTAAAATTTGTGAATTTTTTATTTTATGTCAAATTGTGCAATTAGACTGACCTGTTTGTCGACTCACTGAACAAGATAAGATGGAAATTTCATAAAATTGATTAGGGATCTTACTTTGGAAATCTGTGATCTAATCTAAAGATTCTATTTTCGGAACATATTTTGAAAGGTTCTTTATTGCTTATCCAAGGGCATGAATTGATAGTGGTGATGCTTATGATGATTATTCAGATTTCGTGGTTTAAGGACGAACTCACAAACCATGAACACTTGAGGCTCTTCGCCTGGGGATTTTGGAAACTTGCCAAGTGGTTCCTCACTTGTAGAATTTTGGAAATTGCCTAAGGGCTCTTCGACTAGATGACTTTGGATTCGCCTAGTGGTTCCTCACTAGTAGCACTTGAATTTTGGAGACTTGCCAAGTGGTTCCTCACCCTTAGGATTTTGGAAATTGCCTAGAGGCTCCTCGCTTGTAGGACTTTAGAATTTACCTAACGGTTCCTCACCAATAGGGCTTGAATTTTGGAGACTTGCCAAGTGGTTCCTCACCTATAGAGTTTTGGATGTAACACCCTGAATTTCAACTTAATTTCGGAATCAATAAAACGAATATTATTTCTCATTTCACTTTAGAGAGTCTCGCCTGGAGCTGATCACTCTCGAGATACTGGCCAAATGGGAATGGCTAATTAGGAAACCGGTACGTGGACCAAGGATCAGATCGCAAATCTGGCATAGATTTCGAGAAACAATGAGGGAATATTTTGGGCCAATGTGGGCTGATCTCAAGAAGGTGACGGATTTGGTTTGGCCAAGGCCAACAATGTACACTTGGATAGCAGGTGATTCTGTTTGACCGAAAGTACACGTGGCTAGTAAATCCCAAACTTAAACCGAAAGATTGTAACCTTCAGAACTAGTGATAGTTTCTCTCGTTTTCCCGATAATCGAGGCCGGGATAACTCGGATAATCCTAAGTCGATACATGTAAACCCTAAACGGTCGCCCGTTAGTGAGAGACATCAAAAATTGAAATTAAGCAAGTTTTGATCGCGTAATTGGATCTAGATTTCGATGTCGATTTTCGACGGCTTAAGAGACTATTTTTAGGAATCTGACGTCATATTATGCTGGCCACATATATTTTGAGTAAGTACGGTTGAAAATTGGAATTTCGGTTCGGGGGTGAAAAATTACGATTTTGCCCCTTGGGACATCGACTTGGACTTTGAGGCCGTATGAGGTTATTTTTCGAGGCCAATGTCATTTTGGGATGGCCACATATATTTAGAGTTATTTTAGTCAAAAATTGGAATATAGCCAAAAATTAGAATTTCGACCCGGGATGAAAAAAATGACCGTTTTGCGCCTGGGCTATTTTTGGGTTCCGAATTTTGGAAATTATTTAGGATAATTATTGTTGGTTTTTCAGCTGAATTATTGGGCCTAATTACCCTTTTGCCCATCAGTTATTGGATGAGATCGAATTAAGACCGTTAGATTAGGGGTATTTTGGTCAAATGGCCCGGATCGACGACACTTGGCACTACCAGCCACTCCTTTTGACCAACCTTGGACCGGCCACTCTCTCTCCTCGCTCCCCATTCGGCCAAGACTCTCTTTCTTTCGCTCGAAACTCTCTCTCTCCCTCTTCCTCCTTCTCGGCCAAGCTCGCCGAACCGCTGCCATGCCGTTGCCGTCCACCGATGCTGCTGCCCCGCCTGAACTCGTCTCACCACCACCACCCTTATCCCGTCCGTTCTCTCTCTCTATCTCTTTTTTCCGTTCGGCCAAAGAAACGCCGGAGCAAGCCGTTGCCGCACCGGAGCTCAATCGCCCGAGCTGCTGCTGCCGCGACCCTCCAGCCGTTCGTACGCCGTCCGTACGTCACCACCGGGAACGCCACCACCGGTTCTATCGTTCACTGGTGATCGATCGCCGTTCCTCGTCGCCGTGAAGTTGGATTAAGTGAGTAAACCCTCTAAACCCGGATTAGGACTGCCAGTACATTTTTTGGATTGGTTTGAGTATTATCGGTGTATGTTAGGAATAATTATTGAACCGATTGGTGAAAATTAGTACCGGAACAATATTGGTGGACTAGTGTGATTAAATTGGAAACGAAAATGGACCCCGAGGTGGCTGAATAGTGGCTGACCAGTTAAGGAGTTTTTGGACTAGATTAGGCTACTCGGAAATTTATTAGCATAATTGTCGGGACGCCTGGGATGATTGATTATCGATTGAATCATGAATTATTTGTGCTTAATTGTGCTATATTATATTGTGTGTTCGTATGGTCGATTCGTGCGAAGTGACATTAGCCGCCTGATGATTTGAAATGATTATTGATTTATAAATTGTATTTTAGGCAGCACGGTATTAATTGGCCAATTGAGCACATTATTGGTAAATTAAGCACGTTATTTATAAATTGGGCATCGTGTGGTAATGGTGATTTGACTAAGTGCCTAGACTATAATGATGTTCATGTTGCACGATATTTCATTTCATGATCACACATCATGTATGTCGAGAATGAGGCGTGTGATGAAATTATGCGGAAATGCGTGCCTAACATGAACATGTGATCACCCTAAATGCCCAAAGCGTTTATGCTGGGTTCAGATAAAATTGGCCGTGTGCGGTTTGATCACTCTAAGGCCTTTGGGTCATGCTCGGTTCATCCAGAAGACGGCATTATCCGTAAGGAGATCACTATTGCGCCTAAAGCGTTTTGATGCGGGCTAGAGACACTGGGCCAGATATTCTTTATGCGGGCTGCGAAGTGTTGTATTTGGTCTTCAGATCGGACCTTAGGGTCGAGCCTTCAGGTCGTGGTCTTCGGATCGGGTCTTTGGATCGTGGCTTTCGGGTCGAATATCAATAATGAGAATGAACATCGAGCTAATGTGCAGTGTGATTTAAAATATGAACATGACACAATATTAGCAATTACATGCACATGATTGCGTTGACCCTTGTATTAATGCGTGAGACTCGGTGTATGGCTTGCGATATTAGCACGGAGAAGCAAGAGCATGTGTGTGGCGTAAGTGTGACGAAGTGTGCCACGTATGTGCTGTGATCATTATATATTAAACTGTCTAACCTACAGGGTTAGTATGATTATCGGTCTGAGCCCGAGGGCCTAAGTCATTGTTTATGTTTTATGTTGTTTTTCTTGGTTGGGAGATTATACATTAGCTTAACCTAGTTTTAATAGGTTTTACTCATTGAGACGTGTTCTCATTGGTGTTTTAAACCAAACTTTCAGACCCTCGCCCTTGAGATGCCGCAGTCACCTACGCTTTTTGGGATTTCGATACAGATTGAGCAGTTTATGAGTGTATTCCCTTCGGGTAATGGAGAGGCTTATATAAGATACTGTTCCGTGGTTTCCGTTGATACTGGAGAGTTCTTTAATCAGACTCAGGAATATGTCGCCTGGTGTATTCGAGACGCCAATGGGAATATAGGTAGACCGCTTAGGACCTTCGACTCCCTTTTGGATGAGCATGGTTTGATGGCGCCGATCATTGCGGATGGTGAAGTGATAGACCCTCAGGATGAACCAGCTGGAGATGTCTATGATGACGCGATGGATAATGAACCACAGGTGGTAGTGGAGAATCAAGATCAGTTAGCGAATGAAGTTGAGGTACCGGAAGCCATGGAAGTGGATGAAGTTGAGGATGGAGAGGTCACTGAACTAGATTCGGATGAGGAATTAGGACTTTATCTTGATCCAGAATTGAAACCGGACTTGGAGGACAAACGAGCAGCAGCACAGGACATGGACTCAGAGGAGTCCGAACCCGAGAAGAGTTCCCCAGAGGAGTCTGAGCCTCAAGAGAGTTCGGAAGACGATTCCTCACGGTCCGATCCGAATTATATACCCTAATTTTAGTCCTAGTTCTTATATGGAAGATATCCCTTTTTGACAGCGACCTAACCATAACCCGTAATTGACTCAACCTTCTCCCAGTCATTGCCTCTTTTTGATCAAATGGCTGCTACGTGTTGGTTTCCTTTTGTGTTTATAGTTTGGCTTGTATAAAGAGTAGTTTGTTTTATAGATATACATATATGTTGCAGATATTTTATGATAATGCAAAAGTATGTTTTAATCATATTGGTCCTTGTTTGTTATCCTATCCGTGGTTGTCTTATTTATTGTACGGGTGTATATATATTTATATACGTTACTGCCGCATGTATATCGTTCTTTGTGTGTGTTGGGTCGGCAACACATCCTAGGAGCGTTGCACCTGAGATGACCTAAGGTGGGATACTTGTGTATCATGGAGGTCCGGGCGTGACATTGGAAATTACCTAGAGGCTCATCGCCTGTAGGACTTTAGATTTGCCTAGGGGCTCCTCACCAATAGGATTTGAATTTTGAAGACTTGCCAAGTGGTTCCTCACCCATAGTATTTTGGAAATTGCCTAAAGGCTCCTTGCCTATAAGACTTTGGGATTTGCTTAATGATTCCTCACCAGTAGGACTTAAATTTTAGAGATTTGCCAAGTGGTTCCTCACCTGTAGGGTTTTAGAAATTGCCTAGAGTCTCCTCGCCTATAGGACTTTGGGAAGACTTCCAATAATGAATGCCTTGATCATGAGTTACATGATTTTTTGAGGTTTCACTAGTCTTTGCATGGTTTTTTAGTTGACCAAAAACTATTTTGAAAAGTAGTTTTGAAATTAATAAAAACTGTTTGAAATGTGGTTTTTTCCTTAGCTTACCACAAACTGTTTGAAAACTTGATTTTAAGTTGACCAAAAACTATTCAAACCTGATTTTGAAATATGCATTCTTTATATTAAATGCATTTCAGGTAATCAAATTTCCTTTTCAAGAAATTATTTGAACAAAATGCTTTGCAATATTTCAAGAAATGCTTGAAATAATAGTTTGGAAGACCTTCATTAGAAATGATCTGTTTCAATCTATGAATTTGATCTTTTCTTCATTTGATTGAAAGGGGATTTGATCTGATATCCCCCCAATTTTATCTCTCTTAACCAGTCCTTAGATGTTCGGAGATGTTCGTAATGTATATAATCCAATTGATCCGATAAAGTCTTTCAAAGAACTGTAATGTTGGCTTGGTCAATGGCTATTCAAAGGATAGGCATTTTGAAGCCAAGAAAAAGAATTTCATCATATTTGACTTCGGGTCTACAAGTTAAGAACCTCAAAGATAAGACAAGATATTATTGCATACACTTCTTTGAGTGATGGCTTCTTATCATAAAGTCATGTTTCTTCTCTCAACATTTCAATCTGAAGAGTCTTTGAGAAGACGTTGTATTATTGGTACTGGGTAGGCTCGAAAGACTTATTTGTTTGAATTCAGGGTTTTCATGAAATTGATGATTTTCTTAGCATCATCACTTTTCCTTTTCTTCATTTTTCACTAGAGATCTTTTCTTTTATGAACATCATAGTCGTCTAAATATTCATCACAATCTTTTTTCTTTGCTCATTCTCACTTGTTGTGATCCATGATCTCTCATAATCTTGACTTTACTTTGTCACGACTTTTTGTCACTTAGAGTTTTTTTTTGCACTCTCTTTTCTTTCTCATTTTTCTCAGGTATTTGGCCTTACTTTTACTAGACACATTGCTTTTTCATGCCCTAGACTCTTTTGTCTTTGATATTTTTGAATTATAAGGTCTTCGTATGTTTCCCTTTTGTTTCTTATCTATTATAGTGAATCATGTGCTCATGCTCCAGTGTAAAGAGATGATCATTAATTTGGGGTTCTGAAATGAATATTTAGGCTCAATTGGGCTTTACCAAAGGTAATGTGTTTCGATATAAAAAATGAAGTGCTCTTCTTCCTTTTGAGATGTCTCGAGCTTCCATGTGACTTCATATGAAGTTATCACAGAAAGATCGATGCAAGAGTATGCAATAAGATCTTTCTTAATCCTATTCTCTATAGTTATCAATCCGCAAACTTCCTGATGTGCCTCAATGTAAGGTGGTTCTTAACAAGGTTGTTTTGAGAAAACTTCTCTACTGTTTTGGCTCAAATTTGAGTTTGCAAGGGATAAGCATGTGTTTGGGATTGTGAAATGATTGCCTTTCATCATTTCAATCCATGTAATCATTGCAAATATCCCCTATTTCCTTTGGATGAATTTTTCTCACTCACTTCTCCATTTTGGCTTTGAGTGTATAATGGACGTGTTTAGATATGGCTTACCTTTCATCATAAATTGAAGGTCCTTCCATTCGATTTGATCTAAACTTTTTCTATGAAATTTTTCAAAGCCTTTTGTCAAATTATCCCTTTTAGGAAATTTTGATGCTTAGTGCATTTTCAAAGAAAGCGAGTTTCAAAATTTTTAATTGAAACATTTCTGAGGTATTTTCCTTTTTAAAACAATTTGTTTTGTTTTGTTCAATTTAGTGTCATTCTGCTTGGGGCAAAAAACTTTTGATTTTTCTCTTAGAAAGGCAACCTCTTTAGCACATGCCCTCATGATTTGAGGATACCTGTCTAATCAACTTACCAAGATCCCTCTTGTTTGCATATTTTTGTTTTGGTTCCATTGGGGATTTTTATTTTGTTGCTCCTTTTTCTTTATTTTCCTGGTGATGATAAAAAGAAAAGTACATTAAAGGATATCAATAAAAAATAGAATTGGAAGTGATAGTTCCCTCTACTATTTGATAACTCCATTGGGAATTCAGAAATCATCAACTGGTTCGGATTCTTTTTGTCTTCTTCTGCAAAACAAACAAACAAGTTCATGAAATACATAGTATGCATGATATGCATAATTTGCACATGTTCTAAAGTGACCCGAATCTTTTCTTGAATGTTCGTCTTCATTTTATGGATAAAAAATCTTGATAGCATTTGCATTTACATGATATGCTAGTTCTGTTCCTGCCATATCTACAAGAATCAATGCTCCTCCAAGAAGAACCTTCCTGACAATGTATAAACCCTCATAATTCAGAGTGAATTTGCCATGAAGATATGAATTGTTGAAGATGACTTTCTTCACTACTAAATCTTTTGTTTTGAAATTCCTCGGTTTCACCTTTCGATTAAAGGATTTAGCCACTCGTCTTTGATAAGCTTGTCCATAGCATATATTTCTTAATCTCTTTTCATCAATCCTGTTGAGTTGTTCATATCTTTGTTGAATCTACTCAACTTCTGAAATCTTCAATTGGGATAATAACCTTAATGAAGAAATTTCTATTTCAACAGGTAGCGCTGCTTCCATTCCCTAAATCAAAGAGAATGGGGTTACTCCAGTTGATGTTTGAATTGAAATTCGGTATGCCATCAGAGCATATGGCAACCTTTCGTGCTAATCATGATAATTTTTAGCTGTCTTAGCCAGTATCTTCTTAATGTTCTTATTTGCTGCTTCAACTGCTCTATTCATTTATGGACGATATGGAAATGAGTTCCAATGTCGGATATAGAAGTGTTCGAGTAAATCATCTACGATCCTATTGTTTAGATTTGAGCCATTGTTCGTAATTATTGCTTCTGGAATTCCATACCTAGCAATGATGTCCCGCCTAATGAATCTTGCAACATTATTTGCAGTAACATTCTTGTAGGAGTTTACTTTAATCTATTTAGTAGGATAAGATCCTCAAGATGCGAAAATAAAAGCCTTCATTTCCGTCATCATTGTAACCATTTGGGTCATTTGATTCTCGACTTCAACTAGTCAAGCACAGGTTTCTTCTTCCACTGTTCTAACTTGTAGACGAGTTCGATGTCTTTCACCTTCCGTTGCTAAACAACCTGATTTGCCAAAACAAGACCTGATATTAATATAATAGAATGATTACGAAACCCTACATCCTTTTAATTGTATAGTTTCATGAGATTATCATGTATAAGAAATTCTATACAAGTCTTAACCTTGTATAAAATTCTTCATCAATGTCTTTCTCAAGGAATCATACAATTCAAAGAATTGCAATCCATGGTGATTCCTTTATGTTTTGAAATCGTATTCTGAAATTATCTATTCATGTTTAGAAAATTATCAATCCATCATTACATATAAAATTTGAAATTGTTTCATATCATGATTTTAAACTCAAATGGGAATCTAATCATCCAATACTAGACTTCTTGCTAGCTAAGATAGCTTCCGTCTTTTGGTATTCTTCCTATTCCTTAGCTTAAGACTCTCATTCTTCCACATCGATCACAACCTCTTCAAGGACGTAGGGTTCTACTCTAGGTATGCTTGGAACAATGTATTCTTGGACTTACTCATCCACAGGATCTGGTACCATGTTCAACGGGACATATGGCTCGACATCAATTGGGTGCTTATTTTCTATCCATTTGATGTATTCTTTGAAGGCCATGCAAATCTTCATGTCTTCTTCCAAGCTCTTTGCCCACTCAATTATTTGTTCAAGTGGGTTATCCAAAGATAGGATGATTTTGTGAATTTTAGCTTGAAGGATATTCTTCTCCTCCTCGGGTATAATTCCACTTGGGATGTCAAAGACGAACTCTTTGGGATTCCATACCGGTAGTACTTGCTAAAGTATCCCAAATTGTCTAATAACCCTTAGAGGGCAATAAGCTGCTCCTCCACTCAAATCAAGTAATGGTATAACATTTCCCTCTCAGCTCATGATCTTCGCCTTGCTAATCTTTGGCCAATTGATCCGCCATTAGATTTGATCAGGAGTTAAGGCTCTCATGAAATTAGCCCAATCTAAGAAAGATTGTTTGGGTAATTTGCTTTGGAGATGAAGATATCGTTCAATTGGATATATTGCTGAACAAATTTCATGAATGTTCATAAAACGATACTAAGGTCAAATGTGTGAGATGAACCATAATGACAAAAGACCAGTAGAAGCTTGAAAGATACCATTCCCATGATTTTGGTATGTGTTTAGAGAGATGATGGTTTAGGCAAAAAGCATATTATAGAAGTCCCATTTAAGACATGCTTATCTTGTGATCACAGCCACTAAAGGGTCTAATCCCGTTATAGACATGGGGAATAAAATAAAGCTGAAGAAAGCTAGAATGAATACGCGGGCTGAAGTATTTCCCATTTCCCTAGGAAGTTTTGAAAATTTGCTCACTAGGAAGGATAATGGAAATCTACCAATATTTGATTTGATTAACTTTTCGATTTTGGAAGTTTTGAGGTTAAAGAATTCGACTAAAAGGCTCACAGGATTAAGTCCAATGGATGGCCCTACGACCCTAGGTTTAGAATTAATTCAAATGGCGGCTTGATATTCTTTTAATGTTGGTACCAATTCATGTTCTCCAAGATGGAATGTGGTGGTGAAAACCTCCCAAAATGTGCCAAAACTTGGACTAAGCTAACTTGATGTTCCACATGCATAATCTCGAGAAAGTATCCAAGCCTTTTTTGGACATAAGTTTGGTTGTCCTTGGACATGCCTTTCCACCAAATAATAAGTTCCTTCAAAGGAATGAGAATTACTTCGATAGCTAGTTTTCCCATTGATCCTAATCATGCAAAAAGATTTGTCATTAATCACCATGGATTGCGAATCAATTTTAATGCTTCCATTTCAATCATATGTCCTTTTGAGATAAAACAGAGGTAAAGTACATTTGCATGTCTCGAAAGTAATGCAAATGTTATTTTAAATCCATTTAAACCTTAAAAGAGTATATAGTTGAGATTATGGACAAATTCAATATGTGATGTAAATGCCTATTCTGTCATACTCCATTTAGACCATAAAGTCCTAAACTATAGTTTGCAACTTTGTATACATGGAAATGGACAAATAAGCATTTGACTTACATGGAAAATCCACCATGGACCTATACATTTTTATCTAAAACTGAAAGAATGGTTAAATGGAGTATGAGGCCCTAGTTATGCATTCTAAAATGAAAAGGGCATTTAGACCAAGCATTGAATGTTATTTAGGCATTTTTTTGAAAATATGCCAACTAACATGCATAATTGTAAAGGAATGGAATGGAACAATACTTGCTTACCATGATATTTTGTTTGGTTTTAGGTATACCAACCACAAAGACAAGCGAATGCAACCGGTAAAGTTTTGACGCCTAAAAGGGTAGGATATACTAAATGCTCAAGGTCATTACCTTAATGGACAAAGGATTCCATTCCAATAGGCAATCGTCCTAAAGTTATGAAATATTATTCCACTTCGGTGATTGGTATTATATTTAAACGATCCCATGAGCAATCGGCCCATAGTTTCGCCTAAACACATACATCCGAAGAGTAATCCTAAATGTAGCCAGGGTTGGGCCACGGATGGTGTGTGCTAATGATGTAGTGCTAAGGTAATTTGAAGACATGCATAGCAATTAATGACCAAACAACACTTCTAAAATTCATTCAAAACATATTCAATCCCAACACCATCTTACAAAACAATGGTTAGCAAAGACAACACTCACTTGCAAAATCCATTCAACACTATCATTAGCGGGACATACCTGGGATCATTGCAAGCATATCGTTTTATTTAGGCCTAAGTCTATTTAGAAAAAGGTTCATTTTTCCCTAGCGAAGTCACCAAGTCTGTTGCGTTGTGCTTTTTTTTTTGGGAGGCTTTCGAGATTTACGCACTTAGGAGGTATTTCTATGTAAGGGTCCCTTCCATACCATACCTTACGTGACAGTGGAAGGTAATTTCCTATTTAGTCTAGGTTTATGATTTTGGAGTCGCCACTAGTCATTATTGGTAGGTCGACTAGAAACCTAATCGGGATACGGGAGAAATACCATGATTCTACGAACTAGAGATTCTGAGTACGAGGACTTGGTTACGTTATTGATCCCGAATCGAGATCCCTAATGCCATTTCGATACCTAAGAACGATATGATGTCTAACATATCATGCGAATTTATGAGGCTTACCCACTAATCCTATCCGTTCTAATCGCGGGAAAGACCAAACAAGTATTAAATGCACAATCTGTGACATTCTAAATTTTAACCCACTTGGTATTTATGAAATGCACAATTTTGATAACACACTTGCAGTAAATCTCGCTCAGACTTAATCACTCTTGGGACACTAACTAGTAGGGAAAGACTAATTAGGGATCTAGATTCGTGCGACTATAAAAACTGGCCATGGACTGACTGTCGACCATAAGGATTGTTGAGGTGATATTTGGGTTAATATAGACTGATCTAAGGATGGTCATGGATCAATTTGCGAATGTCGTATAATTGGATCGCAGGTGATTTCGCCTATCCAAAATACGAAATTTGTGAACAATCTCAAACCTATTCCAAACGATCGCGTTCTTTAGAACTAATTATTGATCCTCGCAATTGTATGACAATTAAGATCGCCATGGCTCAAATGAACTTAAATGTGACTCAATTTAGTATCGACCACTGGTCAAATATATAAATTTTCCCAATCTCAAGTTGTGTTTATTTAAGTTTGGCCATTAAATAAAGACTGAGTTTGGGTGTTGAAAGTTTTGGAAGTCATGACAGAGTAATTGGACGACGTCGTTATTATCGTGGTTAGCCTCGAATTTATCCGAGTTCATAAGAAAACTGAAGTTTTGACAAGAAGTGAAAAATGACCGTTTTGCCTCTAGAACTTTGTTAAGGCTAAGTATGAAAGTGGAAGGGCATTTTGCACATTTCACCCCCACTTTAGAGATATAAATTTTTGGACGATTTTGCCCCTGAACTTTTTGTGAAATTCCCGTTTTACCCTTTGATATTCTTTGTGAGAGTTGATCTTGGCCGTCGATTTTTGGATAAGATTGAATCTTGGCCGTTGGATGGAAAGTAGAGAGAGGGGCAAGATGGTAATTTTGGCTTGGGGTAGGACACCAATTATTGATATAAATTATTTTTCTCTCTTTCTCTCTCTCCCTCTCATTCACGCCTACACTCTCTCCCTCTCCCTTTGGCCGAATTCCCCTCCCCTGCTCCCTCACATGAAAGTGGCTAGCTGGCCACACCCTTGGCCACCACCGCACGTCTATCCACCATCGTTCGTCCGTGGTCACCGTGAGACCATCGGCGTCCCTCACCGCTTGTTGACACCGCCGTTGTTGTTTCTCCCTTGTTCAGCCACCCTTAGTTGCTAAATCTAGCTTAGGACTCTGGGTAAGTGATATCCTAAATTTTGCCTAGGATAACGGTAATTTCGGATTAGTTCGGGGCTATTTTAGCGAGTTTTAGGGGTTATTCGAGGAGAAATTAGTGGACTAAGTTGGCTAAGTTGTTTGGATGGATTTGTGATAATTTTACAGGTGGAATTGTGGTTAGAATTGATTAAGTTGATGATCGGGAATTATTACATCAAAAACGGGCCTGAATGTGATGTTTTAGTGATTTTCTGTGGTGGCTGAGTTGACGTGCTTATTGTGGCTGAATTGCGGTATGCTTGTGTTTAAATTATTATATGTAGTGTATCGGGATTTGTGGCATGAGTGCGACATCCTTGATTGGTGAAAATTGGCCTAGAATATGAAAAATTATGTTAAAATGAGCTTATGTAAGTGGAATTGATGAATTTGTGGGTCAATGTGGCTTGTTGGTGATTTGAATAATTTGGGTATTGTGTGCGAGTTAATCGTGTGAGATTTGAGGCATGCGATGAATGTGTGATCACTAAAAATCCTGAGGCGTGTATTGTAACACAGGGTCTAGATAAAATGTGGTTAGTTGACGTACTCGCTTGATCACATAATCCCTAAGGCGTATACTGTAACGTGAGGAATTGAACCCATCATGAGACGTGTACTGTAAAGCGGGATGATGCCTGGTATTACCGGAAGACTGCCAACCTGAGGCGTGTTCATTTATGCGGGTTGTGTCGTAGGTAGAGGATGTTGAGCCTAAGGTATGTACTGTAACGTGGGCAAGAGACATAGCTTGAGGCGTGTACTGTAACTTGGGCTAAGGAGTGTTGTGAAAATGAGACGGTTGTACGTGGACCGTGGATTGAAAATGGACCTGAAGAGTGTACTGTAATGCGGGTCAGAAATGAATTGGATGCGTGTGCTCAAGTAAAATGGGAATCGTATGATGTTATGTTTGTTAGGTGATTGTGAGAATAGAAAGTGCTCGGTCTATTGATGATACATGTGCATACATTAGCCATGTTATAAGGATGAGTGTGTTTTGTGGTGACTGTTTTGTTATAATGATTGGACTAATGTGCAAGGTGGTGCGTGTGCCGAGGTAAGATCAGTGTACTTGTGAATGCTATAATGTGTCAATTGCTGATTGATTGTATGCTTGAACATGCCCAGAGATACGTGTTAGCCTAGGTAGGGTTTACGGTTTCGTTTATTGAGAAGTGTCTCATGGTTGTTAAACCAAACCATTTCAGAACCCCGACCTCGACTATGGATCCTCCACCGCCATCATCTCAGCATTTTGGGATTCCTATGCACACCGATCATGCAGCAGTAGAGTACCCTATAAATGACAATATGGCTTGGATTAAGTACACCACAGTAGTCTGGGTAAATATAAGACAACCCCTTTGGCAAGCCCATACTTATACAGCCTGGTGCTTCTGGGAGGGTATGGACGAGTTCAATCCGATTTGTGATTTCGATGCCCCTTTCGATGGAGTAGGAGATTGGGATCCATCGACTATATCTCTTTCTGATGGGGAGATGACCAGCCTCGATACTAGCCTCGCACAATCAAGTCACTAGCCTGTACTTGCAGAACCTGAAACAACAGTAACTGAGCTTGAACCGGAGCTGGAAGAGTCACAAGCATGGTTCGACTTGATGGACGTGGCTTTAGGAAAAGAGCTAGAGGAAGGACCCGAGGAGGAACCCGAAAAAGAGCCAGAAGAAGAACCGAGGGGGGAGCCTGAAGAAAAGGAGCTGATTGAGGTCTCATTGGAGTCGGGAGATAAAGATAATCTGATTGAGATTGAGGCGGATTCTTAGCCGTTAGAGAAGCAGGTGGATCAGGGAGAGTCAGATTCAGGTTCTGGGGAGACTAACTCAGAGTGTACACCGTCTAGAGGTCGTAAGGGTTAGTTAAGGGTAGGGTAACCCTTTTTGAAGTGCCCCTTTTTGGAATTAGTATATACTCAGACTACTGGTCCCTTTTGATATTGGCGATGCGAATTTTAGAAGCTGATTTGCATGTATAATATGTTTATGGTGAATATGGTGGGTGTAATGAAGTGGTTGGTTGCTGGTTGTAATGAATTGTAATGGATATTGTATATATCGCGGTGCAATATAATGCTTGGTAGTTTGGTGATTTGTCTCTCCCTATTATCCCATAATTATAATGTCAGGGTTTATGTTCTCATTTCCGCCTTGTTCAAACTCTGATGTGTTGGTTTGGGTCGACGACGTTTCCTGGGACATCGTACTAATTCAACCGAAGAGGGATCTCGTGAGCTCGATGGGGTTTGAGGCTTGACATCCTTGTCGATTTGGTATCAGAGCAAGCTTAGCTCAATCTAAGTCGGTTGAAACCTGGAGTGATAAGGAGCGGAGACCCCGGGGTAGCTATTTAGGGAGACCTTAGTGAGTCATAGGTGTGTCTAGTGCTACGCGTATCTCTGGATTGTTTATTATGATTGATAGGTGAATTGAGTGCTTTAACGGTTGAGTTGCAGGTGCGTTTGGACCTAAGGTACAAGTGCGAAACTTACTGATTGTGATCTCGTATTGTAGTGGTTGATTGCTTGTCAAGTGAATTATCGAGATAATTCATTGCTTAGGACTATAGACTGGTATAGCTGGTTTAGGTCTCTAATTCCTGAGTGGAATTATAGAAAGTAGGTGAGTAATAGAAAAATGTGAGTATGAGTTTGAGAGGTGGAGGGACAAAAGGCCAATCTAGTTCGCAAGCCCAATCTATGGGAGATTCGAGAATGGATGAGGTCATAAAGACCCTAGAAGATATTGGAAATCTGATGGGACAGCAGGCTTAGGAATGAGATGCCACTATTGCCCAAGCTGCTGAGGCTGCTGCAACCGCTGCCATAAATGGTAACAATGGGAATCAAGGGTAAAGGTAGGTGTATGTGAATCGTCAGATGCATCCGTTGGTAGAGCAGTTCTTAAAATTAAAGCCTCTTAAGTTTGATGGTAAAGGTAACCCTAAGGCTGCATCGCTTTGGGTAGACGAATTAGAAAAGGCCTTTGAGGTACTAGGGTGCACCGAAGAAGAGAAGGTAACACTGGCGGTGTTTCAGTTCCAAGGAAACGCAAGTGATTGCTGGAAAGCCACTAGAGGAAGGTGTTCCCTACTGGTGCTACCCACACTTGGGCGATGTTTGTGGAAATCTTCAATGGTAAGTACTTTTCTGAGAGTTCTTGGGAATGAAACTTGGCTGAATTCATGAAATTACGTCTGGGATAAATGTCTGTGGATCAGTATGAGGCAGAATTTTCTAGATTATCCAAGTTTGCCCCGAGGATGGTAGAGGATCCTTTGGACAAGGCCCGAAGGTTCCGAGATGGGTTAAAGCCGGACCTTCGTAGCCAAATGATATCATTGGACTTAAGAGATTATAATGAGATTTGTGAGAGGGCCCAAACGATTGAGCGTGATTTTGCGGATAGGGCTACCGCTTCTAGGTCGAGGTTTGCCCTGGCTAGGGACAACCGCCACTTCGGAAAGAAACCAATGGCTGAAAATCGGTGCTTTGCCCCACCCGTTAAGAAGAATATCGGGAAGCCGAAATCACTTGAAGTTGTGTTATGCGTTAATACTCCGTTGAATGATAAGGTGTTAGTTTCGTTAGGATGCTTGGATTGTAAGATAATGATTGGTGATAGAAAAGAAAGGATAAACCTAGCAGTCTTAGTCATGTATGATTTTGATATGATTATTGACATGGATTGGTTAGTTAAACAAAAAACTGTAATGGATTGTAGTAACAGGGTGATTCAATTTAATCCGATTGGACACCCTAGATACGAATTTGCGGGAAATCAAGAAGGAACCTCGATTCTCTAGATTTCGTCACTAGAAATGACTAAGTTGTTGGATGAAGGGTGCGAAAGGCTTTTAGCGGCAGTTGTTGATTCGACAATTGAAGAACCAAGGCTAGAAGACATAGCCGTAATGTGCAACTTTCCTGATGTCTTTCCTTAGGAATTACTGGGATTGCCATCAGAAAGAGAAGTAGAGTTTATAATTGAGTTGCCCCTTGGGATAGAGCAAATTTCGAAAGCACCCTATAGGATGTTGCTGTCTAAGTTAAAAAAAATTGAAAGTTTAAATGCAAGAGTTGTTGGACAAAGGCTTTATTCGTCCAAGTGCGTCCCCATGGGGAGCGCCAATATCGTTTGTAAGGAAGAAAGATGGATTGTTGAGGTTGTGTATTGATTATAGGCAATTGAATCAGGTGACGATCAAGAATAAACATCCCCTGCCAAGGATAGATGATTTGTTTGATCATTTACAAGGGGCTTTCGGTATTTGCTAAGATTGATTTGAGGATAGAATATCATCAGTTGAGAATTAGAAAGGAGGACATGTCGAAAATGGCGTTTAGGACGAGATATGGGCATTTTGAGTTTATAGTAACGCCGTTTGGGTTGACTAATGCCCCTGCTGCCTTTATGGATTTAAAAAATCGAGTGTTTAAGGAATTCTTGGATCAATTTGTGATAGCTTTCATAGACGATATATTGGTGTGCTCGAAGAGTTCGGAAGAGTATGAAATACATTTAAGTAGAGTTTTACGAACCTTAAGAGAACACACATTGTCTGCTAAGCTTAGTAAGTGAGAATTCTGGCTCAATCAAGTAGCATTTCTTGGACACGTGATCTCTAGGGAAGGAATCTCAGTGGATCTAGCATTTCTTGGACACGTGATCCCTGTTTCTTTGTAATCACTAACCTATTCTTGTGTTGTAGAAAGTCTTGTTAGATTATTGATAGCAAAATAAGTGCTTAGGATCAGGCTGCGACCACTGAGGAAAAAGGAAAGTCCAATCAAGATGCCACGACCTCGAAAGAGAAGTCCAAGTAGGTTCCCCTCTAATAAGTTGTAGTTCGGTGTTAAGCCAAGTAAAGGCTATTGAATCTTGACATAACTCGATCTAATGAGGGCGGGGAGTGATCGCCGGGGCAGAACCTGATCAAGGAGTGGCTCTTGGCTAGGAAGTGGATGCTGGGGCAATAAGCCTGATCAAGGTACGGCTTCCAACAAGAGTGGTCACCAGGGGTAAAGACCTAAACAAGGTGCGGCTCTTAGCAAGCTTCTAGGATGACGGTTAAGAAAAGGAATAGACCGAACTAGGTATTAAATTGAAAGTAAGATGGGAACTGTTACTTGAGATGATAAGTGTGATCTTTGTGACTGTTACAAGTAAGTAAACTATGTTTGAGGAAGATTTTATCGGAGTAGAGTAGCGGAAGTGTGGTCAAGCTTGATGCACTTTACTATATTGGATCGAGGTCGGGGAAAAAAAGGTCGCTAGTCTAGAGCTAGCCCACATTACAGTGGATGCTGTAAAAGTACTAATGTAAGATGAGTTCCAGGTACGTAAGATCTTTTGAAATTTGACAACAAAAAGGGAATTGGCCTATCGGTTGGCATAGCCATCGAAACTTGCTCAGGTACATGTGTTCCATGTATTGATATTGAGAAAGTATGAACCAATCCAGCACGCTTGCTAAATTTTTCTACGAGGACGAAGTGGATAGCAGAGTGTCTTATGCCGAGGAACAGGTGCGGATCGTGGATTGTAAGGAGCAAGTGTTGAGAGATAAGGCTATTCCCTTAGTTAAGGTCATATAGTGTCACCGGGACATAAAAGAAGCCACCTGGGAAAGTTGGGAATTGAGGAAAAGTTGATATCTGCATTTATTCGATGAACCAGGTACGCGTTTAAATTTCGAGGACGAAATTTTATTAGAGGGGGAGAATTGTAACATCCTCAATTTCAGTCCCTGAGAATTGACTAGGGTTTAAGTTTGGTAATTTTTTAAAGGAAATCAATTTTTACTCTTGTTCTGGAAAACCCAATTTCAGATGCTTTGTACCCCTTCATTTTTAGGAAGACTTTTGTGATCCGAATTTCTAAACACTTTCTTCTTGAAAGTTTCTCCAAGCATCTTGAAGTTTTGTTTACTTTAATTTCATAATTTTTGGACTTGATAAGAGTAGTACGATGGCCTGATTTTCGAATCATGTAAAACTGCCCAGAATAGGTATTTCAGTGATGTTCCGCACTTTATTTATTTTCTACAAGCTTTTCTGCGGTTTCAGACCTTCAGGATAGCCAAAATCGACTAGAACAATGGAGGGGAAGTTTCGATTCGCCGGTGCTTCGCTGTCTAGGGCGGTACCGAACACTCGGGTGAGAACCTCAGACCCTCTCTCTCTAACTTTTCCTCTTTGGTTTCATCTGTTTCTCTCTCCTCTCTCTCTCTCACTGGCATTTCCACAAACACCTCCTCTTCATCTATGTTTAGTTTTTTTCCTTTTTTGTTGATCAAAAATCCCGTCAAATTCAATTAGAACCGATTTTCGATCGATTAAATCGATTCACTGGTGCCAGTTGGAGATTTTCCAGTTGGCCTAGTCGATTGTGACGTGCCAAATTGGTCGACAAGGATCGGCAAAGTCTCGGGCACGAATTGGGTTTTATCTCGTTCCGGTGAGTTGGGCGAAGAAGACGGGTTGTCGAGTAGGGTCGGGTGACTCGGTCGACCCAGCGGGCCTGGTTTTGATTAAAAACTCAAATTGAACTCAATTTCGACTGATTTTTTCAAATTTAATCCTAAAATTGAACTCCCCATCATATTTCGAACCCAAATATATAATTTTCCCCAATTTTGTCATAATTGCGTCCAAGATTTTTCACATTTTTGTATTCGGATTAATAGATTTTTATTCAATTTGATGTCATAATGATCTGATTAGGCAAAATTGATGCCAAAATTGAATTACCCACATTTGATTAACCCTAGAAATGATGGCCTCATGGTTCGACAATTTCATATTGGGCACGATTTCCAATTTGGGTTTAAAATTCCTAATTTTGAATTAAATTTTAGGAATTTTTTATTTTTGTGTCAAATTGAGCAATTGGACTGATCATTACGTAATTCAAGGTCCTAGAATCATTTGTTGTGAAGACACTATGACTTAAAAATGACTAGAAAAAATTTAATTGTATTTTTTAGTTCAATTCGGGTTTAATTTTGGCCAATTTTGGGAAAAACATATACCCGATTGAGATTTTTCAAAATTGATGATGTATTCATGAAATTGGATTTAAAATAAGACTAATGACTATTTTTATGGAATTTTATAATTCCATTTGCTATTTTCTTGATTTTCTCACTTATTTTGATTAAAATAAATTAAGAAAAAATGCAGAAAAATGCTAAAAAAATATTTTTTGGGTTTAGAAATAGGTTTCTAGGCTTGGCCAAGACTCCTAGTCCTAATTTCAAAATTTTTGAAAATATGAAAAAAAATGAGCTAAAAATCACGTGTCAACAATGAGCATTCGCATATCCATAATAGGTTCTTATGTGGCCCAAATCTTTCTGAGGAGATCGCTTGCTATATTGAAGAAGATAACGAGGATGAGGAATGGGTTAGAAAGGAATAGATTCGTCACGATTAATCAAAGCCACTCACATATTGACACTTGATTTTTAGCTCATTTTTTTTCATATTTTCAAAAATCTCAAAATTAGGACTAACAATTTTGACCAAGCCTAGAAACCTGTTTCAAAACCAAAAAATATTTTTTTTTGCATTTTCTTGCAGTTTTCCTTAGTTTCTTTTAGTCAAAATAAGAAAGAAAATCGAGAAATATAGCAAATGGAATTAGAAAATTCCATAAAAATAGTCATTAGTCTTATTTTAAATCCAATTTCATTAATACATCATTAATTTTGAAAAATTTCAATCGGGAATGTGTTTTTCCCAAAATTGGGCAAAATCAAGCCCGAATTAAACAAAAAATGCAATTAAATCTTTTCTAGTCATTTTTAAATCACAGTGTCTGCACAACAAATGATTTTGGGATCTTGAATTACATAATGGTCAGTCCAATTGTACAATTTGTTAAAGAAATCAGAAAATCCCAACATTCAATTGAAAATTAAGAATTTTGAGCCCAAATTGGAAATTGTGCCCAATATGAAATTGTCGAACCATGAAACCATCATTTCTAGGGTTAACCAGATGTGGAAAATACAATTTTGGTATCAATTTTTCCTAATCAGGTCATTAGGATATCAAATTGAACAAAATCTTATTAACCCGAATACAAAAATGTAAAAATCTTGGACATGATTATCACAAAAATTAAGGAAAATCACATATTTGGATTCAAAATATGATGAGGAATTCAATTTTGGAGTTTAATTTTGAAAATTGGGTCAAAATTAAGCTTAATTTACAAATTTAGACCAACCTGGATCTGTCGGGTCGACCCGACTTGACCTGGGTTGTTCATCTTCTTCGCCCGACTCATTCAAAGATCCATTAAACCCAAAAAAAGCATTTCAAGCCCGCGACTTCACTAGCCTTAATCCTACCACAAAAACGTGCAAAATACCGATTTAATAGCTGGATAATCACCGGCTGTCATCGGTTATTCAGTCTAACCGATTCAAGGCCGGTTCTAACCAAATTTGGGCGGGATTTTTTATCAACAAAAAGCTGAAAAAACTGAAGGTTGAAGGGGGAGGTGTTCGACGAATTGCGAGGAGAGAGAGAGAGAGAAGAATCTAGAGAGAGATTGAGAGAGAAAGAAGAAGACGAATACAAGTAGAGGTTCAAGGCCGAGCGATCGGCACCGTCTTGATCAGGAGGGCGCCGGCAAATCGGCTGGCAAGAGTGACCTCCTCTTTCCTTCTCCTGTGAGCAAGCTAATCGAGAAGCTCTGAAATTGAGCTTCGGTCGGCGTATCCAGGCGTTCCCCAGTGAAACCAACGCAATTATATTGAAGTCCAAGTGATGAAGAATAGCTCCATAGGTTTCGATTAGCTCGGGAACATTATTTCAACCCCCAACGAATCAGGTAAAGTTGGATACTCATTACTGTTTTTCCAGAATTCCCGAAAATATGTTTGATTTTAAAATGGATGTTCATGCAATTTCTTTTGAAATTTCGATTTTGTGGAAGTTTTGGAATATGTTTATGATTATGATCATGTTGATTAATTGCATTTGGGGCTATAAAATCAATGAAACCGAGTCGGTCAACCATTGAAACCTCCTCGTCAGAACTCAAGTACCCTCACTGGAGCATTGCCGTGGCTGTAAGGCCATTCAAGTTAGCTTTCTTGACCTTGTTTGATGTTTTTGTCCTTGATTTGAATCAAACTAGACGATTAAGGCAAGTAGAATAGGAATTTTGAGTTTTTGATGGGCACGATTTAGGTTAGTAACAAATTGGCATTTTCCAACGAGAATTTCGCCAGTTGATGACGGTCTGACGGCCAATCAGTTGGTTTGGTTTGGTAGAGGTTGATATGAGCTTAACACAGAGCCAAAAAATTAGCCATAAAGGTCACCGGAGGCCCATTGGCGATGAGCTCAAACCGGCTATCTTGAAAACAACAAGCCCAGAATCACGGCCACGAGGTGTTCGGGGAAATGCCCCAAAGAGGTCAAGTCAAAACGGTGCCGTTTTGGACACCATATTCACCGGAGAAGGTGACCGGCGACCGGCGACGATGATGCCCGGTTCGATCAAGCCGAGCCAGGTTGAACCGGGCCGGTTTGGTTCACCATTTCGGCAGGAAATTTAAAAAATATAATAAATAAATAAATAATCTAAAAAATCCATAAAAATTCATAAAAACATAAAAATATATATAAATAAAAAATCAAAAGAATCAAAAAATTTTATAAATTCGAAAAAATTTCAGAAAAAAATAAAAATTCACAGAAAAAAAAATTAGAAAATTCATAAAAATTCAAAAATTTTCAGAAAATTCATAAAAATTCAGAAAGTTCAGAAAATACAAATAAAAAATGTGAAAAATTTAGAAAATCAATAAAAAATTAAAAAATTGGAAAATTCATAAAAAATTTCAGAAAATCCTAAAAGTCAATTCTCTATTAAAGAAATTTTCAAAAAAAATCAAAAATTTCAAAAGTTTTAAAAATTCACAAAACGGTCCAAAAACATTGTGGCGAACCTTAGAAAGTAAAATTTGAATTTTTGGAATTGCCCAAGTGGTATTTTTAGAAAATTTGAAATTCAAGGGTTATAACCCCTAAAAAACCCTAAAAACCTAAAAAATATAAATCATGAAATGAATAAGCTTCTAGAGCTTCATTAGGGTTTGGATGTTTTGATTGAATTTCATTTTTAGAGACCATTTATGATTGATTGATTTGATTGACATTGATTGTATATTTAATACTTGATTGGTTTTTCCTATGATTAGAATGAATAGAATTAGTAGGTAAACCTCGGAAATTTGCATGACACATTAAACATCGTGTTGTTCTTAGGTACCGAAAGAACGTTAGGGATCTTGATTCGAGATCAATAACATAACCAAGTCCCTGTACTCAACATCTCTTATTCGTAGAATCGTGGTATTTCTCCCATATCCCGATTAGGTTTCTAGTCTACCTACCAATAATGACTAGTGGCGACTCCAAAATTATAAACTTAGACTAAATAGGAAATTACCATCTGTTGTCACGTTAGGTATGGTCTGAGAGAGACCCTTATACGAAAATACCTCGTCAGCGTGTAAATCCCAAAAGCCCCAAACAAAAAAGTGCGGCGCGATAGGCTTGGCGACCCCACTAGGGATTGCCTTTTCTAAGTGGACTTAGGTCTAGATAGAGCGATACATTTATGTTTTGTGCTTGCAAGGATCCTAAGTACGTCCCTCTAATGATAGTGTTAAATGATTTTGCAGGCAGGTGGTATAAGGGGTATAGTCTTTGCTAACCCTTGTTTTTGCGGGATGGTGTTGAAATTGAATGTGGTTTGAATGAATTCTAGAAGTGCTGTTTGGTCATTAATTGTTATGCATGTCTTTAAATTATTTTAGCACTACACCATTAGCACACATCAACCGTGGCCCAACCCCGGCTACATTTAGATTACCCTTAGGAGGTATGTGTTTAGGTGAAACTATGAGCCAATTGCTCATGGGATCGTTTAAATGCAATACCGATTACTGAGGTGGAATAATATTCCATTACATTAGGCTGATTGCCTATCAGAATGGAATCCCTTGTCCATTAAGGTGCTGACATTGAGCCTTTAACATATCTTACCATTTTAGGCGTCAAAACTTCACTGGTTGCATTTGCTTGTCTTTGTGATTGGTATACCTAAAATCAAACCAAAATATCATGGTAAGCGAGTATCGTTCCATTCCATTCTTTTATAATTATGCATGTTAGTTGGCACATTCTCAAAAAATGCCTAAATGACATTCAATGCTTGGTTTAAATGTCCTTTCATTTTAGAATGCATGATTAGGGCATCATATTCCCTTTGACCATTCTTTTATTTTTAGATGAAATGTATAGGTTCATGGCAGATTTTTCATGTAATTCAAGTACTTATTTGTTCATTTCAATGTGTTCGAGGTTGTAAACTTTATGGTCTAAATGGAATATGACAGAATGGGCATTCACATCACAAATTGAATTTGTCCATGATCTCAACTATATGCTCTTTTAAGGTTTCAAAGAACTAAAAATGGCATTTACAGGCAAAAGGATACTATAAGTGCTATAACTTGTGTACGGAGATCACTTTGGTGCCATAACTTTTTTTTTGGATCACTTTAGTGCCAAGTCGGAGGAAAAACGATCACTTAAGTGTCATAAGTTTTTTTTGGATCACTTCAGTGTTAAAATTTTTGAAAAATAATCACTTAAGTGCTAAAATTTTTTAAAAATGATCATTTAAGTGCTAAAATTTTTGAAAAACGATCACTTAAGTGTCAATCTCCGACGAGCCTCTGGTGAGCCACATCAGCTTCAGAAATTAATAAAAAAAAAATGCCACGTCGGATTTCCAGCAAAAAATTATGTACGGCACCGGAGTTAGCACTTAAGTGATCGTTTTTCAAAAATTTTAACACCAAAGTGATCCGAAAAAAAGTTATGGCACCAAAGTGAGCATCGTACACAAGTTATGACACTTGTAGTGTTCTTTTGCCGGCATTTGCATTACTTTTGAGACATGCAAGTGTACTTTACCTCCGTTTTACCTCAAAAGGATATATGATTGAAATGGAGGCATTAAAATTGATTTGTAATCCATGGTGATTAATAACAAATCTTTTTGCATGATTAGGCTTAATGGGAAAACTAGATATCCAAGTAATTCCCATTCTCCGAAAGGAACTCGTTGCTTGGTGGAAAGGCATGTCCAAGGATAACCAAAATTATGTCCAAGAAAGGCTTGGATACCTTCTCAAGTTTATGCATGTGAAACATCAAGTCAGCTTAGTTCAAGCTTTGGCGCATTTTTAGGAGGTTTCCACTGCCACATTTCAACTTGGAGAGCATGAATTGATACCAACATTATAAGTATATCAAGCAGCCATCGGAATTAATTCTAAACCTAAGGTCATAGAGCTACTCGTTGGACTTAAGCCTGCGAGCCTTCTAGTTAAATGTCATAACCTCAAAGCTTCAAGAATCAAAAAGCTAATCAAATCAAACGCGGGTAAACTTTTATTTTCCTTTATAGTAGACAACTTTTCAAAAATTCCTAGGGAAATGGGAAACACTTTAGCCCAAGTCTTCATTCTAGCTTTCATCGGCTTTATTCTATTCCCTATGTCCAGAACGGGATTAGACCTTTTAGTTGCTGTGATCACAAGAAGAACATATCTTAAGTGGGATTTTTCTAATATGCTTCTTGCCCAAACAGTCATTTCCTTAAACATATACCAAAATCGTGGGAGGGGTATCTTTTAAGCTTCTACTGATCTTTTGTCATTATGGTTCATCTCACACATTCAACCATGGTATCGTTTCATGAACACTTGCGAAATTTGTTCAGCCATAAATCCAATTAAACGATATATTAGTCTCCAAAGCAAATTACCCGGACAATCTTTCTTAGATTGGGCCAATTTCATTAGAACCCTAACTCCTGATCAAATCCAATGGCGGATCAATTGGTTAAAGATTAACAAGGCAAAGATCACAAGCCAAGAGGGAAATGCGGTACCATTGCTTGGTTTGAGTGGAGGAGCAGCTTATTGCCCTCTAAGGTTTTTTAGACAAGTTAGAATACTTCAGCAAGTACCACCGGTATGAAATCTCGAAGAGTTCACCTTTAATATCCCAAGTGGAACTATACTTGAAGAAAAGAAGAATAAACTTCAAGCTAACATTAACAAGATCATCCTATCTTTGGATAACCCACTCGAACAAATAATCAAGTGGCCAAAAAGCTTGGAAGAAGACATGAAGATTTGCATGGCCTCCAAAAAATACATCAAATAGATAGAAAATAAGCATTCAATTGATGTCAAGCCATATGTCCCATTGAGTGTGGTACCAGATCCTATAGATGAATATGTCCCAGAATATATTGTTCCAAATATGCCTGAAGTAGAACCATAGGTCCCTAAAGAGGTCATGATTGATGTCGAAGAATAGGAATCTTGAGCCAAGGAATGTGAAGAATACCAAAAGGTGGAAGCTATCTTAGTTAGTAAGAAGCTTAGGATTGGATGATTTAGATTCCCATTTGAGTTTAAAATCATAATGTCAAACAATTTCAAATTTTATATGCAATGATGGGTTGATTACTTTCTAAACATCTATGGATAATTTCAGAACTTGATTTCAAAACATAAAGGAATCACTATGGATTGCAATTCTTTGAATTGTATGATTCCTTGAGAAAGACATTGATGAAGAATTTTATACAAGGCTAAGGCATATATGAAAATTTTTATCTTTGGCAATCTCATGAAACCGTACAATTAAAAGAATGTAGGGTTTCGTGATCGTTTTGCTATGCTAATATCGGGTCTTTTTATAAAGCGGGTTGTTTAGCAACAGAAGGTAAAAGACCTCAGACTCGCTTACAAGTTAGAATGGCAGAAGAAGAAACTCGTGCTTGACTAGTTGAAGTCAAGAATCAAATGACCCAAATGGTTGCAATGATGGCAGAAATAAAGTCTTTTATTCTCAAATCCCGAGGACAGTATCCTATTACTCCAAATATGGGAACTTCAAACACTACTAAAACACCAATTAAAGACCCAGTCAGAAATAAAGAACCTGTTCACGAAAATTCTCCAAAGACTACGCCTGAGGTGGTAAATTTGGAAGAATATGATCAAATCAAGAAGATATCCAAAATAAAGGATGAAGAAGAGGTCAAGAAATTGGCCAAAATTGAAGAATGCTTAGCAAGTTAAGGTTATGAGCTTCAAAGGTTCGATAAGTTCTCGCCGTACGTAAAGGGGGTTGTTCTAGAAAATTATAAGGAGCCAGAGTTCGTGAGCAATTATGATGGCACTGATTGTCCCAAAAGCCATTTAAAGTATTATCTCCGTAAGATGGCAAGATATTCAGATAACACGCCACTTCTTATTAGTACATTTCAAGATAGTTTGATAGGAGCGGCCCTCACATGGCACACAGCTCTCGACATAGAAGACTTCGCTGAATGAGATTATTTGGCGGGAGAATTTATTCGCCAATATAAGTTTAATGTTGAAGTGCTCCAAACTAGAGAAGATCTCGTCAAAACCGAGAAAACAAAGAATGAAGGGTTCAGAGCCTATGCTCAGAGATGGAAAGCTGTTGCTTTACAATTAAAGCCCGCCATAAATAAAGACGAGCTCATTGAGCTCATTCTAAAATCATTGCCAACTAAGTATTATGACAAGCTTCATATATCAGGCTATCAAACATTCACCATGTTGGTAAAAGTGAGTGAGAGAATTGAATACGGGTTGAAAGAGAAGAAGGCTCAAGAAATAGTAGCACGAAGGCCTTATCCTTAGAAAAAAGACAAAGAGTCCATCCAATAAGTGGTTATGGTGTCTATCCCAAGTATTCATCAAGCATCATTTCTAAAGCAATCGAATGTTGCTTAGAAAAACCCAAGACAGTTTGAGCCAAATAAAAAACCCATGTAACAATACTCACCGTTGCCCTAACTCCTGTCAAAACTATTACCAATGCTTCTAGAAAGACATTTGGTGGCCAAAGAAATACCGAGAGACAATCCTGTAAGATTTTCTTGGTACGATGAATCAAATATCTACACCTATCATATGGAAGAAAGGGGATATGATGTAGATAATTGTCTTACTCTAAAGTACAAGGTTCAACAGCTCATTGGCAAGAAGATATTAAACTTCCAAGAGCCCAAGCCAAATGTATATCAAAATCCTCTTCCTGAGCATAACACAATAAACATGATCAAGGATGAAGAAATAGTGATCAAGTCTGACAATGGAGATGAATATGAGGTCAATGTTAAAGCTTATCATTTAGGAGATGCCTGCTCTCGTCAAGAAGCGCTCCTAAAAGGTGAGATCATAGATAACTTAGAAGAAGACTCCAAAAAATATAACTTCCAAGTGAAATATACCCCACTGCCATGGGCATTCAAAAATGAAGTAATTGTACCTAGTGGCTGGGGTGGTACATATGATGAAATCAGCCTTGAGGAGAAAACCCCGCCTAAGAAGAAAATGCTCTAAGATGAAATAGATGTGAATGAAAAGAAGAAAGAAAAAGTTCGACAGGGTGAAGGGCATTTCACCCAGAAATCATCTAGTGAAGGCGAAACCGTAGACTTACTCGGTCAAGATAGCTATAAATGGAATTATCGTGTCAAATATACTCCATCACTATGGGCATTCAAAAATGAAGACATTATAGCAGACAGATGAGGTGGCATAGACGAGGTCCTGTTCAGCCAACTAAATCTCGAAGAGAATGAAGATTGGGAAGAGAAAAAGATTCGCCTAGGTGATAGGCGATTTGCTCATAAAGCACAAAAACAAGGTGAAGTTGTCAATTTTTTGGGTCAAGATAGTAGTTGGTATAATTATCGCATCAAATATACACCTCCTCTATGGGCATTTAAGGACGAAATGATCACACCTGATAGTTAGGGTGGAATGGATGTTAACGAAGCCAATAGAATCATAGTATCCATGATTACACCATTTCTAATCAAGCTTAATGAGGTAGATAAATATAAGGATAATGAAGGTCCTGTCAAACCAATCACTATCCAACTTTCCATTAATCAGCTAAGGATCGAAGAAGAAGAAACGCAGCCTGTGATTATCACTCTCTCTCCAAAAGAAAAGTTTGATACTAAGTGTGTGCCTTGGGATTATTCCCCCAAAGAAGTCGATGCCATAACCCGATAAGTGAGATGCAATGTCCCGAAAGAAGGTGAGCATGAAAAGAAAGGAGTAACTGAAGGAGATGTCAAACAATTACTTTTAGTCATGAAAACGAGCGAATTTTAAGTAATTGACCAGCTAAGAAAGATGCCAGCACAAATTTCTTTGTTGGATCTCTTCAAAACTTCAAAAAGCCACAAAATGGTGCTTATGAAGCTTCTCAATGAAGTGCATATCTTGGAGACAATTAATGAAGTACAATTGGAAGACTTTGTTGGCATTGTTCTTATGAAAGATCAAAATGCCTTCTCTGATGAAGATTTCCAATTGATGGGCATTTCCATAATAAGGCTCTATACTTTGCCGTCAAATGTCGGGGGTGTCACGAGTGTTGATCGATAATGGTTCTGCACTTAATTTGTGTCCACTAAGCACACTGCATCGCTTGGGAATTAGCGAAGAGCTCATTAAACCTTTTAAGGTAACTGTGGGTTCATTTGATGGAATAAAGAAAGACATTATTGGCGATATCGAGCTCGAGGTGAACATAGGCCTTGTGTCTTTTCTGATTGACTTCCGAGTAGTGGATATTCTGAGGACTTTCAACTTGTTGCTCGGAAGACCTTAAATTCATATGGTTAGTGCCATTCCTTCAAGTCTCCATTAGAAAGTTAGGTTCGTCATTAATGGCAAGATGATCACCCTACACGAGGAAATAGATTTCATCACTTACAAAGAGAGTGCAATACCGTATGTCGAACCTAAAGTGCAATAAGAGCCAAGTTATCATTCCTTTGAAATGATCTCAATGGTGCAAATTCCTATTGGTTGCATCATAAAATCCTCTGAATTCTCAACACCATCCATTATGTTTGGAAGGGTGTTATGCCAATATGGATTTACTTTCGGTATTGGTCTTGGATCAAAATACTAAGGGATCAAAGAACCTATCACTCCGCTTGCTACAAGAATGAAACACAGAGTAGGTTATATTTCAGATAGCTCTAAAGATCATCATGGAGGCCAAGGCCGAAGTCGAAAGAACTATAGAGTCTATAGAGGCCAAGGTGATCGCATCATTGATCCATCCATATGAAAGGGTAAAGCTAAAGAGCTTCCCTATCATCATATTCATATCAAGAAAACTTTTCCTAGACCTTCCAAGCTGCTTCAAGAAGAAGACTTACATGAAGAGGAAGAATCTGTTCTGCTTGGTTTATTCAAAGAGAATACCATCAACGTTATCACAATTGAGGTAAAAGATACCTATGTACTGGAGTAGGAATATTCTCTTGAACTTTTGCTACTAGTTTTTTTCCATTGCATATTGTTGATTACCATTTCAAATTTCTTGTGATTTCATTTGTAATTTCAGTTCAGTTGTAATTTACGTTCATGTTGATATAGATGTAATCACGTTTTCCAATTCAATAAAAATGGTCAAATGTTTTGTTAATGACATGTAGAAACAAAACCAAACCTATGATGAACATTATCCTCATTCATGAGGCTTGAGGCTTTAGGTTTCTATATTGCTCCTCATTGTGAAAATGATTTTAAGAGCAAGGAAGTCTGATAATATGAGGACTAGTTCTATCTTTATATTATTTCAAAATTAGTTTCAAAATGAATTTCCAAAAGGTTTTTCATAAGACCACGTGTGTTACTTACATCGTATGCAATTACTAATCATGATTGTTACATGCCAGGCATGATCATTCACATATCTATAATGGGTTCATATGTGACCCAAATTTTTCCGAGGAGATCACTTGCGATGTTGAAGTGGATAATGAGGATAAGGAATAGATTCGTCATGAAGAATCAAAGTCATTCACGTTAGAGAAAACGATCACTATTAATCTGGGTGATAAAGAGAATCCCAAAAATGTTAAGATCGAAGTAGTGTCATATCCAAAATGGATTGCCAACATAGTACCCGTAATGAAGAAAGATGGTCGAGTATGGGTGTGCATTGATTATCGCAACCTAAATAAAGCAAAGTCCTAAGGATGATTTCCTGCTTCTACATATCGATGTATTAGTGGTAGCACTGCTTGCTTCAAAACATTTTCATTCATGGATGGATTCTTAATATATAATCAAATCCTCATGAAGAAAGATGATAAGGCAAAGATGTCTTTCATAACACCATGGGGCACATTTTGTTACAAGGTAATGCCTTTCGGTTTAAAAAAATGCTGGTGCCACGTATCAAAGGGCAATGGTAACTTTGTTTGATGACATGATGCATAAAGAAATCGAGGTATATGTAGATGACATGATTGCAAAATCCGAATAAGGAGAAGATCATGTTAAGGTGCTTTGCAAATTGTTTGAAATACTTAGAAAGTATAAGTTGCGATTGAACCCCAATAAGTGTGTATTTAGGGTAAAATCTGGCAAACTGCTAGGATGTGTGGTCAGTAGCAGGGGCATTGAAATAGATCCCTCCAAGATCAAGGCAATATACGACTTAAAGACTTCTTCTAAGGTAAAAGAAGTGAAAAGCTTGTTGGGGCGATTAAATTACATTGCCCGTTTTATATATCAACTTTCTAAGATCGCTAAATCATTCTTCAAATTGTTGAAGAAAAATGCCAAAATGAAGTGGGATGCGAAATGTCAACAAGCCTTTGACAAGATCAAAAAATATCTTGTGTGCCCACCAGTGTTGGTACCACCAATCTCTAGAGTTCTGCTGTCTTATATTTGACGATTTACTATGAGTCATTAGGAGCGGTGCTTATACAAAGAAGACCAAATGATGATAAAGAACAAGCCATTTATTACTTGAGCAAGAAGTTCACAACATCATAAATGAATTACCCAGCAGTTGAGAAGACGTGCGTTGCATTAAGACAGTACATCCTTAATCAACAAATTTTGCTAGTGACTGAGAATGATCCGATCAAGTACCTTCTTAAAAAATCCTCCGTGGTCGGGAAATTAGCAAGTAGTGTAACATCCCAAAATTCGACTTAATCTCCAGAATGAATAGAACAAGTATTATTCAATATTTCATTTTAGATAGTCTCGTCCAGAGTTGATCAATCTCGGGAATACTGACCGATTGGGAAAGGCTAATTAGGAATAGATACGTGGACTAGGGTTCCGTTCGCGAATTAAGCTTGATTTCGAGGAATGACGAGGAAGTATTTTAGGCCAGTGTGGACCGATCTTCGGAAGGTAACGGACTCGGTTTGGCCGAGGCCAACGATGTATGATCGAATAGCAAGTGATTTTGCAAGACCGATAATACACGTGGCCAACTAGTCTCGAACTTGAACCGGACGATCGTGTCTTCGGAACTAGCGATAATTTCTCTCGTTCTCTCGACAATCGAGATCGTTGCGATTCGGACAACCCAAGGTCGATACGCGTAACTCCTAAATGGCCGCCCGTTAGTAAGAGATTTGAAAATTTGAAATTTGGCAAATTTGATCGTGAAATTTAATCCGAACTTCGAGATCGATTTTTGTGGGTTACGAGATCATTTTTATAAGGACCACGTCAAATTATGTTGGCCACTTATATATAGGGTTTATACGGTTGAAAAATGGTAATTCGACCCGGTATTGGAAGAAAATGACAAAATTGCCCTTGAGCCTTTTGGTATTCCGAATTTTGGAGGTTTTAGAGGATTTATTTATTAGATTTTATAGGGATGTGCCAAGCCCTAGCATGATGACACTTGTCACCAATCTCTCTTTCCCATGAGTACCCATCATTTCTTTCCTATCTCTCTCTCTCACCTCTTGAACTTCCTCATGCAAGCCAACCCCTTTCCCTCTTACTTTTCTCTCTTTACCTCTCTCTTTCTCTCCTTCTCTCCCTCCTACGTCGGCCAAGCCTCACCGACCGTCCATCTTCTCGCCGAGCACCGCCGCGCCACCAGCTTGCCGCCGTGCCACCACCGTTCACCGTCGTCTCCCTTACCGTCGGCCCTCGCCCTTCCTCTCCGTCTCCTCTCCATCTCGGTTGCAAGGAGCAGTGAGCACTGGACTGCCGAGAAGGAGGCCGATCGTTCGTCTTTCCACCGAGGAGCGCCGCCGCCGCCGCTTGCTGTGGCCACTGCTGCTACGCTCACCATCATCTCTCTCTCCCTCTCCTGTCCGTCACTACCGTCTCTCTCTCTCCCTTTCCTGTTCGTCTCACCGTCACCGAGCCGACCACCTCTCACCGCCGCCTCACGCTGGCTGTAAGGCCGTGACGCCGTCCGCCACCGAGACCACCACTACCACTAGCAGCTTTCTCTCTCTCTCTCCCACCGAGCATCCCCCTCTTGGCTGCTTGGAGGCCGACCGCCACCGTGTCCTCACGCCGCCCCCGTTCGCCACTAAGCCCACCGCCACGTCGCCGTTCATCCACCTCCCCTGCCGTGAGCTGCCAGCCATGCCGACCATGAGCCACCGCCCGTGGGAGCTATAGATTGCCGGCTGCCGCTCGCCGTTGCCCCTTTGGATTGTTGCCGCCGATTTCATCGTTCACCGGTGATCGACTGCCGTTCCTCGTTGTCCCGAGCTTGGATTAGGTGGGTGTGAACCTTTAAACCCTAATTAGGACATAATGCATTTTAGCGGGTTTTAGGTATGATTAATGGTCGATTAATGATGATTAAAGGCATATATGAAATAGTACCTTGATGGCAAATGTCAGAAGAACGATGATGTAGTACTAAGTGGAATTAGAGGTGGATTGGAGGTCGGGACGAGGTGATTTAGTGGCTGTTCACATCGGAACTTATTGGCCGATTATCGATAAGAATGAGAATTGGCTTGATTAGGGTGCCAGGATTGCTGGGGTGAATGGATTGGTTATTGATTTACTCAACTGTGATGATTTGAAATTACCATGTTGCATGCTTGTGTGGCCGACCATTGTGGGGTGCGATTGATTATTTATTTAAATGGAAATTATGATGCCCGAGTAAGTTACAACTACCAATTATGTGTGTGGTGCCCCACGGTATTAATGAGCCAGTTAAGTATGTGATGTGAATTGTTTGAGCATGAATTCGTGGCGTTGAACTATATTATACGTTGTGGAAGGATATGCTCATTGTACATCGCACCATCATTCGTGTGCGAAATTTGCATGGCCACGCATAATATTTGCCGAGTATGAGGCTTGTGTCGAAATTGTGTGAGAATACGTGTTTGCCATGGATATGTGATCACCTAATTAAATCCTGATGCGTTTTACGCGGGGTTCAGATAAAATTGAATGTGTGAATGTATGATCACCTTTCGCTTTGATGCGTGTTACGTGGGGTGTGCCGTTTTCATGCACTTTGTAGCAGGATGATGCCTGGTTCGTCCGGAAGACAACCAACCTAATGCATTTTACGCGGGCTCTAGTTCGTAAGGAGATCGGTGTTGCGCCTCATGCACTTTGTAGCAGGCTAGAGACACTGGGTCGGGGGCGTTTTTACGCTGACCATGAAGTGTTATGGTAAAGAAAAAGAAATTATACGTCCCTACCAGGATTGTAGTAAATAATAATTGAACATTTAAATGCATTTAAATGCCTAGGCCAGTGTGCGAGTATGTATGATCCAGTGATTCGCATGCAAGACTGACACTCAAAATTATGAGCATGTGTGTGACGCACGTGTGACTGGGAATGCCGCGTATGTGACATGATATTATTGATTTATTTAACTTGCAGGGTCATTGAGAATACCAATTGGGGCCTAAGGGCCTAAGTCATCTTTGTGTGTGATTTTGTTTACTGTCAGGAGATGCATGTTAGCCTAATTTAGGTTTAAGGGTTTTTCACTCGCTGAGAAGTGTCTCATGGTTTTTATAACCCAACCTTTCAGACCCACGTCCATGACGATGCTGGATGCTCTAGTGCGTTTTGGGATCCCTGTTGAGTTTGAGCATACTATGACCATACACCCCATAGGGAATGGGGAGATGTATATTATGCATTATTCTCTTATAGGAGTAAATGTAGGTACGACACAATCTAAGACCCATGAGTATGTAGCGTGATGCTTATGCGATCGTTTTGGAGTCGAATATGGACCTCTCCGTACTATGGATGTTCCATTTAATGCAGTGGGTGAGTTGGATCCGCAATGTCCTGATGGTGACGTTGTGGATTCTGATATGGGTTCGGAGTGAAGCGTAGGTTCTAACGGTGCGTTCGAGGCTGTCAAGGATGAGGTGCTAGGAGGAGTAAACTATGAGCCAGTAATAGTGAACCCGGTCATGGAGTCGATGGATGTTGACGAAGCCGAGCCAATGGATATCGAGGAGTCCGAGAGTTGCCCGAGAGTTCATCAGAGACTGCCGATTCCGATCCAGACTGGGTGCCTTAAGCTAGACTTGGCCATATTTTGTGAGGGTAGACACTTTGTTTTGATTTATCGCCCTCTTTTCTTTTTGTGGTTGACCCTCCTAGCCACTTATTCCTTTTTGACCAATGTTAGTGGTTGACAGTACTCTTTTGTTGCACCCCTCCTTTCTCTTACTATTTAACTGGATATTGTAAGAATGTTTCTAATGGTTTTATGGATGTGTAAGTTGTCTAAAGTTTACCTTGTGTTGCTTCCCTAGTTCTTATACTTGTTTTGTCCGGATGTTGTATTACTCCTTTTGTCGCTTCCGATTGTGCCATGATTGTGTTCTTGGGTTTCTGGGTCGGCAACGCATTCCTGGGACGTCGCACCATATCGACATATGCACGGGATGTTGTGTGCTGTAGAGTTCGGAGCATGACATCCCCCGTGTTGAATTGGTATTAGAGCAAGGTTAGCTCGATTCGATTAGGTCAAAGCCCGGAGTGATAAGGAGCGATGAGATCATGGATAGCCAGTAGGGTGACCTCGTGTGCTACGTGTATCTCCTGACAGTGTATGATGATTTGGCGTGTGTGAATATGACCCGTAATGTGCAGGTGCGGAAGGACCTGAGGTGAGTATGTAAATCCCTTGGGTGATGTGTTGAGTAATCCTTGTTAAGCCGTATACTGGTTGCTTGATTGTTGTTTTGAGACCTGCCTAGGACTTAAACTGGGATATATTGGTTTAAGTTTTTAATTCCTTGATGGAATTACAGCAGGAGGTTGAGCAACCAAAGTGGTCAAGATGAGTAAGAGAAGAGAAAAGGAGCCTCAAGCCCAGCCTAGTGAAGGAGTCTGCAAGGCAAAGGACCCAAGGTTCGATGAGGTTATAGAGACCCTGCGAGAGATAGGACACATCTTTGGGTTACAAGCGCAAGAGAGAGCCGCAGCCCATGCTCAAGCTGCCGAGGTTGCAGCAATCGCTGGGAATCGGGGAAATCAAGCCCAGCAGTAGCAGACTCATCCAGTTGGGGTTAAGCAAATACCCCAGTTAGTGGAATAATTTATGAAGATGAAGCCGCCAAAGTTTCATGGTCGTGGCGACTCCGAGACCGCGCCAAGATGGGTGGAAGAACTGGAAAAGACTTTTAAGGTTTTAGGGTGTAGCGATGAAGAAAAAGTAGCATTGGCAGTGTATCAGCTTTAGGACGGTGCCAACGACAGGTGGAATGCTACAGAAGGTGGAGTATTTCCTGAAGGAACAGCCACGACTTGGACAGTGTTCGTGGAAAACTTTTATGAAAAGTATTTCTTGGAGAATACCCAAGAGAAGAAGTTAATGGAATTTATGCGGTTGCACCAAGGCCAAATGACTGTGGACCAATATGAGGCAAAGTTTGCAAGGCTGACAAAGTTCGCACCGACAATGGTAGTAAATCCAAGGGATAGGGCTCGAAGGTTCCGGGATAGACTGAAGTCGGATCTTCGGAGCCAGATTCTGTCGCACGACATTAAGGAATATGGAGAAATGTTTAGACAGGCCTAGATAATTAAGCGAGATCGGCAGGAAAGGACAGCCGCTTCTGGATCGCGGTTTGTTTAGGGCAAGGATAATCGTCATTTGGGGAAGACGCCTATGGCAGGCAACCGACAGTTTATTCCTCCTGTTAGGCAGAATATTGGGAAGCCAAGTAGTCAGACGAGGAGATTTGGAGCATGCTTTAAGTGTGGAAGCACGGAGCATCGGATTCGCAATTACCCGCAGGTACGTCCCCCGGGACCGCACATGGCTCCTCAGCAGCAACAACCCCGAACAGGAAACCAAGCTGGGAATCCCCCACCGGCTAATCAAAGACGACCGCCCATTCAAGGAAGAATCTATGCAGTAGCGCATGGAGAAACGGAGAATGCGCCAGGCGTAGTCACAGGTACGATTTCCTTGTGTGGTCACGCCGTTTATGCATTATTTGATTCGGGGGCAACCCATTCATTCATTTCAGAGAAGTTTGTTAAGTTGATTGGTTTAAAACCGATATTGCTAGAGAATGTACTTTGTGTGACAACGCCAATGAATGATAGGGTGCTAGTCTCTTTTGGATGCCCTAGTTGTAAAGTAAATATTGAGGGTAAAGAAGAGAGTATCGACTTGGCAGTTCTGGCCATGTTCGATTTTGATGTGATCATATAGATGGACTGGTTAGTCTAGCAGAAAGCTGTATTGGATTGCAGCAATAGGACGATTTGATTTAGTCCATATGGACATCCTAGTTTTGAGTTCCAGGGCTATCGAGGAGGAACCTCAACTCCATGGATATCTTCTTTGGAAGTGAGTAAGTTGTTGGATGATGGGTGTGAAGGATATTTGGTGAATGTTGTGGACCCAACAATGGTGGAGCCTAAATTGGAAGATATACCCATAGTATGCAACTTTCCCGAAGTTTTTCCTCAGGAATTGCCGGGTTTACTGCCCGAGCGAGGAGTGGAGTTTGTTATTGAATTGGCACCTGGAACTGAACCAATATCGAAGGCACCATATCGAATGTCCCTAACGGAATTGAAGGAGTTGAAGGTTCAGATGCAAAAATTGTTGGACAAAGGTTTTATCCGCCTTAGTGCGTCTCCATGGGGAGCACCAGTCTTATTTGTGAGAAAGAAGGACGAGACGTTAAGACTATGCATAGATTATCGGCAGTTGAATCAAGTGACAGTGAAGAATAAGTACCCTCTTCCAAGGATCGATGACTTGTTCGATCAATTGCAAGGAGCTTCAGTGTTCTCCAAAATAGATTTGAGGACAGGTTACCATTAATTGAGAATCAAGAAGGAGGACATTCCTAAGACTGCTTTTCGGATGAGATATGAACATTACGAGTTTACGGTGATGCCCTTTGGATTGACGAATGCCCTAGCTGCCTTCATGGACTTGATGAATAGAGTGTTTAGGGAATTTCCGGATCAGTCCGTCATAGTGTTTATCGATGATATCTTGATGTATTCGAAAAGTCCCGAAGAGCATGGGGTACACTTGGCAAAGGTGCTACGGACCTTAAGAGAACACGCACTATATGCTAAGTTCAGCAAGTACGAATTTTGGCTCAACCAAGTAGGATTCCTCAGGCATATTATTTCTGGAGATGGGATTTCCGTGGACCCGACTAAAGTGGAAGCAGTAACAAAGTGGCCTAGGCCAACGTTTGTAACAGAGATCCGAAGTTTTCTTGGTTTGTCTGGCTATTACAAGCGATTCGTGGAAGGATTTTCGTCAATAACCATGCCCTTGACTAGATTGCTGAAGAAGGAAATGAAGTACGTCTGGGATGATAAATGCGAAAGAAGTTTTCAAGAGTTGAAGCATAGACTAACAACCGCACTGATTTTGACCATTCCATCCTGGCCAGGAGGATTTGAGATCTATAGTGATGCTTCGTTAAGAGGGCTCGGATGTTTGCTCATGCAACATGGGAAAGTGGTAGCATATGCGTTACGTCAATTGAGACCTCATGAGATAAATTACCCGACGCATGATTTGAAGCTAACAGCGATTGTCTTCGCACTTAAGATTTGGAGACATTACCTGTGCGGAGAGAAGTTCTAAATTTGTATGGATCACCAAAGCCTCAAGTACCTATTCTCGCAAAAGGAGTTAAATATGAGGCAGCGTCGATGGATGGAACTATTGAAGGACTATGACTGCGACATCCTGTATCATTCGGGTAAGGCAAACAGGGTCGCAGATGCCTTAAGTTGCAAGTCGAGCATGGCACATTTGTTGGTCAAGGAGTGGACGTTATTGGAGAGGCTCAAAGATTCAGAGTTTAGATTCGAAGTGAGCCGAGTGTCCAACTTGTTTGCGACATTAAGAATCGAACCAGAGATTCAGGTCAAGATCAAGGAACTTCAGTCTATGGACCGCGAGATCCAAAAGATTATGGATATGGATGCGACAAAAAGGAAGTTTGACTTCCAAGTGTCGAAGGATAGGACTTTAAAATTCCGTGGTCGACTATGCGTGTCGGATGACGAAGGACTTAAAGAGGAAATTCTGAGCAAAGCTCATCGTAGTCAGTATAGCATCCACCCGGGTAGTACGAAGATGTACCAGAATCTACATCAACATTATTGGTGGAATGACATGAAGAAGGACGTAGCTAAGCATGTGGCCAAGTGTCTGACGTGCCAACAAGTGAAGACACAGCATTGCAAGCCAGGTGGATTATTATGACCATTAGAAATTCCGGAATGAAAATAGGAGCATATTACGATGGATTTTGTGACGGGATTGCTACGAAGCCAAAGAGGACGCGACTCAATATGGGTCACAGTGGATCGTTTGACTAAGTCTGCGCACTTCCTGGCAATACAGAAGGACTTTGAGCTAGAAAGGTATGTAGAGTTGTATGTGCGACAAATAGTACGTCTTTATGGAGTACCGGTGATTATCACCTCAGATCGCGATCCAAGGTTTACGGCCAACGTTTGGAAAAGTTTGCAAACGGCCTTAGGAACGAGATTGCAATTCAGTATGGCCTACCATCCACAAACGGAAGGCCAGTTGGAAAGGACGATTCAAACCCTGGAGGATATGTTAAGAGCTTGTGTACTGGATTTCCAAGGCAAATAGGAAGAACGATTGTATTTGATGGAGTTTGCCTACAATAATAGCTATCAGCAGAGTATTTAGATGGCACCATTCGAAGCCTTGTATGGTAGGGCCTGTAGGACGCCACTGTGCTGGGATGAAGTTGGTGAGCGAAGTATCACAGGTCTGGAACTAGTCTAGCAGATAGTAGAAGTAGTGAAGGTTATCCGGGATAGACTGAGAACTGCTCAAAGTCACTAAAAGAGTTATGCCGACAGAAGACGACAACCCTTGGAATTCCAAGTAGGAGACCATGTGTTTCTCAAGGTGTCGCCAATGAAAAGACTATCCTGATTCGATAAGAAAGGAAAGCTCAGTCCAAGTTACGTCGGGCCATTTGAAATCCTAGAAAAGATTGGGGATATGGCATACCAACTAGCCTTGCCTCCCAACCTATCCTAGGTGCACAATGTCTTTCACGTGTCGATGTTAAGAAAATATGAACCAGACCCGACTCACATTTTAAGATACGAAGAAGTAGACATGGACGACAAAGTGTCGTACGTAGAAAAGCCAGTCAAAATCGAGGATAGAAAGGACTGCGTGCTAAGGAATAAGACAATCCGATGGTCAAGGTGGTTTGGGAGCATCACGGAACAAAATGTGCCACTTGGGAAAGTGAAGAGGCCATGTGACGTCAACACCCCCAACTGTTCGAGTAGATTAGTATGGTTTACAAATTTCGAGGACGAAATTTTTGTAAGAGGGGAAGAATTGTAACATCCTGAAATTCGACTAAATCTCCAGAATGAATAGAACAAGTCTTATTCAATATTTCATTTTAGATAGTCTCGCCCAGAGTTAATCACTCTAGGGAATACCGATCGATTGGGAAGGGCTAATTAGGAATAGATATGTGGACCAGGGATCCGATCGCGAATTCAGCCTGATTTCAAGGAATGACGAGGAAGTATTTTGGGCCAGTGTGGACCGATCTTCGGAAGGTAACGGACTCAGTTTGGCCGAGGCCAATGATGTATGATTGGATAGCAGGTGATTCTACAAGATCGAAAATACACGTGGCCAACCAGTCCCGAACTTGAACCGGACGATTGTGTCTCCGGAACTAGCGATAATTCCTCTTGTTCTCTCGACAACCGAGATCGTCGCGATTCAGACAACCCGAGGTTGATATGCGTAACTCCTAAACGGCCGCCCATTAGTAAGAGATTTGAAAATTTGAAATTTGGCAAATTTGATTGTGAAATTTAATTCGGACTTCGAGACCGATTTTCGTGGGTTACAAGCCCTAGAGTGATGACACTTGTCACCAATCTCTCTTTCCCATGAGTACCCATCAATTCTTTCCCATCCCTCTCTCTCACCTCTTGAACTTCCCCATGCAAGCCAACCCCTTTTCCTCTTACTTTTCTCTCTTTCCCTCTTTCTCTTTCTCTCCTCTCTCTCTCTCCTTCTCTCCCTCCCACGCCAGCCAAGCCTCACCGACTATCCATCTTCCCGCCGAGCACCGCCGCGCCACCAACTTGCCGCCGCGCCACCAGCTTGCCGCCGTGCCACCACCGTTCACCATCGCCTCCCCCACCGACGGCCCTCACCCTTCCTCTCCATCTCCTCTCCATCTCGGCTACATGGAAGAGTGAGCACCGGACCGCCGAGAAAGAGGCCGACCGTTCGTCTTCCCGCCGAGGAGCGCCGCTACCGCTGCTTGTCGTGGTCGACGCTGTTGCCCTCACTGTCGTCTTTCTCTCTCCCTCTCCTGTCCGTCACCGCCGTCTCTCTATCTCCCTCTCCTATCTATCTCGTCGTCATCAAGCCAACCGCCTCTCACTGCCGCCTGCACCACCGTGATGCCGTCCGTCACCGAGACCACCACCACAACCAGCCACAACCAGTAGCTTTCTCTCTCTCTTTCTCTCTCTCTCCCACCGAGCATCCCCCTCTTGGTCGCTTGGAGGCCGACCTCTACCGTGTCCTAACGCCGCCGCCATCCACCACCGAGCCCACCGTTGCGTCGCCGTTCGTCCACCTCCCCTGCCGTGAGCCGCCAGCCATGTCGACCATGAGCCACCGCCCGTAGGAGCTGTGGACCGCCGGCCACCGCTCGCTTTTGCCCCTTTGGAATTGTTGCCACCGATTTCATCGTTCACCGGTGATCAGCCGCCGTTCCTCATCGTCCCGAGCTTGGATTAGGTGGGTGTGAACCTCTAAACCCTAATTAGGACGATAATACATTTTAGCGGGTTTTAGGTATGATTAGTGGTCGATTAATGATGATTAAAGGCATATATGATGTGATATCCTGAAAATTCGACCAAATTTGGTGATTTATGAAATGGTGATTTTATCGACGCTCTATTAGTTCATTCTCGCTCTAGCCTGATCACCTAGGGAATACTAACCAAAGGGGAAAGGCTATCGAAGAATTTATTTCGAGCAGCCGCTCGTTAGTTCGAGATAAACTATAGTTGCGATTGATCGATTTCAGCCACGAATTATGATCCAATTTTATGTATCGAATGCTCAAGGATATTACGCCAGAACTATAGGACGTTGCCTCATAATTTTTATGAATCGACCATCGAAAATTATTTGCTAACTTGCCATTCTAGAACCCCTTTGTTTATCTTGGCCGTTGGATAGAATTATTATACGTGTTTTGTCGAAGAAAACCCTCGGAAATCATGGAATTGATTATGTGCGGGTTTACGACTTAAGTGTCGATTAGTTGTTATTGTGCAAACCAATGGTATTGAGTCATTGTGAACCGAACCGACACTTCTAGAAGACCGAAATAGGCTCCGTGTTTGTTTTGTTGGGAAGAAACTAGAAGATAAGGCTTTGACATGGTCAAAGCTTCTCCATCAAGCTTCCATCATTAAGTTTTATTAATGCCATTAAATGGCCCTTGACTTAGAAGCCCTATTTCATGATGACAAGCATTAATAACCGAAGACCTTAGAGGCACTGTCATCATGACCTAATGAGGTCATCGCTTACCTCATCCTTAGACTTTGGTGGCCCTTTCATGATGGCTTGCATTAATGAGTGAAGACTTTGAGGCCCCTGTCATGATGACAAGCCATGATGAATCTTGACTTTGAGGCGCTGTCATCATGACCGACATTAAAGGCTTGGAGTGGTGACCAAGAAAGAGCTTCTATAAATAGGAAGCCATCCCTCTCTCTCTTATTCTCTCTCTCTCCCTCTCTCTCTCAGCCGAATCACCCTATCACCGCCGTTCACCCACCAGCACCTTCACGCTACAATCCTTGAGCCCCGTAGATCGACGTATACCGTTCACCGCCGGTTGCCGCTTGCCGTGTCAAGCCGAGGCCGCCACGAACAACTCGTGTTGTCGCCATCGTCCTTGTGTTGTCGTCGGTTTTAGACGAGTAAGTTAACATCTAATCCCTTGTTTAGGATGTTTAACTCGCATTTGGTAGTTTAACTAGGTATTGGTTTAAGGTGTTTGAACTTCTAAAATGAGCGTTAGCGAGTCTTGATTGCTAGACAAAGTTCAAATAGATGTTGGATGTTGATTTGAACTCTTGGTGTGGTATTTTCATGGCTGAGAAGTGGTGGATCTCAAGGTTGAAGGCGTTTCTTGGAGATTTTATCTTGATATCAGAACTGATTTTACTATATGTCCCTGGTTTTCCATTTTTATAGAGCATTTTGTGGTTAGAATCTTGAAAAGTGATCTTCATGAAAGTTATTCACAAGATCTTGATTTATAACATATTTAAATTTCAGATTTTTCTGAGCTCAATTGGGTTACACGAACGTCCCATTTCTTACCGAGTCAGAACTGTTTTTACTGTGGATTCCGTGACCTTGGTGCTTTCTCAGATTTTTATAAAAATTTCCAGTCCGATTTCAACCATACTTCCTTCACAAGATTTGTAAACTAAATCCATGTCTACAACTTATAAAAAATTTCAAAGTGTTTGAAAAGATTTGGATTGTAAAACGAGTATTTCTTGTGGTTGAGTTCCCCTGTTCCAGCGGACCAGTTCTGGGTTGTTTCTGAGCCATCAAAAGTGATCTTTGTATAAGGATTTTGGGATTGTGTTCTTCATGGAAAATATTTGTGAAGGTCTTGTTTATAACATATTCGAACTTTATAATTTTTGGAAACCATTTGCTATGCCTTTGAGATTGATTTCCCAAATCATGCAAATCTGTCCAGTTTTACTAGATTTCTATGATCTGCTGGTTCTTACTTGAAAGCATTGGTTTTTGATTTCTGACTTACTGGAAACAGTAACCACACTTATCTAGCCTTTTAATGATGTTTATTTGGCATTGATATGATGTCGAATGCTTTTGTAAATTCATGTTTTAAACTGAGGTTTACAAAGTTGATTGATCGTTTGCATATGTGGCCACTTGGTATTATTGTATGTCATCAATGAGAGCACGATTCATGTATGCATGGGCTAATTAAGAAGATAATAATTGGCTGGAATGCTTGTGTGCTCGTGTGGTCATATGTTGGAGCCGTCTTGCTGTGTATCGCTTGACGTTGCCCGATTTATCGAATGCCTAGGGATTATCTGGAGTGCCGATACCCCGGATGCCTTGTCGCGGCCCGAGGTCAGACTTGATGCTCCTTACGATATACCATCTTACTGTGTATCGTTTGATGTTGCCGTATTGAAATGCCGTCATCCTGTGTATCGTTTGATGTAGCCGTGCCCGACGGGGTGGGACGGAGCCCGGTTTTTACCGGTAGACTGCCATCTTGCTGCGTATCGCTTGATGTGTGGCGGCCCCGAGGGGGCATAATAAATGGAATACGTGTGATGCATAGTGCCTGATTATGTGGTAGAAACTACTAGGCATGGTATGAGACGTGCCCAAGTGGATTTTATCTTATAATTGGGACACGCGTGCCTGTGATGCACTGATACATGGGTAATTTATTTAAATGCCTCGAGTATGTGATATATACATTTCATCAACGAGTGTACCAAGGCGAGGTAAGGATGCCTGTGGTTGTTTAATAATGTTGTTGATGATGTGTTTTGCCTGTTTAGGGACCCTCGAGGTGAGTTGACCTTCTAAACGGGGCTTAGGCGTTAATTTATTGAGATTTTTTATCTCATTTGTGGTTGTTAAACATTTTTCAAGCCCTTAGCGTGTTGATGCACCCAGTATGGTTGGGTGTACGTGGAGGCTGACTTTTGGTGAAGTAGATTGACCCCGGTCTGACATCTTTTTGTAGACTTTTATGGAAATGCCTGAAGTGAGCTTGTAAAAATGTTCCCAGGGGTTAATCAAGTAAATGTTAACATTGTGTTTTGATTTCAATGTTGTAAACCATTTTCCTATCTATCCTTATTTATTGTTATTGTCTGGGTGAATCTTTGTTTAGCTTCCGCATACGTAATCAAAAGATAAAATGTTGGGTCAGCGACGCGTCCTGGGACGTCGCATCATAATAACCATTACAGGATGTTGCGCGTTCGCAGGGTTCGAGGCGTGACATATGAAATAATACCTTGATGGCAAATGTCGGGAGAACGTTGATGGAGTACTAAGTGGAATTAGAGGTGGATTGGAGGCCGGGACGAGGTGATTTAGTGGCTGTTCACATCGGAACTTATTGGTCGATTATTGGCAAGATTGAGAATTGGCTTAATTAGGGTGCCAGGATTGCCGGGGTGATTGGATTGGTTATTGATTTACTCAACTGTGATGATTTAAAATTACCATGTTGCATGCTTGTGTGGCCGACCATTATGGGGTATGATTGATTATTGATTTAAATGGAAATTATGATGCCCGAGTAAGTTGCAAGTACCAATTATGTGTGTGGTGCCCCACGATATTAATGGGCCAGTTAAGTATGCAACGTGAATTGTTTGAGCATGAATTCATGGCGTTGAACTGTATTATATGTTGTGGAACGATATGCTCATTGTACATTGCACCATCATTCGTGTGCAAAATTTGCATGGCCACCCATAATGTTTGCCGAGTACGAGGCTTGTGTCGAAATTGTGTGAGAATGCGTGTTTGCCATGGATATGTGATCACCTAATTATACCCTGAAGCGTTTTACACGGGGTTCAGATAAAATTGGATGTGTGAATGTGTGATCACCTTTCGCCCTAATGCGTGTTACGCAGGGTGTACCGTCTTCATGCACTTTGTAGTAGGACAATGCCCAGTTCGTCCGGAAGACGACCAACCTGATGCATTTTATGCGGACTTTGGTTCGTAAGGAGATCGGTGTTGCGCCTTATGCACTTTGTAGCAGGCTAGAGACACTGGGCCGAAGGTGTTTTTACGCTGGCCACGGAGTGTTGTGGTAAAAGAAAAGAAATTATGCGTCCCTACCAGGATTGCAGTAAATAATAATTGAACATTTACATGCATTTAAATGCCTGGGTCAGTGTGCAAGTATGTACGATCCAGTGATTCACATGCGAGACTGACACTCAAAATTATGAGTATGCGTGTGACGTACGTATGATTGGGAGTGCCGCGTATGTGACATGATATTATTGGTTTATCTAACCTACAGGGTCATTGAGAATACCGATTGGGGCCTAATAGCCTAAGTCATCTTTGTGTGTAATTTTGTTTACCGTCAGCAGATGCATGTTAGCCTAATTTAGGTTTAGGGGTTTTTCACTCGCTGAGAAGTGTCTCACGATTTTTATAACCCAACCTTTCAGACCCACGTCCGTGACAATGCCGGATGCTCTAGTGCGTTTTGGGATCCCTATTGAGTTTGAGCATACTATGACCGTACACCCCATAAGGAATGGGGAGATGTATATTATGCATTATTCTCTTATAGGAGTAAATGTAGGTACGACACAATCTAAGACTCATGAGTATGTAGCATGGTGCTTCTGCGATCGTTTTGGAGTCGAATATGGACCTCTCCGTACTATGGATGTTCCATTTAACGTAGTGGGTGAGTTGGATCCGCAGTGTCCGGATAGTGACGTTATGGATTCTGACATGGGTTCGGAGTGGAGTATGGGTTCTAACGGTGCATTCGAGGCTGTCGAGGATGAGGCGCTATGAGGAGTAGACTATGAGCTAGTAGTAGTGAACCCGGTCGTGGAGCCAATGGATGTTGACGAAGCCGAGCTAATGGATACCAAAGAGTTCGAGGAGGAGAATTCCAGTGACGACTCAGAGTTACCCGAGAGTTCATTAGAGTCTACCGATTCTGATCCAGACTGGGTGCCCTAGGCTAGACTTGGCCATGTTTTGTGAGGGTAGACACTTTGTTTTGATTTATCACCCTCTTTTCTTTTTGCGGTTGACCTTCCTAGCCACTTATTCCTTTTTAACCAATGGTAGCGGTTGACAGTACTCTTTTGTTGCACCCCTCCTTTCTCTTATTGTTTAAATATATATTGTAAGAATGTTTCTAATGATTTTATGGATATGTAAGTTGTCTAAAGTTTACCTTGTGTTGCTTTCCTGGTTCTCATACTTGTTTTGTCCGGGTGTTGTATTACTCCTTTTGTCGCTTCCGATTGTGCCATGATTGTGTTCTTGTGTTTCTAGGTCGGCGACGCATTCCTGGGACGTCGCACCATATTGACATATGCGCTGGATGCTACATGCCGTGGAGTTTAGGGCGTGACAAGTGGCAATTCATGTTATTTGAATTCAACATCATAAGTTTATCCCAAAAGTTAGTCAAAAGATGAGCAATAGTAGACATGTTGGCGAAAAATTCCCAAAATATTGACAATCCTGAAGAATAACTTGATGATCATATATTGACATTAATCGACGATAAATGGACCATGTATTTTGATGGTGCAACCAACTTATTTAGATTAGGAACTGGGCAGTACTAATCTGCCCATAAGGCCAATACTATTCGGTATTTGCAAAATTGATATTTTGATGCATCAATAACGTCGCTGAATATGAAGCATGTTTCTTGGCTTATAATTAGCCCTTTTAATGAAGGTAAAAAGGTTGCAAGTATATGGAGATTCTATGCTCATCATATTGTAAATAACTAGTGAATGGCAAACTCGAGATGCCAAGCTAATTTCTTATCACAAATACCTAGAAGAGATGATAGAAAGTTTTGAAGAAAGTGACATTCGATTATCTCCCAAGAGCTCAGAATCATTTTGCAGATACTCTTGTAACTTTATTATCCTTACTACAAGCTTAAGATGGTATGAATATAAAACCACTGAGAATCAATATTCTTGAACAACCAGCTCATTGCATGATAGTTCAAGCAGAATTTGACAACGAACCATGGTATCATGACATCAAAAGATAGCTTCAATCGGAAGAATTTCGTAAAGAAAGCCAATCAAGTGACAAGAAGTTTTTTTTTTTTTTTGGTAAAGGTAAATGAGTATATAACTTTTCATAGAACTAAGTACAAGCTAAAGCTAAAACCAAACCCCGACCCTAAAGGGATAAAGCTGTCTAAATAGGTCAAGAGAGGTCAAGCAGAACACTATACAAAAGCGAGGAGCTGAAAGAGAAACAACAGGACCGAATTAAAGAGACATCCGATCCACTTCGAAAATTGAGGCCGGGAGCCCCCATTTTCTTTGGAAGATACGGTTCCTAGGAGAATCTTGAACGCGTCTCATAGAGATGGCCTTGTCTTTCACAACCTTGAGGAGATGCTTGCGAATACCCAGGAGGTAGATGCTCTTGTTTCTGAATAAAGCATTATTTCTTTCGGTCCATATAATATGGACTAAAGCTCCAAGGGAGAACCTAGAAAGACAGTCTGAGAAGGAGGGACCACCACATAATTTCATAGCCCATAAGAATGGTCACGCCAGGGCCAGTTGCGCCATGGAAGGTTGCATTTGGTAGCCCAAAAAGAAGCCAGCCTTTTAGTAGAGGGGCATTCGAAAAAGAGATGATTTACCGAGTCCGGTGTAGAGCGGCAAAAAGCACACAAAGCTGTGTCAATCCTACGGTTTTGGAGAAGCATAATCTGGGTAGGAAGTCGATTGAGAGAGGCTAGCCACAAGTGGAAAGCATGCCGAAAGATGTGGGGCATAATCAAGTGACAAGAAGTTTATAAGGAAGATAGCCAATAAATTCTTCCTCAGTGGTCAAATCTTTTATTAGAAATTATTTGATTCAACCCTATTAAGATGTGTGGATGCTATAGAAGCTAAACAGATTATGAAAGAAATTCATGAGGGTGAATGTGGACCGCACATGAATAGACATCTTCTAAGCCGAAAGATTATGAGATTGGGATATTATTGGATGACGATGGAAATGGATTGCATCCAACACGTGAGATGTTGTCATCAATGTCAGGTGTATGGAGATAAAATCAATGTACCGCCAAACGAGCTACATCAAATGTTTGAGCCATGACCATTTTCAATATAGGGCATTAATATGATTCGTCCAATCAACCCCAAGGCCTTAAATGGACACCGGTTTATCCTGAATGCTATTGACTATTTCACTAAATGGATTGAAGCAAGCTTCTATACAAATGTTACTGCCAAGAATGTTGCATGATTCATTATGCAAGACATCATTGCTAGGTATGGAGTTCCAGAAGCAATAATTACGGACGATGGCTTAAATCTAAACAATAAGATCGTGAATGATTTACTCGAACACTTCCATATCCGATATCTGAACTCATCTTCATATCGTCCACAAATGAACGGAGTAGTTGAAGCGGAAAAATAAGAATATCAAGAAGATATTAGCCAAAATAGTTGAAAATTATCGTGATTGATACAAAAGGTTACCGTATGCTCTGATGCCATATCGAACTTCGATTTAAACATCAACTGGAGTAACCCCATTTTTCTTGATTTATGGAATGGAAGCAGTATTACCTATTGAAGCAGAAATTCCTTCATTAAGGATACCATTCCAACTGAAGCTTTCAGAAGCTAAGTGGATTCAACAAAAATATGAACAACTCAACATGATCAATTAAAAGAGATTAAGAGCTATATGCCATGGGCAATCCTATCAGAGAAGAGTAGCTAAATCCTTTTAATCAAAAAGTGAAATCGAGACATTTCAAAATAGAGGATTTGGTAGTGAGGAAAGTCATCTTCAACAATTCAGATCCTCGTGGCAAATTCACTCTGAATTATGAGGGTCCATACATTGTCAAGAAAGTTTTTCATGGAGGAGCATTGATTCTTGTAGATATGGCAGGAACAAAATTAGCCTATCCTGTAAATGTAGATGCTGTCAAGATTTTTACCCATAAAATGAAGATAAACATTCAAGAAGAGATTTGGGTTACTTTAGAACATGTGCATATCACGCATATCATGCATATAATGTATTTCATGAACATGTTTATCTATTTTGCAGAAGAAAGCAAAAAGAATCCAAACAAGTTGATGATTCCAAAATCCCCAATGGAGTTATCAAATAGTAAAGGGAAGTATTACTTCCAATTCCATTTTCCATTGATATTCCCTAATGTGCTTTTCTCTTTACCATCCCCAGGGAGACAAAAAAAAAGGAGCGACAAAAAGAAAAAATCCTCAATGGAATCAAAGCAAAAACACACAAACAAAAGGGATCTTAGTAAGTTGATCAAACAGGTATCCCTAAATCGTGAGGGCAAGTGCTAAAGAAGTTGCCTTTCTAAGAGAAAACTCGAACTTTTTCTTCCCCACGCGGAATAACACTAAGGTTGAACAAAACAAAACACATTATTTTGAAAAGAAAATACCTCAAAAAGTTAAAATTAAAAGTTTTGAAACAAGCTTTCTTTGATAATGCACTAAGTATCAAAATTCTCTAAAAAAGGGATAATTTGACAAAAGGCTTTGAAAAATTTCGAAGAAAAAGTTTGGATCAAATCGAATAGAAAGACCTTTAAATGATAAAAGTGAGCCATATCCAAACACATCCCCTATACACTCAAAGTCAATATAGAAGTGAGTGAGAAAAACTCATCCGAAGGAAATAGGGGATGTTCACAATAATTACATGAATTGAAATGATGAAAGGTGAGCTATATCCAAACACAACCCCTATACACTCAAAGTCAAAATATAGTTGTGAGTGAGAAAAACTCATCTGAAGGAAATAGGGGATGTTTGCAATGATTACATGGATTGAAATGATAAAAGGCTGTCATTTCAATATCCCAAACACATGCTTGTCCCTTGCAAACCAAATTTGAGCCGAAACTATGGAAAAGTTTTTCCAAAAGAACACTGTCAAGAACCATCTTACATTAGGGCAAATCAAGAAGTTGGTGATTGATAGCTATGGATAATAGGATCAAGAAAGATTTTATTGCATACTCTTGCATCAATCTTTTTGTGGTAACTTCAAACAGAGTCATATGGAAGCTCAAGACATCCCAAAAGGAAGAAGAGCACGTCATTTCTTATACCCAAACACATTACCTTTGATAAAGCCCAATTGAACCTGAATATTCATTTCAAAACCCTAAATTGGTGATCATCTCTTCATACTGAAGCATGAACATATGATCCACTTTAATAGATAAGAAACAAAAGGGCATGACAAAAAGTCCTTAGAATTTAAGAAGGTAAAAAACAAAAGAATATAGGGTATGAAAAAACAGTGTGCCTAGTAAAAACAAGGCCAAATGCTCGAGGAAAATAAAAAAGAAAAAGAAAGTTCAAAAGATAGCTCAAAATGATGAAAAAAAGTCATGACAAAGCAAAGTCAAGATCATGAGAGATCATTTATCACAACAAGTGATAATAAGCAAAAGAAAAGAAATTGTAATGAATGTTTAGGGGACTCTGATGTTCATAAAAGAAAGATCCCCAGTAGACAAGAGAAAAAGGGTAGTGATGCCAAGAAGATCACCAATTTCATAAAAAACTCTGAATTTAAACAAATGAGCCTTTTGAGCCTACCCAATACTAACAAAACCACCTCCTCCCAAAGACTCTTCAGATTGGGATGTTGAGAGTAGATACATGACTTTACGACAAGAAGTCATCACTCAAAGAAGTGTATGCAATAATATTTTGTCTTGTCCTCAATGTTATTAACTTGAAGACCTGAAATCAGATATGATAAAACCCTTTTTCTTGGCCTCACAATGTCTATCCATTGAATAGCCATTGATCGAGCCAACATTACAACCTTTTGAAAGACTTTATCGGATCAATTGGATTGTATACATTGCGAACATCTCCGAACACATAAGGATTAGTTAAGAGAGATAAAATTGAGGGATATCAGACAAGTCCCCTTTTAATCAAATAAAGAAAAGACCAAGTTCAAAGATTGAAACAAATCCTTTCTAATGAAAGTCTTTCAAACGATTATTTCAAGCATTTCTTGAAAAATTGCAAGCATTTTGTTCAAATAATTCCTTGAAAAGGGAAATTTGATTGTCTGAAATGCATTTAATGCAAAGAATGCATGTTTCCAAATCATGTTTCAAAAGTTTTTAGTCAACTTAAAACCAGGTTTTCAAATAGTTTGTGGTAAGCTAAGAAAAAAACCATGTTTCAAATAGTTTTGATTAATTTCAAAATCACTTTTCAAAATAGCTTTTGGTCAATTAAAAAAACCATACAAAGGTTAATGAAATCTCAAAATCATATAACTCACGGTCAAGGCATTCATTGTTTGAAGTCTTTCCAAAGTCTTACAAGTGAGGAGCCCCTAGGCAAATCTACCGTCTTACAAGCGAAGAGCCCCTAGGCAAATTCAAATCCTACAAGCGAGAAGCCCCTAGATAAATTCAAATCCTATTGGTGAGGAATCACTAGACAATTTCAAGTCCAACAGGCGAGGAGTCCCTAAGCAAATTCAAGTCCTACAAGAGAGCAACCCCTAGGTAAATTCAAGTCCTACTAGAGAGGAACCACTAGGCAAATTCAAGTCCTACAAGCGAGGAACTCCTAGGCAAATTCAAATCCTACAAGCGAGGACCACCTAAGCAAATTCAAGTCCTACAGGCGAAGAGCCCCTAAATAAATTCAAGTCTTACAGGCGAGGAGCCCCTAGGCAATTTTAAGTCCTACAGGCAAGGAGCCCCTAGACAAATTCAGTTCTACTAGTGAGGAACCACTAGGCAAATTCAAGTCCTACAAGTGATGAGCCCCTAGGCAAATTCAAGTCCTACTGGTGAGGAACCACTAGGCAAATTCAAAGTCTTATAGGCGAGGAGCCCCTAAGGAAATTCAAGTCCTACTGAAGAGGAACCACTAGGTAAATTCAAGTCCTACAGACGATGAGCCCTTAGGCAAATTCAAGTCCTACAAGCGAGGAGCCTCTAGGCGAATTCAAAGTCCTATTAGTGAAGAACCACTAGGCAAATCCAAAGTCCTACAGGCAAGGAGCCCCTAGGCAAAATTCAAGTCCTACATGCAAGGAGGCCCTAGGCAAATTTAAAGTCCTACCGGTGAGGAACTACTGGGCAAATTCAAAGTCCTACTAGTAAGGAACAACTAGACAAATTTCCAAATCCTCAGGTGAGGAGCCTCAAGTATTCATGGTTCGTGGGTTTGTCCTTAAACCATGAAATCAGAATAACTATCAAAATCGTCACTGTTAGCGCATGATTTTTAGCTTATTTTTTTCATATTTTCAAAAGTCTCAAAATTAGGACTAGGAATCTTGGCCAAGCCTAGAAACCTATTTCTAAACAACAAAATATTTTTTTTTATCATTTTTCTGCATTTTTCCTTAATTTCTTTTAGTCAAAGTAAGCGAGAAAATCAAGAAAAATAGCAAATGAAATCAGAAAATTCCATAAAAATAGTCAGTAGTCTCACCTTAAATCCAATTTCATGAATACATCGTCAATTTTGAAAAATCTCAATTGGGTATATGTTTTTCCCAAAATTGGGCAAAATTAAACTTGGATTGAACCAAAAATGCAATTAAATTTTTTTCTAGTCTTTTTTAACTCATAGTGTCTTCACAACAAATGATTTTGGGACCTTGAATTACATAATGATCGGTCCAATTGCACAATTTGACATAAAAATAAAAAAAATCCTCAAAATTCAATTGAAAATTAAGAATTTTGAACCCAAATTGGAAATCGTGCCCAATATGAAATTGTCGAAACATGAGACCATCATTTTTAGGGTTAATCAAATGTTGGTAATTCAATTTTTGCATCAATTTTTCCTAATCATGTCATTAGGACATTAAATTGAATAAAACCCTATTAATCCGAATATAAAAATGTGAAAATCTTGGACACAATTATAACAAAAATTGGGGAAAATCACATATTTGGGTTTGGAATATGATGGGGAATTCAATTTTAGGGTTTAATTTTGAAAATTGGGTCAATATTAAGATTAATTTTCGAATTTATACCAACCCAGGTCTGTCGAGTCAACCCAACCTGACCCGGCTTGTTCATTTTCTTCACCTGACTCATTCAAAGACCTATAAAACCCAAAAAAAGTATTTTCATGCTTAGGACTTTGCCAACCTCCCTCGATCAAATTTGCACGTTTTAATCAACTGGGCCAGCTGGAGAATCTCTAGCTGGCACCAGGTAACCAATCTAACCGATCGGAAATCGGTTCCAACAAATTTGGGCTGGAAAAATCGATGAACAAAAAGGAAAAAAAAAATTGAACATGGCGAGGGGAAGACGTTTGAGAGAAATCTAGAGAGAGAGAGGAAAGAGAGAGAGAAAGAGCATAAAATCCAGAGAGAAAAGAAGGTAGAGGTCCCTTTCTAAGCGTTTGGCGCCGCTCTATACGACGGAGCGTCGGCAAATCAGAGCTTGGGCATTACCTCCATCCCTGGGTTCAGTAAGGTTGACCGTGCGTGAAGGCCTGAAACTCAGGCTCAATCAGTGTAACTAGGCATTCTCAGACGAAGCTAAAGTTACCAAATCGAAGCTCAGATATCAAGCAAGAACGTCATAGGTGCCGATTAACATAGGAGTCTCATTTCGATCTTCATCGATATTCTTCACGGTTTTGATGAAATTCCAGAATATATGATTCGGTTCAATGTTATTGTTCTAGTGATTTTCTTTGCAATTTTGTATTTCTAGATGTTCAAAACTTGTTTCTAATCATGTTTTATGTCGTTTGATTGCATTTTGATTGGAAAATATGCATGAATCATCTCGGTCGTCCATTAAATCACCTCACCGGAGCTCGGGAACCCTCACCGAAGAGTCACCGTGGCTGCAAGGCTGTCCAAGTTAGCTTCTCTTAACTTTGTTTGATAGATTGATATTCATTTAGGACCGAGTTAGACGGTTACGATATTGTATGTTGAGATTTTAAGGTTTGGTTAATCGGTTAAAGTTAGTAGCAAATTAGCATTTTTCGATGAGATTTTCGCCGGCCGGTGATGGTTGGACGACCACTCAGTCGATTCAATTTGATATAGCATAATATGAACTAGATCCAGAACCAAAAAATCAATCGAAAAGGCCATTGGGAGGTCACCGGAGACAAGCACAAACCGGCAGCCCCGAAAATGTTCAATATAGAAATATGGACACCAAGTGTTCAGAGAAATGCCCTAATGAAATTCCTTCGAAACAACACCTTTTTTGGTGATGTGCTTGCCAGAGAAGATGATTGGTGACTGGCACTGGCGACGCTTGGTTTGGCCATGTCGAACCTGATTGAATTGGACCGGTTTGATTCATTTTCCCAGCAGGAAATTTAAAAAATATAATAAAAAACAAAAATATCTGAAAAGTTTGTAAAAATTCATAAAAACAAAAAAAAGAAAGAAAATTTTTTAAAAATCTAAAAATATAAAAAATGTTAGAAATTCAAAAAATTCATAAACATAAAAAATTCATAAAAATTTTGAAAAAACCAGAAAAATATAAAAATTTTGGAAAATTGAAAAAAAAATCAGAAAAACAGAAAATTTACAAAAAAAATTAGGAAATTCATAAAAATTCAAAAATTTTTGACAAATACATAAAAATTCAGAAAATACAAATAAAAAATGTGAAAATTTATAAAATCAATAAAAAAATTGAAAAATTCATAAAAATTTTCAAAAAATTGTGAAAAAAAATCAATTCTCGGTTAATAAAATTTTCGAAAAAAAATTTTAAAATTTTAAAATTCACAAAATGGTCCAAAAACACCGTGGCCAACCATAAAAAGTGAGATTTGAATTTTTTGAAGTGCCCAAGTGACATTTTTAGAAAATCTCAAATCCATGGGTTATAACCCTTAAAAAACTCTAAAATCTTAAAAAAATATAGATCATGCAATGAATAAACTTTTAGAGCTTCATTAGGGTTTGAATGTTTTGATTGATTTTCATTTTTAGATACTATTTAGGATTGGTTGATCTGATTGACATTGATTGTACATTTAATACTTGATTATTTCTTCCTACAATTAGAATCAATAGAATTAGTGGGTAAGTCTTGGAAATTCGCATAACACATTAGATATCGTATCGTTCTTAGATATCGAAAGGGCGTTAGCAATCTCGATCCGGGATCAATAGCGTAACCAAGTCCCCGTACTCAGAATCTCTAATTCGTAGAATCGTGGTATTTCTCTCATACCTCGATTAGGTTTATAGTTTACCTACCAATAATGACTAGTGGCGACTCTAAAATTACAAACCTAGATTAAATAGGAAATTACCCTCCACTGTCACGTGAGATATGGTCTGGAAGAGACCCTTACATGGAAATACCTCATTAGCACGCAAATCCAGAAAAGCCTCGAAAAAAAAAGCGCGGTGCGACAGACTTGGCGACTCCACTGGGAACTTTACCTTTTCTAAGTGGACTTAGGTCTAGATAGAACAATATGCTTGTGTTTTGTGCTTGCAAGGATCCCAGGTACATCCCGCAAATGATAGTGTTAAATGGCTTTGCAGGCGGGCGGTATAAGGGGTGTTGGCTTTGCTAACCCTTGTTTTGCAGAATGGTATTAGGATTGAATATGGTTTGAATGAATTTTAGAAATGTTGTTTGGTTATTAATTGCTATGCATGCTTTTAAATTGCTTTAGTACTACACCATTAGCATACACCACCCATGGCCCAACCCCGACTACATTTAGGATTACCCTTAGGAGGTATGTGTTTAGGTGAAACTATGAGCCGATTGCTCATGGGATCATTTAAATACAATACAGATCATCGAGGTGAAATAATATTTCATTACTTTAGGCCGATTGCTCATGGGATCATTTAAATACAATACAGATCATCGAGGTGGAATAATATTTCATTACTTTAGGCCGATTGCCTATTGGAATGGAATCTCTTGTCCATTAAAGTGATGACCTTGAGCCTTTGGCATATCCTATCCTTTTTAGGCGCCAAAACTTCACTGATTGCATTCGCTTGTCTTTATGGTTCGTATACCTAAACTCAAACAAAAATATCATGGTAAGCAAGTATCGTTCCATTTCATTCTTTTATAATTATGCATGTTAGTTGGCACATTCTTAAAAAAGGCCTAAATGACATTCAATGCTTGGTCTAAATGCCCTTTCGTTTTAGAATGCATGATTAGGATGTCATACTCCATTTGACCATTCTGTCATTTTAGATGAAATGTATAGGTCCATGGCGGATTTATCATGTAATTCAAATGCTTATTCATTCATTTCAATGTGTTCGAAGTTACAAATCGTAGTTTAGGACTTTATGGTCTAAATAGAGTATGACAGAATGGGCATTTACATCACATATTGAATTTGTCCATGATCTCAATTATGTCACGCCTCGAACCCTATGGCGCGCGATTATCCCAACCGAGGTCGATAAGTGTGCGACGTCCCAGGACGCGTCGTCGATCCAAAGCCCCAGTCAGAGTTCATAGCACATGCAGTAGCAATATGAAACACCCATACGAATAAAACTATGAGACCAAGGATAACACCACATCAAAATACATACTTACAAATATAAATTTTGTAATACTATAGAAAACATTTACAATATTCATTTTTACACCAGACACACATATAAAAGCCAAAATGGGTCAACAGTCATCAATCTCAAAAGAGGGTACTGGCTCAGCGGTCAAGCACTATATCTAGCCGGGGCTCCTTCGAAAACGTGTTGGTATGCCTGCCATCTTCAAATCTGGGGGTCTAAAAAGATTGGGTTTACATAACAATGAGACAAATCTCAGTGAGTAAAAACCCCTAAACCTAAACTAGGCCAACATGCATCTCCTGACAGGCAAAACAGTACACACAAAATTGCCCTCGGGCCCAGATCGATCACACCACTGACCCTGCAGGTTAGACGATTCAATAATATCCACTGCACATATGCGAACACACTTGGTCACGTGCACGCCATACGCATGCTCATACTCTCTAGTGCCAGTCTCACACACGATTCATCGTGTCTCACACACTCGCATGCTCGCTCATGCATTATTATGCACACAAATGCCATTACTATGCCATGCTTTCAATCTAGCTCAAACTGGCACACTGCTCATTTCTCAATTAGAGCTCGACCAGCGTAAAATGCGTCAAGTCCGACCCGCATAAAACGCATCAGGTCTATAATCAATCACAACACTCCGTGGCCCACGTAAGACGTATCAGGCCCAGTGTCTCTAGCCCACGTCAAAACGCATCAGGCGCAACATCGATCTCCTTACGAACTAAAACCTGCGTAAAATGTAACATCCCGGAATTCGGGTCCGGACTTCGAGATCGATTTTCGTGGGTTTGCGGGATGGTTTTCACAGGGACGACATCAAATTATATTGGCCATTCATGTTTTTTTTTGGTAAAATAAGAATTTATATAACTTTTCTAAAACACCATATACAACCTAAGCCAGACCAAGGTCTTGACTCGAAAAGGACATTAAAATGTCCAAACAAGGTCAAGAAAGGGTAGGCAGGAACTATACAACAAGCCAAAAAGGCCAGCAAAGGGCAAAAACTAAGACCGGGGAGAATACAACCGATTTACAAAGAAGAAGAGAAGCCTAAAGAAAAGGCTACCAAGGGAAGAGAGAACAAGAACAAGACTAGGAGAACGACCGGTTTACATCAAAGATAGAAGAAGGAAGCCTCCACTTGATTTGAAATAAGCGGTTCCTGGGTGTATCTTGTACTCCCCCTAAGGAGATGGCTTTGTCCTTGACAACCTTGACAAGATGCTTACGCATTCCAGGGATGTAGATGCATTTGCTCCTGAAGAGAGCATTGTTTCTTTCGGTCCAGATAATATGGGTAAGAGCGCCAAAGGAAAAGCGAGAAAGGCAATGTGCAAAGGAAGGACCGCTGCATACTTGCATAGCCCACAAAATGTGATCTTGCCAAGGTCGGTTGCGCCACGGGAGGCTACAATTAGTAGCCCAGAAGGAAGCCAACCTGCTAGTAGTAGGGCACTCAAAGAAAAGGTGATTGACTGAGTCCGGACGAGAGCCACAGAAGGCACATAGTGCTGTGTCAATATGGTGAGTTTGAAGAAGGAGAGTCTGGGAAGGCAGTCTGTTAAGGGAAACTAACCACAAGAGAAAAGCGTGACGTGGAGCAATGTGGCGGTCCCAGATAAAGGTGTGCCAAGAGGTGGGGCGCCCTTTCCTTCTGATGTGATTCCAAGTAGAGGCCACCGAGAAAGGATTGGTAGGTTGAGGAGTCCAAGTCAGCGTATCGGAAGTATTATCCTTAAAGTTGGCCATTCATGTATGGGGTTGACCCGATCGAAAAACGGCAATACGACTCGGGATTAGAGAGAAATGACAACTTTACCCCGAGCCTAAATAGTATTCCGAAATTTAGAGGATACCCATCGCTCTTCCTTCAAGCCAAGACTCTTCGTCTCCCTCCCTCGCATCGGTTACACCTTACTACAATTAGTATCGAGACTCTTCGTCTTTCCCCCTCACGTCGGTTACAAACCACCATCAACACCTCCCCCTTCTCTCTCTCTCTCTCTCTCTCTCTCTCTCTCTCTCTCTCTCTCTCTCTCTCTCCTTTCCTCTCCGTCTCGCCCTCTCTCTATTTCTGTCTCTCCCTATCATTCTCGGCCGAGTGAGAGTTGAGAACCACCATTCGCCGCCGAAGCCGCCACGCCACTGTGACGCTGCCACCGACGCCGCTTTCGCCTCAGCCTTGCCGCCGTTGTCATCGACCGCCACCACCAACCATGATTCTCTCACTCTCCCTCTCTCTATCTCCATCTCTCTCTCTCTCTCTCTCAGCTGTGTGGAGAAAAAGCACGCCCGATCGCCGCCGGAGCCGCATCACCGATCACCGCCGCCCTTTGGAATCGTGCCGCCGATTAAACCGTTTACCGGTGATCGGCTGCCATTCCTCTTCGTCCCGAGCTCGGATTATGTGAGTGTATTCCTCTAAGCCCTAATTAGGACGATTATGCGCTTTAGATGGGATTAGGGTGTTAGTAGTGAATAAACTAAAGGAAATTAGAGGTTATTATAATTAACCGCATTATTGGTAAGTGACTTCCTAATCCTTGGTTAGGCTAGTGAGTTACCAATGGCCTATCTAGGGATGGATTAGGGGCCGTGTATGGTTGGTTTTGTAGTAGTATAAGCTTGATTTGCTTAATTGTGCAAGTTTTATGATTCTTGGATTTCTGGTTGTTACTATGCCTCTGTGCTGTATTATTTTTTTTTGGTGATCATTGTGGGCCAAATCCGAGGAAGTGTTCTGCATGGAATTTGTTCCCAACATCTTTAAGTATAACATACTTTAAATTCAGAATTTTTGGAATTTTATTGGGGTCATTCGGAGGTCGATTTTCAGACTGTCACAAAAGTGCCGATTTACTGTTCACTCGACCTTTTTGCCTTTCCGAATTTTTATAAAATTTTCCATACCTTATTTCAACAAATGTCCTACACAAAAATTGTTCAAAACACTTGTTTCTATGACATATAAAAATTTCAGGACTTTCCAAAGTGATTTGGATACTGAATGAGTTGTACTTTTGATGGTCTGAGGGGTTGTTTGAGCGAACCGGGTTCTTTCCGGCTTTGAGTGTCAAAAGGAGGTGTTTACCGTTAGAACTGGATTTTGAGTTCTGCACAAAAAATGTTTATCAAGATGTTTTGTATAACATATCCAAATTTCATAATTTTTGAAATTGATTTACTATTTATTTCAAATGGATTTCTGTCACTGTGCAATTGCCCAGATTGGACCTGATTTTGTATATTCTCGGTTTTTCTCTCTCTCGGACTGATTAGTGGCTGTCCATTGAGGATTTAATTGGGCCTTGTACGACTAATATGTGGTTTGTTCGGGAACTGCCATGCGTGATTGGTTGGGCCATGTAATGGCTGATTTGGTATGAATTATGCTTGATTATGCAATGCCATGTTGCATGCTTGTGTGGCCGACCATTGTGGGGTGTAATTGATTATTGATTTAAACGGAAATCATGATGCCCAAGTAAGTCGCAAGTGCCAATTATGTGTGTGGTGCCCCATGGTATTAATGGGCCAGTTAAGTATACGACGTGAATTGTTTGAGCATGAATTTGTGGCGTTGAACTCTATTATATATTGTGGAACAATATGCTCATTGTACATCGCACCATCATTCATGTGCGAAATTTGCATGGCCACGCATAATGTCTGCCGAGTATGAGGCTTGTGTCGAAATTGTGCGACCATGCGTGTTTGCTAAGGATACGTCATCACCTAATTATACCCTGACGTGTTTTACGCAAGGTTCAGATAAAATTGGATGTGTGAATGTGTGATCACCTTTCGCCTTAATGCGTGTTATGCGGAGTGTGCCGTCCTCGTGCACTTTGAAGCAAGACGATGCCCGGTTCGTCCGAAAGACGATTAACCTGATGTGTTTTACCCGGGCTCTGGTTCGTAAGGAGATCGGTGTTGCGCCTAATGCGTTTTGACGTGGGCTAGGGACACTGGGCCTGAGGTATTTTTATGCTGGCCATGGAGTGTTGTGATTGGCCTTCGAGTCAGGCCTTTGGGTTGTGGTCTTCGGACCGGGTCTTCGGATCGGGCCTTCGGGTCAAATTAACAGAATAAATTATTACGTGCGATACATAGTGCCTGATTATGTCATGGAATCTGCTAGGTATGGTATGGGACGTGTCTAAGCGGATTCTATTTTATAATCGGAACACGAATGGAATCTTTTGCCGGAATGCCATATGAGTTAAATCGTGAGCATGACAAGATAGTGGCATTTGCATCCATATGAATGCACGGGTCAGTGTGTGATTTTGTACGACTCGGTCATCTATATTCTGAATTGACATTAAAGGTTTTGAGCATGCGAGTGACGTATGTGTGATCGAGAGTGCCGCATATGTACTATGATATTATTGAATTGATTAACCTACAGGGTCATTAAGATTACTGATTTTGCGTATGATTTTGATTGTACCCGTCAGGAGATGCATGTTAGCCTAGTTTAGATTTAGAGGTTTTCACTTACTGAGAGTTGTCTCACGGTTTTCATAACCAACATTTCAGACTCCCGTTTGTGACGATGCCGGATGTTCCAGTGCATTTCATCCCCTTCCAGTTAGAGCATACTATGACCGTACACCCTATAGGGAATGGGGAAATGTTTATTAGGCATTATTCTCTAGTAGGAGTAGATGTGGGTACAACACATGCTGAGGCCCATGAGTATGTAGCATGGTGATTTCGTGACCGTGATGGAGCAGAATTTGGTTCTCTCCGTACCATGGATGTTCCGTTTAACGTAACGGGTGAGTTAGATCCCCAATGTCCTGATGGTGAAATAGTGGACTTAAACATGGATTTAGAGTGGATTCCGGGATTTAATGGCGCCTTTGAGGCAGTCGAGGATGAAGAGTTAGGAGGTATAGGACATGAACCAGCAGTAGTAAACCCAGCCCCAGTGCCAATGGAAGTGGGTGAAGCTGAACCGATGGATACGGAGGAGTCCAAGGAATCCATGGAGTTGAGTTCCGACGAAGATTCCGAGATGCCAGAGAGTTCTTCAAAGTCTTCTGATTCCGACCTTGATTGGGTGCCCTAGACTACTTCTTGATCACGTGTGTGAGAATAGACGTTTTTTATTTATAGTCTTTCTTTCTTTCTTTCATAGTTGAACTTCCTAATCATTGAATCTCTTTTGCAAGTGAATTTGTACGACTGAATGTGTGAGGATGTTTTCTAAAGATTTTTGAGTGTTTGGATTATCTTTTGTCATTTCGTTATGATACTCCCCTGGTTCTCATAATTATTCTGTCAAGGTGTTGTGTGTATCCTATTTTGCTTCCGCTTGTGCTATGACTGTTTCTTGGCTTGTGGGTCGGCGCCGCTTTCCTAGGACGTTGCATAATATAGATCCATATGCGCGAGATGTTGCGTGTCGTGGGGTTCGGGGCGTGACATCCCACTTGTTGAATTGGTATCAGAGCAAGGTCAGCTCGATCCAATTAGGTCGAAGCCTAGAGTGATAAGGAGCGATGAGACCATGGGTAGCTAGTAGGACGACCTCATGTGCTATATGTATCTCTTGACAGTGTGTGATGATTTGGCGTGTGTTATTATGACCCGTATTGTACAGGTGCGGCAGGACTTGAGGTGAGTACGTAAATCCCTTGGGTTATATATTGAGTAAATTTTGTTAGGCCGCATGCTGAGTGTTTAGTTGTTGTTTTGAGACCTACCTAGGACTTAGACTGAGATAGACTACTTAATTCCTTAATGGAATTACAGCAGGAGGTTGAGCAACCGAAGTTGCTAGGATGAGTAGGAGAAAGGGAAAGGAACCTTAGACTCAGCCTAGCGAGGGAGTCCATGAGGCAAGGGACCCTAGATTCGATGAAGTTATGGAGACCCTGCGTGAGATGGGAAATATCTTTGGATTACAAGCGTAGGAAAGAGTCGCTGCTCAGGCCCAGGCAGCTGAAGCCACAGCAATTGCTGGGAATGGAGGAAATCAAGCCCAACAGGGATAGGTTCATCCTATAGGGGTTAGATAAATGCCCCAGTTAGTAGAACAATTCATGAGACTGAAACCGTCTAAGTTTCATGGTAGAGGTGACCCCGAGACTGCGCCTAGATGGGTGGAGGAGCTGGAGAAAACTTTTAAAGTTTTGGGGTGTAATGATGAAGAGAAAGTAACATTGGCAGTGTATCAGTTGCAAGATGGCGCCAATGACTGGTGGAACGCCATTGAAGGTGGAATATTCCCGGAAGGAACGGCCCCTACTTGGACGGTGTTCATGGAGAATTTCTATGATAAGTATTTCTCGGAGAATGCCTAAAGGAAGAAGTTAATAGAATTTATGCGGTTGCGCCAAGGCCAATTGATTGTGGACCAATATGAGGCAGAGTTTGCAAGGCTGTGGTAAAGTTCGCACCAACAATGGTCATGAATCCAAGAGATAGGGCTCGAAGGTTCCGGGATGGACTGAAGCCGGATCTTTGGAGCCAGATTCTGTCGCATGACATTAAGGAATATGGAGAAATATTTAGGCGAGCCCAGATAATTGAGTGAGATCGGCAGGAAAGGGCAACCGCTTCTGGATCACGGTTTGTCCAAGGCAAGGATATTCGTCGTATGAGAAAGAAGCCCGTGGCAGGGAACCGACGATTCACTCCCCTTGTTAGAAGGAATATTGGAAAGTCAAGTAATCAGTCGGGAAGATTTAGAGTATGCTTCAGGTGTGGGAGCACGGAGCACTAGATTCGCAATTGCCCATAGATACGTCCCCTGGGACCGCTTGTGGCACCCCAACAGCAACAGCCCCAAGCAAGAAATTAGGTCGGGAATCCCCCACCGGCTAATCAAGGACGACCGCCCGTTCAAGGAAGAATCTATGCAGTGGCACGTAACGAAGCAGAGAATGCGTCGGGCATAGTCACAAGTACAATTTCCTTATGTGGTCACACCGCGTATGCATTATTTGATTTGGGAGCAACCCATTTATTCATTTCCGAGCAATTTGTTAAGCTGATTGGTTTAGAACCGGTATTACTTGAGAATGTACTTTGCGTGTCGACGCCAATGAATGATAGGGTGCTAGTCTCCTTTGGATGCCCTAGTTGTAAGGTAAATATTGGGGGTAAGGAAGAGAGTATCGACTTGGCAATTCTGGCCATGTTCGATTTTGATGTAATCATAGGGATGGACTGGTTAGTCCAGCAGAAAGCTGTATTAGATTGCAGCAATAGGACGATCCGATTTAGTCCATATAGACGTCCTAGTTTTGAGTTCCAGGGAAATCGAGGAGGAACCTCGACTCCTTGGATATCTTCATTGGAAGGGAGTAAGTTGTTGGATGATGGGTGTGAAGGATATTTGGTGAATGTTGTGGACCCAACAGTGGTGGAGCCTAAATTGGAAGATATACCCATAATATGCAAATTCCCCGAAGTTTTTCCTCAGGAATTACCGGGTTTACCGCCAAAGCGAGAAGTGGAATTTGTTATTGAATTGGCAACTGGAACTGAACCAATATCGAAGGCACCGTATCGAATGTCCCTAATGGAATTGAAAGAATTGAAGGTTCAAATACAGGAATTGTTGGACAAGGGTTTTATCCGCCCCAGTGTGTCTCCATGGGGAGCGCCAGTCCTATTTGTGAGAAAGAAGGATGGGACGATAAGGCTATGCATAGATTACCGGCAGTTGAACCAAGTGACAGTGAAGAATAAGTACCCTCTTCCAAGGATCGATGACTTGTTCGATTAGTTGCAAGGAGCCTCGGTGTTCTCCAAAGTAGATTTGAGGACAGGTTATCATCAATTGAGAATCAAGAAGGAGGACATTCCTAAGACTGCCTTTCGAACGAGATATGGACATTACGAGTTTACGGTAATGCCCTTTGAATTGACGAATGCTCCAGCTGCCTTCATGGACTTAATGAATAGAGTGTTTAGGGAATTTTTGGATCAATTCGTCATAGTGTTTATCGATGATATCTTGGTGTACTCGAAAAGTCCTGAGGAGCATGAGGTACACTTGGCAAAGGTGCTACAGACCTTAAGAGAACACGCACTATATGCCAAGTTTAGCAAGTGCGAGTTTTGGCTTAGCCAAGTAGGATTTCTCGGGCATATTATTTCTGGAGATGGGATTTCCGTGGACCTAACTAAAGTTGAAGCATTAACAAAGTGGCCTAGGCCAACATCTGTAACAGAAATCCGAGGTTTTCTCGGTTTGGCTGGCTATTACAAGCGATTCGTGGAAGGATTTTCGTCAATAGCCATGCCCTTAACTAGATTACTGAAGAAGGAAACAAAGTACGTCTGGGATGATAAGTGCGAAAGAAGTTTTCAAGAGTTGAAGCATAGACTGACGACTGCACCGGTTTTGACCATTCCGTCCGGGCCAGGAGGATTCGAGATTTACAGTGATGCTTCGTTAAGAGGGCTCGGATGTGTACTTATGCAACATGGGAAAGTAGTAGCATATGCGTCATGCCAATTGAGAAGTCATGAGATGAATTACCCGACGCATGCCCTAGAACTGGCAGCGATCGTCTTTGCACTTAAGATTTGGAGGCATTACTTGTACGGAGAGAAGTTCCAAATTTATATGGACCACCAAAGCCTCAAATTCTTGTTCTCGCAAAAGGAATTAAATATGAGATAGCGTCGATGGATGAAACTGTTAAAGGAATATGACTGCGACATCCTGTATCATCCGGGTAAGGCAAACAGGGTCGCAGATGCTTTAAGTCGCAAGTCTAGCATGGCACATTTGTTGGTCAAGGAGTAGACATTATTGGAGAGGCTCAGAGATTCAGAGTTTAAATTCAAAGTGAGCCGAGTGTCCAGCCTGCTCACGACACTAAGAATCGAACCAGAAATTCGAGTCAAGATCAAGGAACTTCAGTTTACGGACCACGAGATCCAAAAGATTATGGATATGGATGCGACAAAGAGGAAGTCTGACTTCCAAGTAGCGGAGGATAGGACTTTAAAATTTTGTGGTCGACTATACGTGCCGAATGACGAAGGACTTAAGGAGGAAATTTTGAGCGAAGCTCATCGTAGTCAGTATAGCATCCACCCGGGTAGTACGAAGATGTACCAGAATCTACGTCAACATTATTGGTGGAATGGCATGAAAAAGGACGTAGCTAAACATGTGGCCAAGTATCTAACGTGCCAACAAGTGAAGGCACAACATTGCAAGCCAGGTGGATTATTATGACCCTTGGAAATTCCGGAATGGAAATAGGAGCATATTACGATGGATTTCGTGATAGGATTACGACGAAGCCAAAGAGGACATGACTTAATATGGGTCATAATGGATTGTTTGACTAAGTCCGCACATTTCCTGGCAGTACGAAAGGACTTTGAGCTAGAAAAGTATGCGGAGTTGTATGTGCGACAAATAGTATGTCTTCATGAAGTGCCGATGACTATCACCTCTGATCGTGATCCAAGGTTCACGGCCAACTTTTGGAAAAGTCTGCAAATAGCCTTAGGAATGAGATTGCAATTCAGTACGGCCTACCATCCTCAAACGGACGGTCAGTCAGAAAGGACGATTCAAACCCTGGAGGATATGTTGGGAGCTTGTGTGCTAGATTTTCAAGGCAAATGGGAAGAATAACTACATTTGGTAGAGTTTGCCTACAACAATAGCTATCAGCAGAGTATTCATATGGCACCATTCGAAGCCTTATATGGTAGAGCCTGTAGGACGCCACTGTGCTAGGACGAAGTTGGTGAGTGAAGTATCACAGGTCCCGAATTGGTACAATAGACAGTAGAAGTAGTAGAGGTTATCCGAGATAGACTGAGAACTGCTCAGAGTCGCCAAAAGAGTTACGCCGACAGAAGACGACGACCCTTGGAATTCCAAGTAGGAGACCATGTATTTCTCAAGGTGTCACCAATGAAGGGACTATCCTGATTTGGCAAGAAAGAAAAGCTTAGTCCAAGGTACGTTGGGCCATTTGAAATCCTAAAAAAGATTGGGGATATGGCATACCGACTTGCCATGCCTCCCAATCTATCCTAGGTGCACAATGTCTTCCACGTGTCGATGTTAAGAAAATATGAACCAGACCCAACTCGCATTTTAAGATAAGAGGAAGTAGACGTGGATGACAAAGTGTCGTATGTGGAAAGGCCGGTCAGAGTCGAAGACAGGAAGGACCGCGTGCTAAGGAACAAGACAATCCCAATGGTCAAAGTAGTTTGGGAGCACCACGGAATGGAAGGCGCCACTTGGGAAAGTGAAGAAACCATGCGACGTCAACACCCATATCTGTTCAAGTAGATTAGTGTGGATTGCAAATTTCGAGAATGAAATTTCTGTAAGGCGAAAGAATTATAACATCTCGGAATTCGGGTCCGGACTTCGAGATCAATTTTTGTGGGTTTGCAGGATGATTTTCACAGGGATGACATCAAATTATATTGGCCGTTCATGTATGGGGTTGACCCGGCCGAAAAACGGCAATACGACTTGGAATCGGAGAGAAATGACAACTTTACCCCCGAGCCCAAATAGTATTCCGAAATTTAGAGGGTACCCGTCGCTCTCGCTTCAAGCCGAGACTCTTCATCTCCCTCCCTCGCATCAGTTACACCTTACTACAATTAGTACCGCGACTCTTTGTTTTTCCCCCTTACGTCGGTTACAAACCACCATCAACACCTCCCCCTTCTCTCTCTCTCTCTCTCTCTCTCTCTCTCTCTCTCTCTCTCTCCTCTCCGTCTCGCCCTCTCTTTATTTCCGTCTCTCCCTCTCATTCTCGGTCGAGTGAGAGTCGAAAACCACCATTCGCTGCCGAAGCCGCCACGCCACCGTGACGCTGCCACCGACGCCGCTTTCGCCTCCGCCTTGCCGCCGTCGTCATCGACCACCACCACCAACCATGATTCTCTCACTCTCCCTCTCTCTATCTCCGTCTCTCTCTCTCTCAGCCGTGTGGAGAAAAAACACGCCCGACCGCCGCCGGAGCCGCATCACCACTCACCGTCGCCCTTTGGAATCTTGCTGCCGGTTAAACCGTTTACCGGTGATCGGCCGCCATTCCTCATCGTCCCGAGCTCAGATTATGTGAGTGTATTCCTCTAAGCCCTAATTAGGATGATTATGCGCTCTAGATGGGATTAGGGTGTTAGTAGTGAATAAACTAAAGAAAATTAGAGGTTATTATAATTAACTGCCTTATTGGTAAGTGACTTCTTAATCCTTGGTTAGGCTAGTGGGTTACCAATGGCATATCTAGGGATGGATTAGGGGCTGTGTATGGTTGGTTTTGTGGTAGTATAAGCTTGATTTGCTTAATGGTGCAAGTTTTATGATTCTCGGATTTTTGGTTGTTATTGTACCTCTGTGCTTTATTATTTTTTTTGGTGATCATTGTGGGCTGAATATGAGGAAGTGTTCTTCATGGAATTTGTTCCCAACATCTTTAAGTATAACATACTTTAAATTCAGAATTTTTGGAATTTTTTTGGGGTCATTCGGAGGTTGGTTTTCAGACTGTCGCAAAACTGCCGATTTACTGTTCACTCGACCTTTTTGCCTTTCCGAATTTTTATAAAATTTTCCAGACCTTCTTTCAACAAACGTCCTTCACAAAAATTGTTAAAAAAAACTTGTTTCTATGACATATAAAAATTTCAGGGCTTTCTAAAGTGATTTGGGTACTGAATGAGTTGTACTTTTGATGGTCTGAGGTGCTGTTCGAGCGAACCGGGTTCTGTCCGGCTTTGAGTGTCAAAAGGAGGTGTTTACGGTTGGAACTGGGTTTCGAGTTCTCACAGAAAATGTTTATCAAGATGTTTTGTATATCATATCCAAATTTCATAATTTTTGGAATTGATTTGCTATTTATTTCCAATGGATTTCTGTCACTGTACAATTGCCCATATTGGACTTGATTTTGTATATTCTCGATTTTTCTCTCTCTCGGACTGATTAGTGGATGTCCATTGAGGATTTAATTGGGCCTTATACGACTAATATGTGGTTTGTTCATGAACTGCCATGTGTGATTAGTTGGGCCATGTAGTGACTGATTTGGGTGTGAATTATGCTTGATTATGCAATGCCATGTTGCATGCTTGTGTGGCCGACCATTGTGGGGTGTAATTGATTATTGATTTAAACGGAAATCATGATGCCCAAGTAAGTCGCAAGTGCCAATTATGTGTGTGGTGCCACATGATATTAATGGGCCAGTTAAGTATGCGATGTGAATTGTTTGGGCATGAATTCGTGGCGTTGAACTGTATTATATATTGTGGAACAATATGCTCATTGTACATCGCACCATCATTCGTGTGCGAAATTTGCATGGCCACGCATAATGTCTGTCGAGTATGAAGCTTGTGTCCACATTGTGCAAGAATGCGTGTTTGCCAAGGATACGTGATCACCTAATTATACCATGATGCGTTTTACGCGGGGTTCAGATAAAATTGGATATGTGAATGTGTGATCACCATTCGCCCTGATGTGTGTTACGCGGGGTGTGCCGTCCTCGTGCACTTTGAAGCAGGACGATGCCCGGTTCATCCGAAAGACAATCAACCTGATGCATTTTACGCGGGCTCTAGTTCGTAAGGAGATTGGTGTTGCGCCTGATGCATTTTGACGCGGACTAGAGACACTGGGCCTGGGGCGTTTTTACGCTGGCCACGGAGTGTTGTGATTAGCCTTTAGGTCGAGCCTTCGGGTCATGATCTTTGGACCGGGTCTTCGGATCGGGCCTTCGGATCGAATTAACAGAATAAATGATTACGTGTGATGCATAGTGCCTGATTATGTAATGGAATCTGCTGGGTATGGTATGGAACGTGTCTAAGCGGATTCTATTTTATAATCGGAACACGAATGAAATCTTATGCTGGAATGCCATATGAGTTAAATCGTGAGCATGACAAGATAGTGGCATTTGCATGCATATGAATGCACGGGTCAATGTGTGATTTTGTATGACTCGGTGATCTATATTATGAACTGACATTAAAGGTTTTGAGCATGCGTGTGACGTACGTGTGATCGAGAGTGCCGCGTATGTACTATGATATTATTGAATTGATTAACCTGTAGGGTCATTGAGATTACTGATTTTGCGTATGATTTTGATTGTACCCGTCATAAGATGCATGTTAGCCTAGTTTAGGTTTAGAGGTTTTCACTTACTGAGAGTTGTCTCACGGTTTTCATAATCAACATTTCAGACCCCCGTCTGTGACGATGCCGGATGTTCCAGTGCGTTTCGGGATCCCCTTCCAGTTAGACCATACTATGACCGTACACCCTATAGGGAATGGGGAAATGTTTATTAGGCATTATTCTCTAGTAGGAGTAGATGTGGGTACAACACATGCTGAGGCCCACGAGTATATAGCATGGTGTTTCCGTGACCGTGATGGAGCAGAATTTGGTCCTCTCCGTACCATGGATGTTCCGTTTAACGTAGCGGGTGAGTTAGATCCCCAATGTCCTGATGGTGAAATAGTGGACTCAAACATGGATTTAGAGTGGATTCCGGGATTTAATGGTGCCTTTGAGGCAGTCAAGGATGAAGAGTTAGGAGGTATAGAACATGAACCAACAGTAGTATACCCAGCCCCGGTGCCAATGGAAGTGGACGAAGCTAAACCGATGGATACGGAGGAGTCCAAGGAGTCCATGGAGTCGAGTTCCAATGAAGATTCCGAGATGCCAGAGAGTTCTTCAGAGTCTTCTGATTCCGACCCTGATTGGGTGCCCTAGACTAGTTCTTGATCACGTGTGTGAGAAACAGACGTTTTTGGTTTATAGTCTTTCTTTCTTTCATAGTTGAACTTCCTAATCATTGAATCTCTTTTGCAAGTGAATTTATACGACTGAATGTGTTAGGATATTTTCTAAAAATTTTTGAGTGTTTGGATTATCTTTTGTTATTTCGTTGTGATACTCCCCTGGTTCTCATAATTATTCTGTCAGGGTGTTGTGTTTATCCTATTTTGCTTCCGCTTGTGCTATGACTGTTTCTTGGCTTTTGGGTCGGTGACGCTTTCCTAGGACGTCGCATAATAGAGACCCATATGTGCGGGATTTTGCGTGTTGTGGGGTTCGAGGCGTGACATAAAACGTATCAGGCTGGCCGTCTTCCAGACAAACCAAGCAACATCCCGCGTAAAATGCATCAGGATGGATTCAACCCCGCGTAAAACGCATCAGGGTGATTTATGATCACACATACACATAGCCAGTTTTATCTGAACCCCGCGTAACACGCATTAGGGCATTTTAGGTGATCACATGCTCATGTCAGACACACATTCTCGCACAATCTCATCTCATGTCTCATTCTCGGCAAACAAAATGCATAGCCACGCAATTCCCACACTTGGGCAATAGTGCAATGCACAATAAGCATCAAATTCACAAAGGCATATATTCAATTCATGCCAATATCAGTGTGCATCACAATGTGCTCAATGCCACCAATAACTTGCCCAATTCAATACGCATCAACATGCTCACTTGGCCCATTTAATACCGTGTGGCCCAATATGCACTTGGCACTCACCATTCACAACTTAAGCAACACAATTCACGCAAATTAGTGGCCAATCACACGCCGCACTAGTCGATCATATGAACATGCGGCATGGCAATAAACTTTTGAGCACAATCAGGCACGAATCAATCAATAATAAGTCAATCAAGGCATTCCCGGCACTTACACACTCAAATCCCCAATTAGCCGATTTAGTCCAATTACTCTCCAATATGGACAGCCACTAATCAGCGCTTTCTCAACTTCAAATCCACTTCTAATTCAGCCAAAAATCGGACCGGACGAGCATTCACGGCAAATTCCTCGATTAAGCTTAAACTAGTCGAAACTTAGCCTGATTTGAATCCAATCAAAGTTAGCCCTCCACAGCCCACTTTAGGGCATTTAACCTCCTCCAAAACAGCATATTAACCTCTCAAAACATCACATAATCATCCTCTAATAAATCAGCCCACTACAATCATAACAAAGGACATACTCGGGTTTTCACGATTAAACTCTAAACTAGCCGAATTTGATCCCAATCAATCTCGATAGGGACAACCATAAATTAGCACTTTCTTGGCCCCAATTACACCTCCAAAATTAGTATAAATCAGCCACCAATTAGACAATTCAAGGTATTTCTGAACATTCACAATCATATCCCAAATCATCCGATCTTAGTCCAATTAATTCCCGGTATGGACAGCCACTAAATCAGGTCGCTCTAGACCATAATTCCACTCCCAAATTAGCATATTAATCCACTAAAATCATCACAATCTCAGCCGCATTCAACAGCCCAAAATTTCCCTTAAATCGCACTAAATCACCCTAAACTTGTCTAGAAATGCGACACTAGCCTAATTTGGGTTTAGAGGGTAATACTCAAGCCTAATTTGGGTTTAGAGGGTAATACTCACCTAATTTTACGTTCCAAAAGGCAGCTGAACCGGTGGGGGACCGGCGGTCCAAGTGGCGGCTCATGGCGGCGGATGGTGGCCTCCTCGGTGGCGACTAACGGCTCAAACGACAAAAGGGGAGGCAGTGATGCTGGACGGAAAGGGAGAGAGGATGGACGGGTGGACAGGTGGACGGTGGTGAGTGGCTTGCACGGGCGGTGGCCGGCGATGCTTCTACGCGGCGGTGCTTCGACAATCCAAGGGCTGATTCGACCTCCCATGTGGCCAGACAGAGAGGAGAGAGGTGGCGATGAGGGTGAGTGGTGGTGAGGCCAAGTGGGCGAGTGGCGGCTCCGGCACAGCGCACAGCGGTGCTTCACGGCCAAGGGGAGGAAAACGGCGAGGGAGAGGGAGAGGAGAGAGAGATGGCCGGAGAAAATGAGGGGAACGAGGAGAGAGAGAGTGATAGAGAGAATATAAATTATTGGGGGGTAATGATGAGATTTGACCAAATTTTTGGAAATATCCATCTTACCCTTCCTTTTAAAGGTAAGGATTAATTCTCACAAAAATACCTAAGGGCATTTTAGTCCTTTGCTTTGCTGAATTATTGGGCTGAAATAATGTCCAATTTAATCCCCAAAATATCCTCCAATAACTCAAAATTCGGAATACACAAAATAAGCCTAGGGGCAAAATGGTAATTTTTTGATTTTGGGCCGAAATTCCATTTTTCGACCTTACCAACCCCAAATATGATTGGCCAACATAATATGATGTCATCCTTGCCAAATAATGATGTACGTCCTCGAAAAATCGACATCTAAGTCCGAGTCCAATTTGACGATCAAAATCGCTCAATTTAAATTTTAGGGTCTCTCACTAACGGGCGGCTGTTTAGCAGTTAAGCGTATCGACTTAGGGTTATTCGAGTCGTGACGGTCTCAATTACCGAGAGAACGTGAGAATTTATCGCTTGTTCTGAAGGTCGCGATCGTTCGTGTTAAGTTTGGAATTTGCTCGCCATATGCACTTTCGGTCATGCAGAATCACCTACGATCCAATCATACATCGTTGGCCTTAGCCAAACCAAATCCATCACCTTCCTACGATTGGCCCACACTGGCTCAAAATATTTTCTCTTCATTTCTTGGTATCGGTGCTCGAATCACGATCGGTTCCCTAGTCCACGTACCGTTTTCCTAATTAGCGATTCCCTATTAGTCAGTATCCCGAGAAAGATCTATTCCGGGTGAGACTTACTAAAATTAAATGAGGAATGATATCAATATCATTGATCCCGGAAATAGGTCGAAATTCGGGATGTTACAAACTATATGCTCTTTTAAGGTTCAAATGGATTCAAAATGACACTTGCATTACTTTCGAGGCATGCAAGTATATTTAATCACCGTCCTACCTTAAAAGGATATATAAGTGAAATTGGGGCATTAAAATCAATTGGTAATCCATGGTGAATAATAATCACTTTCTTTTACATGCTTTAGATCGAAATGGGGAAACTAGACATACAAATCATTCCTATTCCAAGGAAGGAGCTTTTGGCATGGTGGTTAAACTTGACAAAGGACGACAAAGCATAGGTAAGGGAAATGCTCAGGTATTTGTTCAAGCTTGTCAACCGTAGTACCAAGTGAGTCTAATCCAAGCATTATCCTATTCTGGGAAGTTACCACTGCCACATTTCAATTGAGCGAGCACGAGATGGTACCTACTCTAGAAGAATATAAGGCAACCATTGGGATTGATTTCGAGTCAAGAACTGTTGAGGCCCAGTTGGATTGAAACCCACAAGTGTTATAGCTGAATTTTTAAACTTGAAGACCCCTCAAGTGGAAAAGTTGATCAAGTCGAATATCGGGAGATTTCCTTTATCATACTTGGTGGACAATTACTCCAAATTCCCGAAAGAAACGGGAAACACTTCCGCGAGAGTTTTTATTCTGGCCTTCTTTGGATTCGTTTTATTTCCCCGCATCAAGGACGAGATTAAATCCTCTTGTTATGGTAATTGCTAGGCAAGCTTGCCTAAAATGGGACTTCTCTGATATGCTCTTGGCAGAGACCATTATTTCATTAAACAAGTATCAAAATCAACAAAAAGGTGTATTGCAAGCTTCAACTTGCTTACTTTCTGTGTGGTTTATTTCCCATATCCGACCTTGGGAACGTCATATGTGCATTCGAGAGATCGACTCATCTACTAACCCTATTGAGAAGTATTTGAAACTCCAAAACAAAATGCCAAAGTACTCTTTTTATGAGTGGGCAAACTTCATTAGAGTATTAACTCCTGACCAACTTCAATGGAGGATTCAATGGTCGAAGATAACAGAAGCTCAAATTACTACCCAAGACGGTAATTTTGTACCTTTACTAAGATTGAGTGGCGGAATTGCTTATTGCCCACTAAGAGTCATACGACAATTCGGAGTAGTTCAACAAATTCCACCTATTTGGCATCTTGAGGAGTTCACATTTGAGATACCACAAGAACCTATATCGAAAAAGAAAAGTAAAAAGCTGTGAGCAAGGGTCGATGGGATCGTGAATTCCTTGAAGAGATCAACCAAACAAATAGTACAATGGCTGGAAGATTTGGAAGGAGAAATGAAGCGCTTTTTGCCATCTAATGAGTATATAAGGTGGTTGAAGGCTAAGCGACCAATTGACGTCGAACTCTATGTACCTTTGAGTGTTATTACTCATTCTGATGAGCCGTACATCCCAGAGTACATTATGCCAAGCATGCCAGATGTAGAGCCGTATGTTCCCAACGAAGTTGTAGTCGATGTGGAAGAATGGGAGACATGAGTCAAGGAGTATGAAGAAGCTGAAGCTACCTTAGCTAGCAAGAAGCCTAGACTTGTTTAAGCTAGTGTTCCCCTATTTTGATGAATAGCATTGTAATAAAAATGTTTCAAATTGAAACAATTGCTTAAGGAACAATGCTTAATGAAGTTTCAAAATATTTTTTGTAAAGAATTACCGTGGATTACAATTCTTTGAATTGTATGATTCCTTGAGAGAGACATTGATGAAGAATTTTATACAAAGCTAAGACTTGTATGAAATTTCTTATCCTTGACAATCTCATGAAACCATACAATTAAAAGAATGTACGGTTTCCTGACTACTTTACTATGCTGATATTGGGTCTTTTTTGGCAAAATAGGTTGTTTAGCAACAGAAGATAAAAGACCTCGGACTCGCCTACAAGTTAGAATGGCGGAAGAAGAAACCCATGCTCGACTAGTTGAAGTTGAGAGTCAAATGACCTAAATGGTTGCAATGATGGCAGAAATGAAGGTTTTTATTCTCACATCTCAAGAATCTTATCCTACTACTTCAAATGTGGGAACTTCAAATGCTACCGAAATACCGATTGAAGAACTAGTCAGAAACAAAGAATCAGTTCAAGAAAATCCTCTAAAGATTACACCTGAGGTGGTAAATTTGGAAGAGGATAATCAAATCAAGAAGACATCCAAAACAAAGGATAAAGAAGAGACCAAGAGATTGGCCAAAATTAAAGAATGCTTAGCAAGTCAAGGTTATGAGCTTCAAAGGTTCGACAAGTTCTCGCCATATACAAAAGTGGTTGTTCTATAAAACTATAAGGAACCAGAGTTCGTAAGTAAGTATGATAGCACTGGTTGTCCCAAAAGCCATTTAGTATTATCTCCGTAAGATGGCAAGATATTCAGACAACACACCACTTCTTATTAGAACATTTCAAGAGAATTTGAGAGGGCTGGCCCTTGCATAGTACACAGCGCTCGACATAGAAGACTTCATTGAATGGAATCATTTGGCGGGAGAATTCCTTCGCCAATACAAGTGTAATGTCAAAGTACTCCTAACTAGAGAGGATCTCGTCAGAATCGAAAAACGAAAGAATGAAGGGTTCAGAGCCTATGCTCAGAGATGGAAAGTTGTTTCCTCACAATTAAAGCCCGCTATAAGTGAAGATGAGCTCACTGAGCTCTTTCTAAAATCATTGCCAACTGAGTATTACAACAAGCTTCATGTATCAGGCTGTTAGATATTTACCATGTTGGTAAAAGTGGGTGAGAGAATTGAATGGGGATTGAAAGAAAACAAGGCTCAAGAAATAGCAGCACCAAGGCTTTATCTCGGGAAAAAAAGGCAAAGAACCTATCCAAGAAGTGGCTATGGTGTCAAGCTCAAGTACTCATCAAGCATCATTTCCGAAGCAATCAAATGTCGTTTGGAAAAACCCAAGGCAATTCGAGCCAAATAAAAGGCCGTGAAGCAATATACACCGTTGCCCTGACCCCTGTCAAAGCTATAACCAATGCTTCTAGAAAGGCATTTGATGGCCAAGGAAGTACCAAGAGACAATCCTGCAAGATTTTCTTGGTACGATGAATCAAAAACTTGCACCTATCACATGGGAGAAAAGGGACATGATGTAGATAATTATCCCACTCTAAAGTACAAGGTTCAACAGCTCATTAATAAGAAGATATTGAATTTCCAAGAGCCTGTGCCAAATGTACATCAAAATCCTCTTCCTGAGCACAATACAATAAACTTGATCAAGGACGAAGAAATAGTGATCAAGTCTGACGATGAAGATGAATATGAAGTCAAGATTAAAGCTTCTCGATTAGGAGATGCCCACTTTCATCAAAAAGCACTCCTAAAAGGCGAGATTGTAGACAACTTGGGAGAAGACTCTAGAAAGTATAACTTCCAAGTGAAATATACCCCACCGCCATGGGCATTCAAAAATGAAGTAATTATACTTGATGGTTGGGATGGAATGGATGATGAAACCAGTCATGAGGAGGAAACCTTATCTAAGAAGGAAATGCTTCAAGATGAAACAGATTAGGATGAAAAGGAGAAAGAGAAAGCTCGTCAGGGTGAATGGCGTTTCACCTAGAAGTTATATGTTAAAGGTGAAACCGTAGACTTACTCGGTCAAGACAGCTGTCAATACAATTACTGTGTCAAATATACACCACTACCATGGGCATTTAAAAATGAAGACATTGTACTGGACGGATGGGGTGGCATGGATGAGGTCCCGATTAGCCAATTAAATTCCAAGGAGAATGAAGATCGAGAAGAGAAAAAGACTCGCCGTGGTGATAAGCAATTTATTCGAAAAGCACGAAGACAAGGTGAAGTTATTGATTTTCTGGGTCAAGATAGCGACCGGTATAATTACCGTGTCAAATATACATCTCCTTCATGGACATTCAAGAACAAAATAATCACATCTGATGATTGGGGTGAAATGAATGCTAACGAAGCTAATAGAAGCATGGTATTCATGATTACATCATTTCTAATCAAGCTTGATGAGGTAGATAAATATAAAGAGGAGAAAGGTCTTGTCATACCAATCACTATCCAACTTCCCATTGATTGGTTAAAGATTGAAGAAGAAAAAACACAGCCTGTGATTATCACTCTCTCTACAAAAGAAAAGTTTGACATTAAATGTGTACCTTGGGATTACTCTTCTAAAGAAGTCGATGCCATAACCCAATTAGGGAGTGTCGCGCCACACTCTCACATGCTAGCTTGAAGGTATTTTTCTGCACGGGTCTCTCCTAGACCATACCTCACGTGACATCGGGGTTTATCTGATCTAAATTTAAACTTGAAGTCGCCACTAGTCATTTTACGGTAGGTTGACTAGAAACCTAATCAAGGTACGGGAGAAATACCATGATCTTACGAACTAGAGATTCTGAATAAAGGATTTGGTTAGGTTAACGATCCCAAATCGAGATCATTAATGCCCTTTCGGCACCTATGAATGATATGACTTGTCTAACGTGTCACGCGGATCCCTAAGGTCAACTCACTAACCTAATCATGAACAAATAATTAAGCACCCAAAAATTAAATGCACAAATAATTGCAAATCAATCATAGCAACCCCAATTTGGCAACTAAAATGAAAATCTAGTAAAACACCAAAACCCTAATGAAGCTCTAATAGCTGATTCATTTCATGATATACTTTTGGGTTTAGGGTTTTATAGGATTTTATCCTTAAATTTGAAATTTTTTAAAAATGCCACTTAGGCATTTTTGAAAATTCAAGTTTCGCTTTTTCTGGCTTGCCACGATGATTTTGAATCATTTTGTGGATTTTCAAAAAAAAAAATTGATTCTTTGATTTTTTTTAATTTTTTTCGGCAAAATTTTTAAACTGAAAACTGATTTTTTATGATTTTCTAGAAATTTTTATAAATTTTCTAATTTTTCAATTTATTTATTGATTTTTCAAAATTTTAAATTTTTTTATTCATATTTTCTGAATTTTCGGGATTTTTATGAATTTTCTGAAATTTTCTGTAAGTTTTCTTATTTTCGTCGAAGAAATCATTCAAACATCCACATTGAGACCAAAACGAAAATCTGGAAATTTTTTGAGAAAATTGACTATGAATGATTTTTACTTGGTTCGTTCAACGGTCAAACGAAAATTGTTGAACTGATCAGAGCTCCGAGGGTCGTTCCCTGACACGTAGTCTTCACCCCGGTAGCCTTGGATTCGCCGGAACAGGTTTGGGCTGGCCGGACAAGGCTCGGTTTTAGGCGTTCCCGATTAGATTTTCCGATCGAAACAGTGAGGGGAGATCTTGCTCAATCGCACGATTCGCCGACGGTCTGCCGTCTAGGGCAGCACCGAACACTCGTGGAAGGATTTAACATCCTCTCTCTCTCTTTCCTTCGCGTTGGTTTTGCTCCTTTCTCTCTCCTCTCTCTCTCTAGAAATTCGTCGAACACCCTTTGCTCTTTTCGGGTCAGCTTTTTTCATTTTTGTTCATCGATTTCGCGCTAAAATTCGGTTGGAACCTACTTCCAATCAATTTAGGCAGTTAACCGGTGCCAGCTGGCCCAATCAATTTCCACGTGTTGAATTAATGGGAAATGATCGCAAAGTTCTAGGTTTGAGTTGGTTTCTTTGGGTTTTTCTGGGTTTTGAGTGAACCAGGTAAGGAAGATGCACTGTTCAGGTTGGGTCCGGTTAACTCGTCTGACCCGGAAATTCCGATTTTGACCAAATACTCAAATTGGACTAAATTTCAATCGATTTTTTTCAAATTAAACCCCAAAATTGGATTCCCCATCATATTCCGAACCCAAACATATAATTTTCCCCAATTTTTATTGTAATTGAGCCCAAGATTTTTTCATTTTTATACTCGGATTAATAGGATTTTGCTCAATTTAATATCCTAATGACCTGATTAGGCAAAATTGATGCTAAAATTGAATTACCCACCCCTGATTATCCCTAGAAATGATAATCTCACATTTTGATAGTTTCATATTGGGCACGATTCTCAATTTGGGTTGAAAATTCTTAATTTTCAATCAAATTTTGGGGGTTTTTTTATTTTTATGTCAAATTGTGCAATTGGACCAACCAATATGCAATTTAAGGTCCTAGAATCAATTGTTGTGAAGACACTATGACTTAAAAATGTCTAGAAAAACTTTAATTTCATTTTTGGTTCAATTCAGGTTTAATTTTGCCCAATTTTGGGAAAAACATATACCCGATTGAAATGTTCTAAAATTGACAATGTATTTATGAAATTGAATTTAAAAGAAGATTAATGACTATTTTTATGGAATTTTCTAATTCCATTTACTGTTTTTCTTGATTTTCTTGCTTATTTTGACTAAAAGAGATTAAGAAAAAATGAAAAAAAGATTAAAAAAAAAAGTTATTTTTTGGTTTAGAAATAGGTTTCTAGGCTTGGCCAAGATTCCTAGACCTAATTTTGAAATTTTTTGAAAAATTTTGAAAAATATGCTAAAAATAAGGTGTCAACAGCTGCCCTTATTTGAGATTGAGCTTGTTAGAGGTTGATCTCAAAGATAATGTGATACTTGAATTTTTAGTCAACTCACTGAACAAGATAAGATGGAAATTTCACAATAATTGATTAGGGTCTTGCTTTTGAAATTTGCGATCTAATCCAAAGGTTCTCGTTTTGGAACACATCTTGAAAGATTCTTGATGATTGAGGGAGAGAAACTTACTCGTTTATTAGAGTTTCTTCATTGCTTATCCAAGGGCATGAATTGACAGTGATGATGATTTTGAGGGTTATTTAGATTTCATGATTTAAGTTCAAACTCACAAACCATGAACGCCTACGGCTCCTCGCTTTAGGACTTGAATTTGCCTAGTGGTTTCACACCAGTAGGACTTTGAATTTACCTAGGGGCTCCTCGCCTATAGGACTTTAATTTGCCTAATGGCTCCTCACCAGTAGGACTTGAAATTGCATAGGGACTTCTCACCTATAGGATTTTGAAGTTTGCCTAGTAGTTCATCATCAGTAGGGCATAAATTTGCCAAGAGGCTCCTTGCCTATAGGACTAGTGTAATAGTTTTCTGAAGCTATGATTTGTGATCACTTGCAGAGGGTCAATTGTTCGAAGCTACAAATCCACGATCACTCAAAAGAACTATAACGAGGCCATACTTTAGGCCTGAAAAGTCATCCAAAGCTACAAGTTGCGAACACTCGAAGAGTGATGGCTTCGAAGCTACAAACCTAAGAACACTTAGCAAGACTATAAAAAACACCATATTCAAAGCTGTAAAATCACAATCACTCATGAGAATTATTACTCAGAGGTTACACAGTGCAATTTGCTTTAGAATATCTATTTTGCCTAGTGATTCCTCGCCAAATAGACTTGAAATTTGCCTAGTGGCTCCTCGCCAAATAGGACTTGAATTTTGGAGACTTGCCATGTAATTCCTCACCTGTAGGATTTTGGAAATTGCCTAAAGGCTCCTTGCCAATAGGACTTGGATTTTGCCTAGTGGTTCCTCACCAGTAGAACCTTAGGAAGACTTCAATAAATGCCTTAACTGTGAGTTTTTGTGATTTTGAGATTTCACTAACCTTGATATAGTTTTTAGTTGATCAAAAACTATTTTGAAAAGTAGTTTTGAAATTAATCAAAACCGTTTGAAATGTGGTTTTTCTTTTAGCTTAAAACAAACTATTTGGTTTGAAGTTGACCAAAAATTTTTTTTAAAATGTGGTTTTGAGTTTACCACAACTACTTAGAAACTTGGTTTTAAGTTGACAAAAAACTTTTTGAAATGTGGTTTTGAGTTTTCCACAAACTATTTGAAAACTTGGTTTTAAGTTGACCAAAAACTTTTTGAAATGTGATTTTGAGTTTACCACAAACTATTTAAAAACTTGGTTTTAAGTTGACCAAACACTATTGAAAGTAGTTTTGAAATTTGCATTATTTGTATGCATTTCAAACAATCAAATTTCCTTTTCAAGGAATTATTTGAACAAAATGCTTGCAAACTTTCAAGAAATGCTTGAAATGATCATTTGAAAAACTTTCATTAGAAAGGATTTATTTTGATCTATGAACTTGATCTTTCCTTCGTTTGATTGTAATGGGACTGATATGATATCCCATAATTTTATCTCTCTTAACTAATCCTTAGGTGTTCAGAGATATTTGCAATGCATATAATCCAATTGATCCAATAAGGTCTTTCAAAAGGTTGTAATGCTGGCTTGGTCAATGGCTATTCAAAGGATAGGCATTCTAAGGCCAAGAAAAGGATTTCATCATATTTGACTTCGGGTCTTCAAGTTAAGAACCTCAAGAATAAGATAAGACAATATTACATACACTTCTTTAAGTGATGGCTTCTGTCATAAAATCATAATTTCACTCTCAACTTCACAATATGAAGAGTCTTTAGGGAGAGGTTGTAATGTTGGTATTGGGTAGGCTCAAAAGGTTCAATTGTTTTTTTTAATGCAAGGTTTTTGTGAAATTGGTGATCTTCTTGGCATCACCACCCTTTTTCTTTGTCCACTAGGGATATTTTCTTATCATGAACACAAGAGCCCCCTAAACTTTCACCGAGATCTTTTCCAATAACTGATTTGTTGTGACTTTTGATTTTTCACAACTTTTGCTTTCCTTTCTTTTAAATGTTTTTCCTTCTTTTCTTTTGCTCATTTTTCTAGGCATTGGCCTTGCTTTTACCAGGCACATTGCTTTTTTTCATGCCCTAGACTCTTTTGTCCTTAATCTTTTTGCATTCTAAGGACTCTGTGTTCTGCGCTTTTGCTTTCTATTTATTAAAGTTGATCATATGCTTATGCTCAAGTACGAAGAGATGATCACCAATTTGAGATTCTGAAATGAATATTTAGGCTCAATTGGGTTTTACCAAAGGTAGTGTGTTTGGGTATAGGAAATGAAGTGCACTTCTTCCTTTTGGGATGTTTTGAGCTTCCTTATGACTTCACATGAAGTTATTTTAGAGAGATTGATGCAAGAGTATGCAATAAAATCTTTCTTAATCCTATTCTCCATAGTTGTCAACCCACAAACCTCCAGATTTGTCTCAATGTGGGGTGGTTCTTAACAGGATTGTTTTGAGAAAACTTCTCCACTATTTTGTCTCAAATTTGGTTTGCAATGGATAAACATGTGTTTGGGATAGTGAAATGATTGCCTTTCATCATTTCAATCCATGTAATCATTGCGACTATCCCTTATTTCCTTCAGATGAGTTTTTCTTACTCACTTCAACACTTTGACTTTGAGTGTATAGGGGACGTATTTGGATATGGCTTACCTTTGATCATTTGAAGGTCTTTCCATTTGATTTGGTCCAAAGATTTTGTATGAAATTTTTCAAAATCTTTTGTCAAATTATCCCTTTTAGGGAATTTTGATGCTTTTTTGCATTTTCAAAGAAAGCGTGTTTCAAAATCCTTGATTGAAACATTTTTGAAGTTTTTCCTTTGCAAAACACTTTATTTTGTTTTTGCTCAACCTTAGTGTCATTCCACTTGGTGAAGAAAAAGGTCTGATCTTTCTCTTAAAAAGGTAACCTCACATGCCTTCATGATCTAGGGATACCTGTTTGGTCAATTTATCGAGATCCCTCTTGTCTACATGCCCTTGCTTTGGTTACACTATGTTTTCTTCTATCGTTGCTCCCTTCTTTGTCTCTCTAGGCATAGTAAAAAAGAAAGTACATTAGAGGATATCAATGTAAAATAGAATTGGGAAATGATACTTCCCCTACTATTTGATAATTTCATTGGGAATTCTGAAATTGTCAACCGGTTCAGATTCAAACTTGCTTTCATATGCAAAACAGATAAACATGTTTATGAAATGTATGACATGCATGATATGCATGATATGCACATGTTCTAAAGTGACTCGAATCTTTTCTTGAATGTTCGTCTTCATTTCATGGGTAGAAAATCTTGACAGCATCTACATCTACAAGATAGGCTAGTTCTATTCCTGTTATATCTACAAGAATTAGTGCTCCTTCAGGAAGAACCTTCTTGACAATGTATGGACCCTCATAATTTGGAGTGAATTTCCCACGTGGATCCGAGTTGTTGGGAATGACTTTCTTTACTACTAGATCATCCACTTCAAAACATCTTGATTTCACCTTTCTGTTGAAAGATTTAGCATCTCTTTTCTGATAAGCTTGTCCATGACACATAGCCCTTAATCTTCTCTCATCAATCATGTTGAGTTGTTCACATCTTTGTTAGCTCCATTCAGCTTCTGAGAGTTTCAATTGGGATAATATCCTTAATGAAGGAATTTCTACCTCGACTGGTAATACTGCTTCCATCCCATAAACTAAAGAAAATGGAGTTGCCCTAGTTGATGTTCGAATTGAAGTCTGGTATGCCATCAAAGCATCTTTCGTGTCAGTCACGATAGTTCTTAGTTGTTTTGGATAATATCTTCTTGATATTCTTGTTTGCTGCTTCCACTGCTTCATTCATTTATAGGTGGTACGGAGATGAATTCAAATGTCTAATGTGGAAGTGTTCTAGCAGATCATTTACAATTTTGTTATTCAAATTTGAAACATTGTCGGTAATAATTGCTTCTGGAACTCCATACCTAGGGATGATGTCTCGCTTAATGAATTTTGCCACATTCTTGGCGGTGACATTTGCATATGAATTCGTTTCAATCCACTTGGTGAAGTAGTCAATTGCCACCAAGATGAAGCAATGTCTATTTGAGTCCTTGGGGTTAATTAGATCAATCATGTCAATTCCCCACATTGAAAATGGCCATGGTTCCAACATTTGAAGTAGCTCATTCGGTGGTGCATTGATTTTGTCTCCATAAACTTGATATTGGCAACAACTCCTCACATGCTGAATGCAATATGTTTCCATTGTCATCTAATAATATCTCAATCTCATGATTTTGTGAGCTAGAAGATGGCCGTTCATGTGCGGACCACATTCGCCTTCATGGATTTCTTTCATGATTTGTTCAGCTTCTTTGCTATCAACGCATCTTAACAGGATTGAATCGAATGATTTTTTATAAAGAACCTGTCCGCTGAGAAAGAACTTGTTGGCTATTTTTCTGATAAATTTTCTGTCACCTGACTGGCTTTCTTTAGGAAATTCTCCTGTTTGTAAGTACTTCTTGATATCATGAAATCATGGTTCATTGTTAAATTTTGCTTGAACTACCATGTAGTGTGCTGGTTGCTCGAGAATATCGATTCTCAATAGTTTTATAACCATTTCGTCTTTAGCTTGGAGTAAGGATGATAAGGTTGCAAGAGTATTCGCAAAATGATTCTGAGCTCTTGAAAAATAGTTAAATGTTATTTCTTCGAATTCCTCCATCATTCCTTCTAAGTATTTGTGATAGGGAATTAGCTTTGCATCACGAGTTTGTCATTCTCCAGTTGTTTGCAATATGATGAGCATAGAATCTCCATATACTTTAAGTCTTTTTATCTTCATCGAGAGGGCCAATTGCAGGCCAATAATACACGCTTTATATTCAGCGATGTTGTTGGTGCATGGAAATACCAGTTTTGCAGATACTGGATAATGTTGGCCTTCTAAGGAGATCGGTACTACCCCAGTTCCTAATCCAGATAAGTTGGTTGTACCATCAAAATATATGGTCCATTTATCATTGACCAATGTCAATATGTGGTCATTGAGTTGTTCTTCAAAACTGGTGATATTTTGCGAATTTTCTGCCAGCATGTCTGCTATTGCCCGTCCTTTGATAGATTTTTAGGATGAACTTATGATGTCGAACTTAGATAATAAGACTTGCCAGTTTGCTAATTTTTTGACCAAGGAGGATTTCTCAAGAAGATACTTGATCAGATCATTCTCAGTCACTAACAAAATTTGGTGATGAAGGGTGTATTGTCTTAATCTATGTAATATCCAAATCAATGCAACGCATGTATTCTCAACTGCTGGGTAATTTACTTATGATGTTGTGAATTTCTTGCTCAAATTATAAACGACTTGTTCTTTACCGTAATTCGATCTTCTTTGTACAAGCATTGCTCCTAGCAACTCATAATGAATCGTCAAATATAAGATCAATGGGATTCCAGGAATTGGTGGTACCAACACTGGTGCGTATACCAAATATTCTTTGATCTTGTCAAAGGCTTGTTGACATTCTGCATCCCATTTTACTTTGGCGTTTTTCTTCAATAGTTTGAAGAATGGTTTAGTAGTCTCGGAAAGCTGATAGATGAAACGGGCAATGTAGTTCAATCGCCCTAACAAGCTTCTCACTTCTTTTACCATAGTAGGAGTCTTTAAATCATATATTTCCTTGATCTTGGAAGGATCAATTTCGATTCCTATATTACTGACCACAAATCCCAACAGTTTGCCAGATTTGGCCCTAAATACACACTTATTGGGGTTTAGCCGTAACTTGTATTTTCTAAGTCTTTCGAATAATTTGTGAAGCATTTCAACATGATCTTCTCCTTGTTTGGATTTTGTAGTCATGTCATTCACATATACTTCAGTTTCTTTGTGCATCATGTCATGGAACAGGGTTACCACTTTGATATGTGGCACCAGCATTTTTCAAACCGAAAGGCATTACCTTATAACAAAATGTGCCTCATGGTCTTATGAAGGATGTTTTCACCTTATCCTCTTTCTTCATGAGGATTTGATTATATCCTGAGAAACCATCCATGAATGAAATGGTTCGAACCCAACAGACCTATCCACTAATACATCGATATGTGAAAGCGGGAAATCATCCTTTGGGCTTACTTTATTTAGGTCGCGATAATTGACGCACACCCGCACTCGACCATCTTTCTTCATTACGGGTACTATATTGGCAACCCATTCTGGATATGGCACTACTTCGATAAAACCAACTTTAAGTAATTTCATCACATCTTCTTCTATTTTCTTTGCCAATTCCGATTTTGTTCGCCTTAATTTTTGCTTCTTTGGTGGAATACTTGGATAAGTTGGCAAAGCATGTTCAACTATACTTGGATCAAGGCCCGGCATGTTAGCATAAGACCATGTGAATATATCTTGATATTCTTTGAGCAAAATTGTTATTCTTTTTGCTTCTGCTGATGGAAGATTTTCTCCAATCTTAACCTCTTTGGGGCTCTCTTTATCACCCAGATTAACAGTAATTATTTCCTCTAATGTGAGTGGCTTTGATTCTTCATGACGAATCCATTCTCTTCTTATCCATTCCTCATCTTCATTATCCATTTTAATATCACAAGTGATCTCTTCAGAGAGATTCAGGTCACTTATGAACTTATGATGGATGTGTGAATGCTCATGCCTGACATAAAACAAACATGATTAGTAATCGCATATGAAATGAATTGATGCATAACGTTTAATGAAAAACCATTTTGAAAAATTATTTTGAAATCTTGTTTTGAAGAAATCAAGAGAGTAGAGCTAATCCTCATATCTTTGGACATCCTTGCTCTTAAAATCATTTTCACAATCAGGAACTATATGGAAACCCAAAGCCTTAAGCCTCACGTGTGAAAGCAATATTCATCACTGGTTTGATTTTGTTTTCATACGTCCTTAACAAAACATTGAATACTTTTATTGAATTTGAAAAATGCAATTACATCTATATTGAAATGAATGTAAATTGCAACTGAATTGAAATTGCAAACAACATCAACTTGAAACAGACAAATTGTAAAGACAACAATAAAGAAAATGTTTAAAAGAATCTTCCTACTCCAGTGCGTAGGTGTCTTCGTTTTCAGTTATGACGACATTGATAATGTCCTCTTCAAATAAACCCAATAAGATAGACTCTGCTTCTGTATGTAAATTTTCTTCTGAAAGGAGTTTGGGAAGCTTGGGAAAGTTTTCTCTGATATGAATCTGATGATAGGGTAACTCTTTAGCCTTACCCTTCCATATCGATGGGTTAATGGTTGGATCACATCGGCTTCCACGGCCTTCATGATTCTTTTGATCTCAGCCTCGACCTTCATGGTGATTACTAGTGACTTCATACCCCATCCCATATTTTTTCTTTGTACCAAATGGGATAATGGGTTCTTTAATTTCTTGTGCTTTTGTCCCAAGTCCACCATTAAGGTTAAATTCATATTAGCATAATACTTTTTCAGACATAATAGACAATGCTGAAAGTTCTAGAGACTTCATGACACTACCAGCGGGAATATGTATCATAGAAATCATTTTAAAAGAATGATAACTGGGCTCTTCTTTTATATCAGGTTCGATATAAGGTATGGCACTTTCCTTATAAGTGGTGAAGTTCGCCTCCCCATGCACGGTAATCATTTTACCATTGATAACGAATCTAACTTTTTTTATGAAGACTAGAAGGAATAGCACCAGCCATATGAATCTGAGGCCTCTCCAGCAGTAGGTTGAAAGTCCTTGGAATGTCTACCACTTGAAAATCGATTAGGAAGGCACGGGGCCTATATTTACTTCCAGCTCAATGTCACCGATAACATCCTTCTTCATCCCATTGAACGAACGTACAATCACCTTTGAAGGTTTGACGAACTCTTCATTAATTCCTAGACGATGCAACATGCTTAATGGACACAAATTAAGCGCGGAACAATTATCAATCAGCATGCGGGATACTTCCTTGCCCTGGCATTTGACGACAATACATAAGGCCTTGTTATGTGAATGGTCATCCATTGGAAAATCTTTGTCAGAAAAAGTTATTTGATCTTTCAAAAGAATAGCCCCGACGAAATCTTCCGGTTGCACTTTGTTGATCATTTTGGGAACATATACCTCATTAAGAAGCTTAATAAGCACCATTTTGTGGCTTTTAGAGGTTTTGAAAAGATCCAGTAATGAAATTTGTGCTGGCATCTTCCTTAATTGCTCAATTACCTCATATTCACTTGTCCTCATAACTGACAACAACTGCTTGACATCTTCTTCAGTTACTCCTTTTTTTTTGTGCTCACCTTCTTTTGGGACATAACATCATCCCGATCTAGTTATTGCATCAACTTCTTTAAGCATATAGTCCCATGGTACACATATAGTATCAAATTTCTCCTTCGGAGGCAGAGTGATGATCATATTCTTAACCTCTTTCTCTTTGATCTTTAGATGGCCAATTGGGAGCTCAATGGTAATTGGTTCAACATGATCCTTCTCTTCCTCAAGCCTATCCACTTCATCAAGATTAATCAATAGTGGTGTAATCATGGACACCATGCTTTTGTCAGCTTCGATAGTATCCATTCCACCCCAATCGTTAGGCACGGTATTTTCATCTTTGGATGCCTATGAAAGTGGTGTGTATTTGACACAGTAGTTATATCGGTCACTGTCTTGTCCCAGATAATGCACAATTTCACCTTGTTTTCATGCTTTGTGAACAAATCGTCTATCTCTTTGGTGAGCCTTTTTCTTCATTTGGGAGAAAAACAACATTAGTGCCAAAACTTATGTACGGAGGCCAATTTGGTGCCACAACTTCCATTTGGATCACTTAAGTACCAAAAGTTTACGTCGGCGATCACTTAAGTGCCAAATCGGAGAAAAAACGATTACTTAAGTGCCAATGACGAGAAATTCCGACCAAATTTAATATGTGGCTTTTATATTTAATTTTAATGACACATGGCATTTCCATCTGTATAATTCAATTTTTTAAATATTTTTTTCTGATTTTTTTCTTTCTTTTCTTTTTTTTTCCTTTTCTTTCTTCTTATTTTCGGTGGCCAGCGTTCAGCCACCGGCCACCGGCCATGGCCGGCTTCACCGGGCATCACCTTCCTCCAGGCGAAGCTCGGCGAGGCCGGCCCTCGCCGAGGCCACGGCTGCCTTGCCAGGCATCGCCTTCCTCCGAGCAAGGCCCAGCGAGGCCGGCCCTCGCCGAGGCCACAGCGGCCTCGCCTGGAGGAAGGCGACGCTAGGCGAAGCCAACCATGGCCAATGGTCGGTGGCCGGACACCGACCACCGGAAATAAGAAGAAAGAAAAGAAAAAAAAAGAAAGAAAAGGAAAAAAAAAAGAAAAGAAATGCTACGCCAGCCTCCGACGAGCCACATCAGCCTCCGACAAGCCACATCAGCTTGAAAAATTAATAAAAAAAATGTCACGTCAGATTTCCGGCGAAGTGGCACTTAAATGATCGTTTTTCACAACTTTTGGCACTTAAGTGATCCAAATGAAAGTTTTTGTACCAAAGTAACATCCGTACATAAGTTTTAGTACCAATGTTGTTCTTCTCCCTGCTTCATTTTCTCGTCTTGATCTTCTTTCTCCTCAAGACTTAATTCGTTAGTTGGATCTCATCTATGCCTTCCATCCATCAAGCACACTAGTTTCGTTTTTAAAAGCCCAAGGTGGAGGTGTGTACTTAACACAGAAGTTGTATCTTCCACTGTCTTGACCAAGGAGGTCTACAGTGTCACCTTGTTCAAGTGATGTTTGGGTAAATCTCCTTTCACCCTGCTGAATCCTTTCTTTTTGCTCTTCAAATTGATCTTCTTTATCACTGGATGGAGTTTCATTTTGTCTGTTGAGCTTATCGTCTATACCACCCCAACCATCGGGCACAATCACTTCACCTTTAAAAGCCCACTGTGGTGGAGTATACTTTACTTGGAAGTTGTATTTACCAGAATCTTCTCCCAAGTTGTCTATAATTTCCCCTTTTAAGAATGCTTCATGACGAAAGCGAGCATCTCTCTGTCGAGCAATCTTTAATTTGGCCTCATATTCATCTTCATCATCAGGCTTTATTATTTCTCCTTCTATAAGGACCATATTTATCACATTGTACTCAGGAAGAAGGTTCTGATGCACATTTGGCTCTAGCTCTTGAAAACTTAATATCTTCTTGTCTATGAGTTGCTGAACTTTGTATTTCAAGACTATACAATTGTCCACATCATGTCCTCTTTCTCTCATGTGATATGTGCAAGTCTTTGACTTATCATACCAGGGGAACCTTGCAAGATTATCTATTGGCACTTATTTGGCCACTAAATGCCTTTCCAACAACATCGGTAGTTCGATAGGGGCCGTAGCAACGAAGTGAATTGCCTTACGGGTCTTTTCTTCGACTTAAACTGTTTTGGATTTCTCCAAGGGACGTTAGACTATTTTGAGAATGAAGCCTGATTAACATTGGGGCTAGATACCATAGCCACGTCACGTACAGGTTCTTTATCCTTTCTTCTAGGATATGGTCTCCGTTCTGTCACTTATTGAGATTTCTTTTCCTTCAATGTCCATTTGATTCTTTCACCGACCTTCACCAACATGGTGAATGTTTGGCAGCCCAATATGTGCAGCTTGTCGTAATACTATGTTGGCAATGACTTCAAGAAGAGTTCAATAAGCTCATCCTCACTTATAGCCAGTTTAACTTGTGAAGCTACAGCTTTCCACCTTTGAGCATAGGCTTTGAATCCCTCGCTTCTTTGTTTCTCAATTCTGACTAAATCCTCTCGAGTTGGAAGTACTTCGACATTGAATTTATGTTGGCGAAGGAGTTCTCCTGCCAAATAGTCCCATTCGATAAAATCTTTTATGTCGAGAGCGGTATACCATGCTATGGCTGCTCCCTTCAAACTATCTTGAAATGTGCTGATAAGAAATGGCATACTGTCTTAATATCTTGCCATCTTGTGGAGATAACATTTTAAATGGCTTTTAGGATAGCCAGTTCCATCATATTTATTCAGGAACTCCAGTTCTTTGTAGTTTTCTGGAATAACCACCTTCGCGTATGGTGAGAACTTGTCGAACCTTTGAAGCTTATAGGCCTGACTTGCTAGGCATTCTTCAAATTTGGCCAATCTCTTGGCCTCTTCTTCATCCTTTGTTTTGGATGCTTTCTTGGTTTGATCATCCTCTTCCAAATTCACTATCTCAGGCATAGTCTTTGGATGATTTTCTTGAACCGGTTCTTTGTTCCTGACTAGATCTTCAACTTGTGCTTCAATAGCATTTAAAGTTCCTACATTCGGAGTAGTAAGATAAGACCGTCGAGATGCGAGAATAAAAGCCTTCATTTCCGCCATCATTGCAGCCATTTGCGTCATCTGATTTTCCGCTTCAGCTAGTCGAGTGCGAATTTCTTCCTCTGCCATTTTAATTTGTAAATGAGTTCGGGGTCTTTTGCCTTCCATTGCTAGAAAACCTATTTTCATGAAAACCATCAGGATATTAGAATTGATGAAATGAATATGAAAACCCACATTCTTTTGATTGTATGGCTTCTTGTGATTAACAAAGATAAGAACTTTTACACAAGTCTTAGCCTTGCATAAAGCTTCTCACCAATGCTTTTCTCAAGCAATCATACCATTCAAAGAATTGTAATCCATGGTGATCCTTCCTTTTAATTATGTCTTTGAATTTATCCATACGGATTTTGAAAAATGAGTATTTCATATAAAATCCAAGATTGCTTTATAAAATGATTTTAAACTCGAATGGAAATTCTAAATCATCCAAGTCTAGGCTTTTTGCTAACTAAGGTAGCTTCCGCCCTATGGTGATTTTTCCATTCCTTGATTCGAGATTCCCATTTTTCAAAATTGATCAGGACTTCTTCAGGGATGTAAGGCTCAACTCAAGGCACATAGAGAACAATGTATTCTGGGACATATTCCTCCTCGGGATCCGTTATAATGCTCACTGGAACGTACGGCTCCACATCAATTGTTTGTTTACTTTCCATCCACTTGATGTATTCCTTGGATGCCATATAAATCTCCATATCTCCTTCTAAGTTCTTTGGCCATTCCACTACTTGTGAAGGTGAATTATCCAAAGAAAAGATAATTTTGTGAACGCTTGAAGGCCTTTTTTCTCTTCCTTGGATATAATTCCACTTGGAATGTCAAAGTCAAACTCCTCAGGGTGCCATATCGGTGGGACTTGTTGAAGCATCCCAAATTGTCTAACAACTCTCAAGAGACAATAGGCGGCTCCCCCATTCAACCCGAGTAATGGTACCGCATTCCCTTCTTAGCTTGTAATCCTTACCTTGCTAATCTTTGGTCAATTGATCCACCATTGGATTTGATTAGAAGTTAAGGCTCTAATGAAATTGGCCCAATCTAAGAAAGATTGCTTGGGCAATTTATGTTGAATACGAAGGTGTCGTTCTATGAGATTTATCGTTGGGAAAATCTCACGAATGCTCATGGAATGACAACATGATCGAATATGTGAGATGAACCATAAGAATAGAATACCCGTAGACGCTTGAAAAATTCCTTTTCCACAATTTTGGTAGGTGTTTCAAGAGATGACGGTTTGAGCAAGAAGCATATTAGAGAAATCCCATTTGAGACATGCTTGCCTCGTGATTATTGCAACTAGAGGGTCAAATCCCATTCTAGATACGGGGAATAGAACGAAGCCAAAGAAGGCTAGAATGAAAACCCGAGCCGAAGTGTTTCCCATTTCCCTAAGAAGTTTGAAAAAATTGGTTATTAAAAAGAATAATGGAATTCTACCCGTGTTTGACTTGATTAACTTTTCGATTTCAAAAACTTTGAGGTTAAGGAATTCTGCAAGAATGCTTATGGGATTAAGTCTAACGGGTGGCTCTACGACCCTACACTTGGAATCGATTCCAATGGCGGCTTGATATTCTTCCAAAGTCGGTGTCAATTCATACTCTCTAAATTGGAAGGTGGCAGTAGAAGCTTCCCAAAAATGCACTAATGCTTGAAACAAATTTTGATGTTCCACATGGATAAAGTCAAAAAGGTATCCCAACTTATCTTGGACATAAACTTGACTATCTTTTGTCATGTCCTTCCACCAAGCCGTGAGCTTTTTTCGTGGAATGGGAACCACTTGAATGTCTAGTTTCCCCATCGAGCCTAATTATGCAAAAAAGTTCACTATTAATCACCATGGATTACACATCAATTTTTGAATGCCCCTATTTTAATGACATGTCATTTTATGGAAAAAAAATGGAGGTAAAGTACATTTACATAATTATGACGTAATACAAATGCCACTTCTAATCTATTTATGCCTTAAAAGAGCACATACTTGAAAGTGTGAATGAAATCCATGTTTAATGCAAATGCCTTTTGTCATGTTCCATTTTGATCATAAAGTCTTATCCTATGATTTACAACTTTGAATACATCAAAAATAGACTTTTGACAAATGAGATTGTATGTGTTGCATCTTGCGCACTCAATTACATTGAAAATTGCCATGGACCTCTACATTCCATCTAGAAATAAAAAAGAATGACCAAATGGAGCATGCCACCCCCATTCATTCATTCTAGTATAAAAAGGCATTTTGATCAAACATTGATTGTCATTTGGACATTTTTTAACAAAATTGTGTCAACTCATTTTGCATGATTAAAAAGATGAGAAAAGTGGAACGTGTCACACCCCGAACCCTACGACACGCAACATCCCGCGTATATGGGTCTATATTATGCGACGTCCCAAGAAAGCATTGCCGACCCAAAAGCCAAGAAACAGTCATAGCACAAGCGGAAGCAAAATAGGATAAATACAACACACCCTGACAAAATAATTATGAGAACCAGGGGAGTATCACAACGAAATGACAAAAGATAATCCAAACACTCAAAAATCTTTAGAAAACATCCTCACACATTCAGTCTATAAATTCACTTGCAAAAGAGATTCAATGATTAGGAAGTTCAACTATGAAAGAAAGAAAGACTATAAACCAAAAATGTCTATTCTCACACACATGATCAAGAACTAGTCTAGGGCACCCAATCAGGGTTGGAACCAGAAGACTCTGAAGAACTCTCTGGCATCTCGAAATCTTTGTCGGAACTCGACTCCATGGACTCCTCGGACTCCTCGAACGGGGGGAGTGAATCGTCGGTTCCCTGCCACGGGCTTCTTTCCCATACGACGAATATCCTTGCCCTGGACAAACCGCGATCTAGAAGCGGCTGCCCTTTCCTGCTGATCTCGCTCAATTATCTGGGCCCGCCTAAACATTTCTCCATATTCCTTAATGTCGTGCGACAGAATCTGGCTTCGAAGATCTGGCTTCAATCCATCCCGGAATCTTTGAGCTCTATCCCTTGGATTCACAACCATCATCAGTGTAAACTTCGCCAGTCTTGCAAACTCTGCTTCATATTGGTCCACGGTCATTTGACCTTAGCGTAACCGCATAAATTCCATTAACTTCTTCTCCTGAGCATTCTCCGAGAAATACTTATCATAGAAATTCTCCACGAACACCGTCCAACTAGGGGCCGTTCCTTCCGGGAATATTCTACCTTCAATGGCATTCCACCAATCATTGGCGCCATCTTGCAACTGATACACTGCCAATGTTACTTTCTCTTCATCATTACACTCCAAAACTTTAAAAGTTTTCTCCAGCTCTTCCACCCATCTAGGCGCGGTCTCGGGGTCACCTCTACCATGAAACTTAGACGGTTTCAGTCTCATGAATTGTTCCACTAACTGGGGCATTTGTCTAACCCCTATAGGATGAGTCTGTCCCTGCTGGGCTTGATTTCCTCCATTCCCAGCAATTGCTGCAGCTTCAGCTGCCTGGGCCTGAGCAGCGACTCTTTCCTGCACTTGTAATTCAAAGATATTTCCCATCTCATGTAGGGTCTCCATAACTTCATCGAATCTAGGGTCCCTTGCCTCACGGACTCCCTTACTAGGCTGAGTCTGAGGTTCCTTTCCCTTTCTCCTACTCATCCTAGCAACTTCGGTTGCTCAACCTCCTGCTGTAATTCCATTAAAGAATTAGTGACTTAATTCAGTCTATCTTAGTCTAAGTCCTAGGCAGGTCTCAAAACAACAACCAAACACTCAGCATGCAGCCTAACAAAATTTACTCAATACATCACCCAAGGGATTTACGTACTCACCTCAGGTCCTGCAACACCTGTACAATATGGGTCATAATAACACACGCCAAATCATCACACATTGTCAGGAGATACATGTAGCACATGAGGTCATCTTACTAGCTACCCATGGTCTCATCGCTCCTTATCACTCCAGGCTTCTACCTAATCGGATCGAGCTAACCTTGCTCTAATACCAATTCAACAGGTGGGATGTCACGCCCCGAACCCCACGACACGTAACATCCCGCGTACATGGGTCTATATTATGCGACGTCCCAGGAAAGCGTCACCGACCCAAAAGCCAAGAAACAGTCATAGCACAAGCGGAAGCAAAATAGGATAAACACAACACCCTGACAGAATAATTATGAGAACTAGGGGAGTATCACAATGAAATGACAAAAGATAATCCAAAAACTCAAAAATCTTTAGAAAACATCCTCACACATTTAGTCGTATAAATTCACTTGCAAAAGAGATTCAATGATTAGGAAGTTCAACTATGAAAGAAAGAAAGACTATAAACCAAAATCGTCAGTTCTCACACACGTGATGAAGAACTAGTCTAGGGCACCCAGTCAGGGTCGAAATCAGAAGACTCTGAAGAACTCTCTGGCATCTCGGAATCTTTGTCGGAACTCGACTCCATGGACTCCTCGGACTCCTCGAACTCCTCGGACTCCTCCGTATCCATCGGTTCAGCTTCGTCCACTTCCATTGGCACCGGGGCTGGGTTTACTATTGCTGGTTCATGTCCTATACCTCCTAACTCTTCGTCCTCGACTGCCTCAAAGGCGCCATTAAATCCTGGAATCCACTCTAAATCCATGTTTGAGTCCATTATTTCACCATCAGGACATTAGGGATCTAACTCACCCACTACGTTAAAGGGAACATCCATGGTACGGAGAGGACCAAATTCTGCTCCATCACGGTCACGGAAACACCATGCTACATACTCGTGGGCCTCAACATGTGTTGTACCCATATCTACTCCTACTAGAGAATAATGCCTAATAAACATTTCCCCATTCCCTATAGGGTGTACGGTCATAGTATGGTCTAACTGGAAGGGGATCCCGAAACTCACTGGAACATCCGGCATCGTCACAGATGGGGGTCTGAAATGTTGGTTATGAAAACCGTGAGACAACTCTCAGTAAGTAAAAACCTCTAAACCTAAACTAGGCTAACATACATCTCCTGATGGGTACAATCAAAATCATATGCAAAATCAGTAATCTCAATGACCCTGCAGATTAATCAATTCAATAATATCATAGTACATATACGGTACTCTCGATCACACGTATGTCACACGCATGCTCAAAACCTTTAGTGTCAGTTCAGAATATAGATCACACAGTTGTACAAAATCACACACTAACCCATGCATTCATATGCATGCAACTGCCACTATCTTGTCATGCTCACGATTTAACTCACATGGCATTCCGGCATAAGATTCCATTCGTGTTCCGATTATAAAATAGAATCCGCTTAGACACGTCCCATACCATACCCAGCAGATTCCATTACATAATCAGGCACTATGCATCACACGTAATCATTTATTCTGTTAATTCGACCCAAATGCCCAATCCAAAGATCCGATCCGAAGACCACGACCCGAAGGCCCGACCCGAAGGCCAATCATAACACTTCGTGGCTAACGTAAAAATGCCCCAGGCCTAGTGTCTCTAGCCCACGTCAAAATGCATCAGGCGCAACACTGATCTCCTTTCGAGCCAGAGCGCGCATAAAACACATTAGGTTGATCATCTTCCGGACGAACCGGGCATCGTCCTGCTTCAAAGTGCATGAGGACAGCACACCCCGCATAACACACATCAGGGCGAAAGGTGATCACATATTCACACATCCAATTTTATCTGAACCCCGCGTAAAACGCATCAGGGTATAATTAGGTGCTCACATATCTATGGCAAATACGCATTCTCGCACAATTTCGACACAAGCCTCATACTCGGCAGACATTATACGTGGCCATGCAAATTTCGCACACGAATGATGGTGCAATGTACAATGAGCATATTGTTCCACAATATATAATATAGTTCAATGCCACGAATTCATGCTCAAACAATTCACGTTGCATACTTAACTGGCCCATTAATACCATGGGGCACCACACACATAATTGGCACTTGCAACTTACTCGGGCATCATGATTTCCGTTTAAATCAATAATCAATTACACCCTACAATGGTCGGCCACACAAGCATGCAACATGGCATTGCATAATCAAGCATAATTCACACCAAAATCAGCCACTACATGGCCTAACTAATCACACATGGCAGTTCACGAACAAACCACATATTAGCCATACAAGGCCCAATTAAATCCTCAATGGATAGCCACTAATCAGTCCGAGAAAGAGAAAAAAAATCGAGAATATACAAAATCGGGTCCAATCTGGGCAGTTGCACGGTGACAGAATTCCATTTGAAATAAATAGCAAATCAATTCCAAAAATTATGAAATTTGGATATGTTGTACAAAACATCTTGATAAATATTTTCTATGAAGAACTCGAAACCCAGTTCCAACCGTAAACACCTCGTTTTGACGCTCAAAGCTAGACAGAACCCGGTTCGCTCGAACAGCCCCTCAGACCATCAAAAGTACAACTCATTCAGTACCCAAATCACTTTGGAAAGCCCTGAAATTTTTATATGTCATAGACACAAGTGTTTTTAACAATTGTTGTGAAAGACATTTGTTGAAATAAGGTCTAGAAAATTTTATAAAAATTCGGAAAGGCAAAAAGGTCGGGTGAACAGTAAATCGGCAGTTTTGTGACGGTCTGAAAACCAACCTCCGAATGACCCCAAACAAATTCCAAAAATTATGAATTTAAAGTATGTTATACTTAAAGATGTTGGGAACAAATTTCATGAGAACACTTCCTCAAATTCGGCCCACAATGATCACCAAAAAAATAATAATAAAGCACAGAGGTACAGTAACAACAGAAATCCGAGAATCATAAAACTTGCACCATTAAGCAAATCAAGCTTATACAACCACAAAACCAACCATACATAACCCCTAATCCATCCCTAGATATGCCATTGGTAACCCACTAGCCTAACCAAGGATTAGGAAGTCACTTACCAATAAGGCGGTTAATTATAATAACCTCTAATTTCCTTTAGTTTATTCACTACTAACACCCTAATCCCATCTAGAGCGCATAATCGTCCTAATTAGGGCTTAGAGGAATACACTCTCATAATCCGAGCTCAGGACGGCGAGGAATGGTAGCCAATCATCGGTAAACAGTTTAGCCGGCGGCACGATTCCAAAGGGCGGCGGTGAGCGGCGATGCGGCTCCGGCGGCGATCGGGCGTGTTTTTCTCCACACGGCCAAGAGAGAGAGAGACGGAGATAGGGAGAGGGAGAGTGAGAGCATCGTGGTTGGTGGTGGCGGTCGATGACGACGGCGGCGGCAAGGCGGAGGCGAGAGCGGCGTCGGTGGCGGCGTCACGGTGGCATGGCGGCTTCGTCAACGAATGGTGGTTCTCGGCTCTCACTCGGCCGAGAATGAGAGGGAGAGATGGAAATAGAGAGAGGGCGAGACAGAGAGGAAAGGAGAGAGAGAGAGAGAGAAGATGGAGGTGTTGATAGTGGTTTGTAACCGACGTGAGGGGGAAAGACGAAGAGTCTCAGTACTAATTGTAGTAAGGTGTAACCGATGCGAGGGACGAAGACGAAGAGTCTCGGCTTGAAGGGAGAGCGACGGGTATCCTCTAAATTTCGAAATACTATTTGGGCTTGGGGGTAAAGTTGTCATTTCTCTCCGATCCCAAGTCGTATTGCCGTTTTTCGACCGAGTCAACTCCATACATGAATGGCCAATATAATTTGATGTCGTCCCTGTGAAAACCATCCCGTAAACCCATAAGAATCGGTCTCGAAGTCCGGACTCGAATTCCAGGATGTTACAGAACGACACTTACTTACTAATACATTTTGGTTTGGTTTTAGGTATACTAACCACAAAGACAAGTATATTTTCGCGCCACGCTCTCGCGTGCTAGAATAGAGGTATTTTTCTATATGGTTCTCTCCAAGACCACATCTCATGTGATAGCGGGGTTTATTTAATCTAGATTGAACTTGGAGTCGCCACTAGTCATTTACGGTAGGTTGACTAGAAACCTAATCGAGATACGGGAGAAGTACCACGATCCTACGAGTCAGATATTTTGAATAAGGGACTTGGTTATGTTAACAATCTCAAATTGAGACCATTAACGCCCTTTCGGTACCTAAGAATGATATGGCTTATCTAACGTGTCACACGAATCCTTAAGATCAATTCACTAATCAAATCATGAATAAACAATTAAACAACCAAGAATTGAATGCACAAATAATTGCAAATCAATCATATCAACCTTAATTTGGCCACTAAAACGAAAATCTAATAAAGCACCAAAACCCTAATGAAGCTCTAATAGCTTGTTCATTTCATGATACATTTTTGGGTTTAGGATTTTATAGGGTTTTACCCTCAAATTTGGAATTTCTTGAAAATGCCACTTAGGCATTTCGAAAAATCCAAATCTTACTTTCTACGACTGGCCACGACGATTTTGAACCATTCTATGGATTTTTGAATTTTTTTATTTTTTTTAAAAAGCCATATTGACACTTCCAAAAATTTGAATTTCACTTTTTATGACTGGCCACAATGATTGTAGACCTTTCTATGAATTTTCAAAATCTTTGAATTTTTGAATTTTTTTTAGGAAAAATTTTTAAAACAAGAACTGATTTTTTTATGATTTTTTTGGAAATTTTTATGATTTTTTGCAAGTTTTCAATTGTTTTTTCAAATTTTTCAAATTTTTTTAAGGAATTTTTGAATTTTCGAAATGTTTGTGAATTTTCTAAATTTTTTTTGATTTTTCTAAATTTTCTGTAAATTTTACCAAATTTCTAATTTTCTAAAAAAATCTAATTTTTTAATATTTTTTTAATTTCTTTATTTTTTTGATTTTTTCAGATTTATTATTATTATTTTTTTGAATTTTCCTGCAGGGGAAACGAACTGGACCGGATCGGTTTAGGCCGGTTCAATCGAGATCAAACCGGCCAGCATCGGCTCAGGCACTGATCACCGTCTCCGACGAAGAACAACACCAAAATGGCGTCGTTCCATCTTAGATTCTGTGGGGCATTTTCTCAAACACCTGGCAGGGGCACTAATATGGACTAAATATTCTCGAGGTTGCGACTTCGGGCGTTTCGCTGATGACCTTTCGGCGACCTTTTGACCACTTTGATTGGTCCATTGTGAAGCCTATGTATTCGATCTAGACCAATTGGAACACCGGCGGATGTTCGTCAATCGGCGAAATTTTGGTCCGAAAAAGCCTAATTCATTTCTAACTAAACATGGAATTTCCAGAACCTATATCACCATTCTACATCGCCCTAGCCGTCTATCACGAACCTAATGACTAGAAAATCAACAAACAAAGTTCAAGAAAGCCTATTTGAACAGCATAAGACTACAGTGATGCTCTAGCGAGGGTGACCGAAATCCGGCGAAGCTCATCAATGGCGGCCAACTCAATATTTGTGCATTTTTTATCATTATAATTGCAAACAAACAAGCAAGGCATATTCAGAAAATGTATTTTGAGCATCAAATGACTAAAAATCATCAAAGAAATCGCTCAATCAACATGATTGAACTCAAACATATTTTCTCGAAAAATTGTAAGAACCGAGGTGCAAATGGTTTTTACCTTCTTTGGAAGTGGATCGGAAAGAATTTCCGAGCAATTCCGCGGCTGTGAAGTTGTTCTTCAACACTTAGACTTCACATTGGCGATCTGGGAATCACCGGAGATGCTCTGGATATACCGGCCGAGACTCACTTTTAGATGTTCGTGAAGTGGTTTCGTCATCGACCTGCCCGACGTGAAGGATCACAATCGGAGCCGATTTACCGATGTTTTCTCGTTGGAGAAAACACCGATCGCTCGGTCCTAGAACCCTCTACACGTCTCTTGAACTCTCCCTCTCTCCTTTTCGCTCTTTCTCTCCCTAATCTCTCTATCGCATTATGTCGAACACCTTCTTCCTATTCTATCACATTTTCCGCCTTTTTCTTGAATGAATTCTCTCGCCCAAAGTTTGTTAACACCGACTTGGAATCTGTTAGAACAATTCCCTAACGCCAGCTGGAGATTCTCCAGCTAGCACGTTCGATTTCCACGGGCTACATTGATCAGGAGAGGTCATCGAAGTTGCGGGTTTGTTTGATTTTTTCTAGGTTTTTATGTGCTTTAGCCGAGTCAGGTAAGGAAGAAAACTGTTTGGGTTAGGTCGGGTCGGGTTGACTCGTCCGACCCGGCTGTTCCGATTTTGAGCAAATACTCAAATTGGACTCAATTTCAGTCGATTTTCTCAAATTAAACCCCAAAATTGAATTCCCCATTATATTCTGAACCTAGATGTATAATTTGCCCCAATTTTTATTATAATTGTGCCTAAGATTTTCTTATTTTTATATTCGGGTTAATAGGATTTTATTTAATTTGATGTCCTAATGACCTGATTAGGCAAAATTGAATTACCCACATCTAATTAACTCTAGAAATGATGGTCTCGCATTTCGGCAATTTCATATTGGGCACGATTTCCAATTTGGGTTCAAAATTCTTAATTTCCAATTGATTTTTCGAGATTTTTGATTTATTTGTTAAATTATGCAATTGAACTGACCGTTATGCAATTCAAGGTCCTAGAATCATTTGTTGTGAAGACACTATGACCTAAAAATGACTAGAAAGCATTTAATTTTATTTTTGGTTCAATTTGGGTTTAATTTTGCCCAATTTTGAGAAAAATATATATCCGATTGAGATTTTCTAAAATTAGTAGTGCATTTATGAAATTGGATTTAAAAGAAAACTAATGACTATTTCTATGAAATTTTATGATTCCATTTACTATTTTTCTTGATATTCTTATCTATTTTGACTAAAAGAAATTAAGTAAAAATCCAAGAAAATTCTAAAAAAATTATTTTTGGTTTAGAAATAGGTTCCTAGGCTTGGCCAAGGTTCTTAATCCTAATTTTGTGTTTTTTGAAAATTTTAGAAAAATTGGCCAAAAATCAGGTGTCAACACATATGCAATAAGTAAGGTTTTGACACCTAAAAAGTGTGGGATGTACTAAAAGCTCCAAGTCATCACCTTAATAGTCAAGACATGCCATTCCAATAGGCAATCCACATAAAGTCATGGAATATTATTCTATCTCGGTGATCGGTATTGTATTCAAACGATCCCATGAGCAATCGGCTCACAGTTTCCCCTAAACATATACCTCCTAAGGGTGATCTTAAATGTAGCCGTGGTTGGGCCATGGGTAGTGTGTGTGAATAGTATAGTGCTAAAGCAATTTAAAGGCATGCACGACAATTTATAACCAAACAGCACTTCTAAAATTTGGCCAAATCACATTCAATCCCAACACCATCCTGCAAAATAAAGATAAGCACAGACTACATCCCTTATACCTCCCACCTGTGTCACCATTTAACACGATATTAGTGGAACGTAACTGGGTTCTTTGCGAGCACAAACACATGCATATCATTCTATCTAGGCCTAAGTCCACTTAGAATCCTAAGATTTCCCTGGTGGAGTCGCCAAGCCTGTCACGCTACGCTCTCACATGCTAGGTTGAAGGTATCTTTCTACACAGATCTCTCCCAGATCATACCTCACGTGACAGCGGGGTCTATTTGATCTAAATTTAAACTTAGAGTCACCAATAGTCATTTACGATAGGTTGACTAGAAATCTAATCAAAGTACGGGAGAAATACCACGATTCTACGAACTAGAGATTTTAAATAAGGGACTTTGCTACATTAACGATCCTAAATTCATACCATTCACGCCCTTTCGGTACCTATGAACGATATGATTTGTCTAACGTGTCATGCGAATCTCTAAGGTCAACTCACTAACCTAATCATGAACAAACAATTAAACAACCAAGAATTAAATGCACAAACAATTGTAAACCAATCATAGCAACCCTAATTTGGCCACTAAAAATAAAAATCTAGTAAAACACCAAAATCCTAATGAAGCTCTAATAGCTTATTCATTTCATCGCACATTTTTGGGTTTACGGTTTTATGGGGTTTTACCCTTAAATTTGAAATTTTCCAAAAATACCACTTAGACATTTTTAAAAATTCAAGTTTCGCTTTTTATGGCTGGGCACGATAATTTTGAATCATTCTGTGGATTTTCAAAAAAAAAAATTTTGATGTTTTGATTTTATTTCAACAAAATTTTTAAATCGAAAACTGATTTTTTTATGATTTTCCGGAAATTTTTATGAATTTTCTAATTTTTCAATTTTTCTTATTGATTTTTCAAATTTTTTGTTTGTATTTTCCGAATTTTCGGGACTTTTATGAATTTTATGAAATTTTTTCTGATTTTTCTGTAAGTTTTCTGATTTTCTAAAAAAAATCTAATTTTTTTTATGATTTTTGTGATTTTCTCTATTTTTTTACTTTTTCCCGATTTTTTTATTATTTTTTTTTTATTTTTCTTTTTTTGAAATTTCTAATTTTCTCGTCAGGGGAACGAATCGGACCAGACCGGTTCAGCCGAGAACGAATCGGCCATAGCCGGCGCCGACGCCAATCACCCCCTCTGATGGGTGCAACACGCCAAAACGGCGCCATTTTGCGCTATATTCATTAGGGCATTTCTACAAATAGGTGGTGTGCATGATCCCATGTTTTTAGTTTTCACGGTCGCGACTTTGGGCTCACCATTGGCGACCTTCTGGCGACCTTTTAACCTTTCTGATTGATCTACAGTGAAGTACATGTGTTCTACTTTTAATCAAATCTATTCAGAATGCCGGCGGACGTTCACCGGCCAGCGAAAGTCTCGTCGAAAAATACCAATTTATTATCAACCTAAATCATGTTCATCAAAACTCAGAATCCCTATTCTACTCGCCTTAACCATCTAAAATGATTCTAATCACTAACAAACATCAAGCAAAAATCAAAGAAGACTAACTTGAATGGCCCTACGGCCAAGGCGACGCTCCAGTGAGATGGTTCACAAGGAAGGCCAACTCGGTTCATGCGTTTTCGATACCCAAAATGCAATCAAATCACATCAAAAATGAGTAGAAACTAATAATGAACATCAAAATGCCAAGATTTGTCGAAGAAATCATTCAAACATGCACATTGAGACGAAAACCAAAATCTGGAAAATTTTGAGAAAATTAACTATGACTGAATTTTACCTGGTTCATTCAACAATCAAATGAAATTGTTGAACTGATTAGAGCCCCGAGGGTTTGTTGACACCTAAATTTTGGCGCATCATTTAGTGTTAATTACATAGAAAATTAGGGATTAAATTTTTAACCCATGAATAAAAATATTAAAATTGCATAACATATAGTTTAGGTTCATATAGATTAATTGCATTCCGCATCGGATCGGCGGTGGTAAGCGAGCCTAAAATTCATCACGTAAATCGAGCTCGAGTACCGAACGAGACTCGGCTCACTCGGAAGGCAAGGGCCGAAAATCACATGTAAAAAAGGCTTGGTTGTCTTAATTTGCGCTTAGATTAGCCCATCAAGCTTAATTAAATAAAAGCTCATATTAATTCAGCGCACTTGGAATTAAATGATAATTAAAGCCTAAGCCCAAGTCTAAGCCTATTAGGACTAGAAAGCAAGACTAATTAACCTAGGGTTGCATTATAAATACGTGTTTATGTCTCATAATAAAAGGGGGCTCTCATAATTTCAGAAATCAGAATTTTCAAAGAGACATGCGAGAGACACGCGAGAGACACGCTTGATGAGAGCGAGGGAGAGAGAATTGTCGTATCGCCACCTGAGGACCGCCACTCGTTGCCCCTCACCGCACCACCCGACGCCGCCGGGACTCACCCATCGTGGCATCGCACCGCGCGCCACACCGCGCCGCCGCTCGCCGTTGCTCTCGCCGTACAGCTGCTCTGGAGCCACGCCGACACCATCCGATGCCCGGAGAGCCACTGCATTGCCATCCCGCTCCCGCCGTTACTGCTTCGCCGCATTGAACACCATTGCCTACACACTGTTATTCCCATCGGCAAAGCCACCGCCATACTCCGCCGCGGCACGCCCAGCGCAGCTCTTGTGCTGCCGCCTGGATGATCCTACCGCCGCAGCTCTGCCTGCATCGCCGCTGTCCGGACAGCCCTGCCGTTGCCCCGTCGTGTCACTGCCGTGAATTGCCGCCGCTTCTGACACATCGCTGATCTGCAATCCCAATTCGCTGCAAATTCAAATTAGGAAAGAAATCTGCAAATTAGGTAATTATCATATCCCAATTTGATTTAAATATTTTGTTGCCTAATTTGTGCTTATTGATATCTAATTTTGCATATTTGAATAGTAAGCATTATTTCAATTAGGATTTATTTCCTTTTTTTGAAATCTAGGATATCTATTACTTATCAAATTTGTATAGAATTTAGAATTTTCAAAATCATTTGAATACATCCAAAATATTTGAGATATCAAAATTTTTTCAAGATATGATCGATTAGGAAAATTTCCTAATCCGCAACCGCACACATGGAAATAAATCTATCTATCAAGCTTTAGATAGAGTTATTTCCATAGCGGGTATTTCGAATTTTAGGGTTGATCTGTCAGGCTTCAGATCGAAACTTAATTCGAAAGATTTAGCGGTTATATTTTTTTACTTGATTTTAATCTCGAATTTCGATAAAAAAATACCAAAAATATTACTCTATAATAGGTCAATTTCTTTAGTTTAAAATTACATGTTTAGATAATTGTTATTTTTAACTCCGAATTTCATTTTAAAAAATACAAAAAAATAATATGCCCATCATTAGAAATAGGCCACGTCGTCGCATGACATATAGTTTGCATGTTAGGTTGCATTAATAGCATGTCAATTTTTGCACGTCATTACATATAGGTTAGCTTTCATTTAAATAAGTAAAAATAAAAAAAAGAAAATTTTTACACCTTTGAACTCTAAGTCAAGATTTATCAAAATTGTCAAATTGAATATTTTTCTTAAAATTGGTACCGAAAGGGCGTTAGGGAATCTAGCGTAACCAAGTCTCCGAATATATAATTTATGGTTCGTAGAAATAAAATAGTACTCCCTCTATTTTATTTAGGATACTAATCAACCTACCTTAAATGATTAGTGGCGACTCCCGTTGAAAATATTTACATGCTCTTAGTTGGACCTAAGTTGCGATTTGGTAGAGTTTGGGAGAACTCGAGTTAGGTTAGTTAATTTAATTGATCAAGTAATTCATTAGCCTAAGATCGAAACCCAATTTTTTTAGGTCACGACAGCTTGGCGACTCCGCTGGGGAAAATTTGAATTTTTTTTTGAAAATTTAAGGAGGACTTAGGCCAGAAAATTTTCACGGAAAAATCACTCGATTTGACAAATTTTGATTGAATTCTCAGTCTTAGGTATTAAATGTTTTTGCAGAATGAAAGTTATAACGGGAGTAGTAATTGGCTAACCCTTTGTTTTGTAGGTTTGGTGATTGGAATTGTGATTTTTCGTACTATTGAAGTGGTGTTTGCATATAATTATTATGCATGATTTACAGTATTTGCACTATACCATACACAACCTATGACCGGACTTGAGTCACACCTATAGTTCTAAGATGGTATTTAGATGGTTCTTTAACTTTGGTGGTAAGACTTCGCTAAAGGTTATCCCATTTGGATCCCGAAATTTTTTCCAAAAAAATGGCTCAAGAATCATCCTTATGCACGTGAGGCTACAACGCATGGAGGTTGCCCTTATCGACCAAACCAAGCGAAAGTAATTGGACCTGACTAGTCATGACTATTGTATGCGAGGCTGCAACTAGTCATGATAATTGTGCGTGAGGCTGCGACGTGTCGTTCCGTTCATCGTTTCACTTTGCAAAAGACATTAGGATAGATAGCTTAAGATTTAAACTCACGATTCATGTGCGTGTCTCTATGATTGACATTTTCTCCCCGAAGACGGTAATTTCTCGAGCTTTATCTTCGATTTTCTTTATCTTATTTTGAGTCAGTCCATGATTTAGGTTGAGTCATTTGGCACGTGGTCTATATAAAAATGGGTTGCCTTGATATCCGTTTCGTGCCTACTCCGAAGCTAGAGCTCAAGAAATTATGGAGTCGTTTGAAGCCAGATGGTCAGCAGTACGTTCTCAAGCGCATTGGATTCATACTGCTAATCCTAGACATAGATGTTCAAAGCGGGATCATGCAGGCACTCGCTCATTTTTGGTGCCCCGAAATAACCACATTTGTGTTGGGAGGTAAGTTTGAGCTCACACCGACTCTGAAAGAATACAGTTTTGCCATTAGAAAATCACTTGAGTTGGATATAGTCGAACCACCCATTAAGGTAGATCCTGTGGTAGTGCTCGCTGAATTTTTGAATTTGACCAAAAAAGAAATTGAAAAAGTGTTAAGGGGTAATTGTCAAGCATGCCCACTATCTTTTCTTATTGAATGTTTTGAAAATAACTCCGTCCTTATAAAGTCTAAGATTTTTATCTTAGATTTTTTTGGACTCATTATTTTTTCATTCTGTCAAAATGCTATTAATCCCGTCATAGCCTAGACGGTAAAACTGATATGTGGTGGAGTTAGTTTTATAAACACAATTCTAGCATAAACTTTCATATCCCTGACACGATTCAAAAAAGGAAAAGATAGGGTTTTTCGAGCCCCAATTGAGCTTTTACAAATCTGGCTTTTCTCATACCTTTCTCAATTTGGGGAAAATATGACTGTATTTGAAATGAACGTAACTGATAACCCTATTTTAAGGTTCAAACAAATATAAGATCAAATTAATAGTTTGCACTATACACAATGGGTCCATTTATTCAAGGATCCAAGCTCTAGGATTTTCCTTTGGCAAGTTGTATGATTTCAGGAGGTTGAGGCTCGACTATACCATGGCGATCAGAAGCCCATACCATTGATGGGCAATTATGGGGCAACCTGCTATAAGCCCCTTCGAGTTGCATGTCAATTTCGAGTTCTGCAGGATGTCCCACCTCCCTTCAAGCCAATGAATTTCAAGTCCAGTTTGAGAAGGGCGAGTCCTACAGAGTTGAGCTTAGATGTCATTTTGACGCTTAGCAGAAATGTTCCACTCAGAAGCTGATTTGGCCCACAAATGAGCCCACCGAAAGGATGAAGAGTCACTTTGCCACGGCCCAGTATATTCAGCATCATACCATCCCTGTCGAGATATTCTCAAAGATCCTGATCATGACAGTATGGCATACCCTTCATACTCAAATCAAAATCAGCGAAGAAAAGGCGATGAAGGCCCAGGATAAGGCAGATGCTCTAGCTAAAGAGAATGCACGATTATGGCGTGCCTTAGAGGCCCATTTGTCTATATATCACGTAGCCTCTAAAAAGAGGAAGACCGTTTGATTTCTTATTTGGTTTATGGAGTTTTTTCCTTTTTAGGAGGAAATGTTAGCTTACTATTAATGTTTTCTGTAATAGATGTCGTTTCTGAACGATTTTTATAAGAATTCTTTTGAGACATTTTCCATTCTAGGCAATTCAATAAGAAGCATTAAGCTATGATTTTTAAATCTTAGAATTAGTCCAGGCTTTTATTGAATAAAGCAATTTGGAACTTCGGGATTTACTGGATGAATCGGTCCTTCGAAAGAAATTTCATCTTGAGGGTCTAGAGGATGTCATGGACCGACTCGTTATTCTTACTTATCATATTTATTCCAATGTTGCTTTTTTTCAGGTAATTTGCCACGAATCCCCCTCATCCTCATAATACTCGATCGGTGACCAAAAGAAGGATGGCCAATTAAGCTGAGATTGCAGCTATGATTGACGAAAAGTTGAAAGAACACATGAATATAATCAATGAACAAATCACGGTTGCCATGTCCAAAATGATGGGTGATCTCATGGCCAAGCAGCAGCAGATCAATGTCGCCTCTCAATCGGAGATTCCACCTCCAACCCGTCAAGGCCATTGCCTTAACAAATCTCCTACAATGAATACTAATCTAACCCTTCAACTGAATGATGTCATTCTGATTGACACTAATGCGTCTCCGGCAGCCCCTGTTCTTCAGTCATCCCCCAATGATAAGAATGCCAAGTTGCTGGCTAAGCTCGAACAGAGATTACGTGAAGTGGAAGGAACTCAAAGTGTTCCGCCTGTTGATCTGTCTATTTTTGCCTGAGTCTAAGTGCCCGAAAAATTCAAGATGCCAGCTTTCGAAAAGTATGATGGCACCTCAAACCCAATTCAGCACATCGAGACGTACCAGGGGCTCATGAATAGATATATTTCTAATAGACCTCTAATGATCCAAACCTTCTAAGCAAGCTTGAAGGATGCTGTAATAAGGTTATATACCAACTACCAGATCAACAAGAAAGACTCGTAGGAAGAGGTGGCAAACATTTTCGTCAAGCACTTCAAGTTCAATCTCAATGTCACAATTACAAGGGAAGACCTGGAGAGAGCTGAGCAGAAAAAGGGCAAGACTCTAAAGGAGTATGCCACTCGCTGGAGGAACATGGTAGGACAGATCATGCATGAACCCTCAGAATGCGAAATGAAGTTGTTCGTGTCCACCCTACTATAGCCGGTTCGTTCACGAATGATGGTGACAGCAGCCTAATCTTTTAGCTAGCTGATAGCCATGGTGGAGGAGATTGAGTCCGGGCTCAAGAAAAGATGGTACAGTGAGTCAGGTTTATCGAGCAAGAGATTTACTAAGAAGAAAGACAAAAAGCATGTCTCCGAAGTCAACATGACTTATGTACAGAAGACGCCAGCTCAAGCCCCGAAGCTATAATTTAGCATTCAGTAGACAACCTCTTATGGGCAACAAGGCCAGCAGGACTCGTGCTAACAGTGTAAAACTCGCTAGTTTACTCCACTTCCTGGGATGTTATCTCAGGTACTGACGGTGCTAAGGAATAAGAACTTGTTGAATTCAGAGCCATAAAGATCTAACGCTGTTGGCTATGCAAGGTATGATCCGTTGAAGAAATGCGATTACCATAGAGGTAAGGTTGGGCATTTGACAGATGATTGCCAAGTGCTCAAACATCGAGTACAAGATCTTCTCGAGACTGGAGTATTTACACTACAGCCAGCCGGTAAGCCCAATGCGCAGAACAATCTACTCCCTGATCATTCGAGCAGTACAAATGTTGTCCTTGGCCCGGGAGTCAAGCAGGTTCGAGGATTCAGGGTCCCTCTCGAAGATATGTTCGATGCTTTAGTCCGAGCTGGTTATGTTTTGATTGGCGAAGTGATGTCACTCGGTGAAATAGAAAAGAAAGTGGATGAGTTGGTGAGAGAGGGAATGATTGGGACAGCAGATGAATTCGAGATAGTGGCCGCTATATCTCAAGTCATCATTGATTGGAATGAAGAACTCGCAAAGATGACCGATGAACAAGTGAAGTTGGATTCTGACATGCCCCCTCTCAAGGATGCCTCTGATGATGACCTCGGGATCATTATACCCGACACTCCGGAAGTATTGATCTGACATCACCTCAACCCTATGCCTATGAGAATAACAAGACAATGCCATGGTCATACAATGTTGATTTGATAACAAGGTCAAGGCGAACTTATGCTGATAATCAACCGACCAAGCCAGCGACTGAGAAAGAAGCGAAGGAATTCCTAGCTGTGATTAAAGCTAGTGAATACAGTGTGGTTAATCAGCTGAGAAAGCTACCTACACAAGTCTTATTGTTGGAACTTCTCCAGACATCAGATAAGCATCGAAGTGTTTTAATGAAAGTTTTGAGTGAGATTCATGTGCCCGAGACTATTGAAGAAGATAAGCTAGAAGGGTTTGTCGGGGCGATCCTCCTTAAAGATCAAGTAGCATTTTCTGATGAGAAAATCCCAGTTGAAAGACGTGATCATAATAAGGCACTTTACATATCAGTGAAGTATAAAGAGACTCATATGGCTAGGGTGCTTGTTGATAACAGGTCAGCTCTGAATTTATGCCCGTTGGCTACTTTAAAAAGGTTGGGCATTCCTCCATCTACTATGCAAGTAGTCAAGACTTCTGTTCGAGCCTTCGATGGAGTAAAGAAGGATGTGATAGACCAGATTAACTTAGAGCTGTAGATCGGACCTTTAGTATTCGATATTCTTTTTCAAGTGCTGGATAATCCTTCTGCTTTTAATTTCTTGCTGGGATGGCCATGGATCCATAATGCAGGCGTAGTGCCCTCCAGTTTGCATAAGAAAATCAAGTTTGTGGCTAAAGCAAAGCTGGTTACAATTTATGGAGAGGAAGATCACCAAATCTTCAATGCGACATCGATCCCATATATAAAGCCCGATCATGTTGAGGAGGATAGCTATCATTCATTTGAGATAGTTCATGTTGTTCAAGCTTTCTCTGATATGCCGTTGCCCGTTCCTGAAGTTTCTAATGCAGTTGTCATGGTGGCCAAGGTCATGGTTGGTAATGGTTTTAAGCCAGGTCAGGGTCTTAGGAAAGAAGGCTAAGGCATTCATGCCTCCATTGAGACAAATGGACAATCCCACAAGGCTGGTATGGGATATTAGGGGCCTGGAAGCCACAAACAAGGCTATAATTATTGCAGAAGCCGAAGTCCATTACCATCTCCCATTAACCACATCTTTCACTCGGCTGGAGTAGTAGGGGGATATGAGAACTTAAAGCTAAGCCCGACTGAGGATGATCTTGGGCTTATCTTTCCTGAGTCGCCACAAGCCCTAACTGAATCACCTAAGAAGCATGGTAAAGTGATTTTGGTCAATTTGTCTGACGATTCCGAGGATGACTAGCCACCCTATATTTTCAAGAAGCTAGAGTCGAGGGTGGTGGACTTTGACTTTAATGATGGACTAATCTCGAGGCATACGAAGGGACGGGAATTGTGGATCTTCATATATGTGATGCAAGTCAATCAGATGACTCAGACGATTCTAATCCGAATAATGAAGAAATACGACGGAACTTGGAAATCCATGAGAAATCTAAGCCTCTAACTGCCGAAGAAACTGTGGTGTTCAACCTCGGCGACACTGAGAATCCTAGAGAGGTGAAGATTGGGGCATGTCTTCTTGAAGATGTGGCCAAACGTTTGACCCAATTATTGAAGGATTATCAAGATATCTTTGCTTGGTCTTATGCTGACATGCCGGGTTTTGATCGATTGATCGTCGAACATTGTCTACCAACTGATCCTTTGGTTGAGCCTATGAAGCAAAGGCCGCGAAGAGCTAAACCAGAATTGGCAAAGAAGATCAAGGAAGAGGTCATGAAGTTTCATCATATTGGATTTATTGAGACTACCCAATACTCAGAATAGGTCGCTAATATAGTCCCAGTGTTGAAGAAAGACGGTCAGGTTCGAGTATGTGTCGACTACCGAGATTTGAACAAAGCTAGTCCCAAAGATAATTTTCCACTCCCGCACATTGATGTGCTCGTGGATAGTACAACTGGGTTCGATCTTTTCTCCTTCATGGATGGTTTCTCAGGTTATAATCAGATCTTGATGAATGTAGATGATAAGTTGAAAACGGCATTTACCACGCCATGGGGGACATTTCATTACAAGGTGATACCTTTTGGTCTCAAAAATGCTGGGGCAACTTACCAGCGGGCAATGGTCACGTTATTCCATGACATGATGCATAATGAGATCGAGGTCTATGTTGATGATATGATTGTAAAAACTCAGCGTGGAGAAGATCATATAGAAACCCTGACGAAATTATTCGACAGGCTTTGCAAGTTCAAATTACGCCTCAATCCGGCAAAATGCGTGTTCGGGGCAGCCTCTGGCAAACTACTTGGCTTCATTATTAGCAACAAAGGGATTGAGATTGACCCGTCAAAAGTGAAGGCCATTTGCGAAATAAAATCTCCCTCTTCGATAAAGGAAGTTCGTAGCTTAATGGGTAGACTGAATTATATAGCCAGATTTATTTCTCAGCTATCTGAGACAGCGAAGCGTTTCTTTAAGCTCCTCAAGAAGAATGCGCTGATTAGATGGGATGAAGAGTGTGAACTGGCGTTCGACAAGATTAAACACTACTTGATGAATCCACCGGTGCTTGTTTCACCAATGCCGAGGTAACCTCTGATCCTGTACCTTATGATCCACAGTGAGTCCTTAGGTGCCATGCTTCCTTAGAAAGGTGAAAAGAATGGAAAAGAACGTGCGATTTATTATTTAAGTAAGAAGTTCACCGCCTCTGAGATGAACTATTCCGAAGTAGAAAGAACGTGTGCAGTACTGGTCTGGATGCCACACAGATTGAGGCAATACACTTTGCACTATCAGATATTGCTTGTAACAGAGTGTGATCTCATTAAATACTTACTCAATCAACTTGCTTTGGTTGGAAAACCGGCCAAATGGCAGATTCTCATCTCATAATTTAATGTTCGATTCATTCCTCAGAAATCAATCAAAGTACGAGTAATTACTAACTGATGTCTTGGCTGAAAATCCTGGGTAAAATGAGGATCTAGATCCGCTAAAGGATAGAGTCATGTCAATTGATGAGTATGTATGGACCATGTATTTTGATGGGGTCGTAAACTTATCAGGATCATGTATCGGGGCAGTTTTAATATCCCCAGGTGGACAACATTATCCGGTGGCAGCGAAACTGGTATTTCCTTGCACGAACAATATCGTTGAATATGAAGCATGCATCCTCAGGTTACAAGTTGCAATCGAAATAGGAGTAGCTTGACTTAAGGTGTTCGGGGATTTAGCTCTCATTATTCTTCGTACCGTTGGTAAGTGGCAAACTAGAGATGCTAAGTTGCAGCCCTATCACGTCTATTTAGAGGAGTTGGTGGAAGAGTTTGAAGACATTTCGTTTGAATATTTGCCAAGGACTCAAAACAGTTTTGTCGATGCTCTGGCTACATTATCGGCAATACTACGAGTGACAAGTGGTTTAGAAGTTGAACCTTTGAAGATAGAGGTCTTACAGAAACCGGCTTATTGCATGGCCACAATAGAAGAGCCTGACGGCAAGCCATGGTATCACGATATCAAGGCATATCTTCAAACACAGGAGTTTCCTGAGAAAAGTACCGCATCTGACTAAAAGTATATCAGGAAAATGGCGTCAAAGTTCTTCTTAAGCGGAGAATGCCTATACAAACGATCCTATGATTCGGTTTTATTAAAGTGTGTTGATTCAACCAAGGCTGTTCATTTGATATTAGAAGTACATGAGGGAGTATGTGGTCTGCACGTGAATGGCCATATGCTGGCGAGGAAAATAATAAGGATGGGTTATTACTGGCTCACTTTAGAAAGTGATTGCATTCAGCATGTCCGAAGTTGTCACAAATGTCAGATCTATGGTGACAAGATTAAAACTCCTCCGAACGAATTGCATCAACTGTCTCAATCATGGCCATTTTTTATATAGGGCATTGATATGATTGGCCTAATTAATCCTAAAGCGTCAAATGGGCATCGGTTTATCCTGGTCTCTATCGATTACTTTTCGAAGTGGATCGAAGCTATGTCTTATACGACAGTGACGGCCCGGGTTGTGGTGAAGTTCATTCGTCGAGACAACATTGCTCGATATGGTGTACCTGAGGCTATAATTACTGATAATAGGTCAAATCTAAATAATAAATTGGTGGATGATCTGTTCAAGGAGTTCAAGATCAAGTATCTGAATTCCTCTCCATATCGTCCGCAGATGAATGGAGCGATTGAAGCAGCCAACAAGAATATCAAGAAGATTTTGGCTAAAACAGTTGAAAACTATCGTGATTGGCATAAGAGATTACCGTTTACACTTATGGCATATCGGACTTCTAATTGGACATCTACAGGGGCAACTCCATATTCTCTTGTGCACGGTATAGAAGCAGTTCTACCTATTGAGGTTGAAATTCCCTCATTACGTATTCTTTCACAGGTACAATTGTCAGAAGCAGATTGGATCCAACAGAGATTAGACCAGTTGAACATGATTGATGAGATAAGGTTTAGAGCTCTATATCACAGCCAGTGCTACCAACAACGAGTTGCTAAATCTTTCAACAAGAAAGTCAAGCCTCGACATTTTCAGGTAGGTGACCTTGTCCTGCGGAAGTTATTGCCGATAGTTCCTCTTGCAGAAGGAAAATTCGCCCCAAATTATGGTGGACCGTACATTGTGAAGAAAGTCCTTCCAGAAGGTGCTTTGATTTTGGCCGAGATGGATGGTCGTGTTTTTTCCAGTCCAGTTAATTCTGATTCTATGAAGAAGTAATACACTTGATTTGTACTCATTCTGACTTTGTTTCTATCAAGTTTCAAATTGAATTTCATGAATCAATTGATATTACTAAATTTTGTTTAAGGAAGACTTTTGATCATACAATTTGTTTCTGCCCTAATGAAGCGATCATATTGCATGAGAGACTTTAAGATGACGAAAGGTAAGCCATTTCCATATACGTCATGAATAATAATCCCCAGTGCGAGTTGAGTAAAAATTCCATGTGGACAAGGTAAAGGATTATCTCACGAAAAGTATGACGACCAAAATGATAAAAGGCATTCATTCCCTCTATCTAAACACTACAGGTTATCATTTGCTTAACCCATTTGAACGGAGTTCCATTTCTTACCCCTATCGGAATAATCTCATACTGGGGCAATTTCTTAGAAAGTTCAAAATGGTTAGAATTTTCTTGCTTTCACTTGCATCAATCTTCAAGTATATTTATTGCATGCAAATTCTGTGTTAGCTCAAGTGCCTTAGATATGACGAAGAGCATTTCTTTCTATATCCCTACACATTATACCCTTTGCATACCTAATTTGAGCGATGAATTCATTTCAACCCAATTGATGATCATTCTTGCGATAAATAAATGAAATCATCTCAAAGCAAGTTCAGAGTGACTTAAGGCAAATGGGAGCTCGAAAGAAAATTTATCAGAAAAGACGCAAAAGAACTCCATTAAATCGAAGTTCTCTCTCTCTCGAAAATCTCTCCAAAAGAAAATCTCTTTGTCTCAAAAAAAAAGAGAGAGAGAAAGAAAAGCTTCAGCAAAAGTTGAGTCGATATACAAGATCATTTTTCAAGGAAAAGACCATTTAAAGGTTCATTTGTGGAGCAATCGCTAGAGATAGATCAGTGGTACCAGTAGCATGGTCGAATGATCACCAATCTCCATATTTATAATACCTCCTTTAATGGAAATAGGCCATTCATTTCAAGCCTACCCGAACCTATGTTATAACCGTTACCGAAGTCTCTTCAGAATAAGGCACTTAAGTTAACGTAGAATGTCAAATGCTTATAAATGTTGCTCAAAGAAGTGCGAACAAAATTTTTCTATCTCGTTTTTGTTGCATTCCTAACTTGTAAATTCGGTGCAGCTGATGATATCAATTCTTTCAATAGCCTCGGCTCGAAGAGTCCCTTTTGCTATGCCATTGACCAAACCCACATTTTAGTCCTTATAAAGACCTCTCATATTGGCCAAATTATACTGATTTTGAGAATATCTGAACCCTTGTCAAGCACGATGAAGAGAGTTTGAGTGATTCTTATACCCGCATCAAAGGTCGGATCAAAAGCCTTTCATAGAGAGTGAGTGAAAAGTCCTTTCTGATTAAAGGTCTCTCGTTTAATGTGATCAAATTGTTAAAATGATGAAATGGTTGTTCTTTTGATAAGTTTCCCAGTGAAGCTTGGTAATGCAAGTTGATTCATGAATTATGTTTTCTCTACCTGTGCGTATGTGTTATTTTAATCTTTTCTCAGGTAAAAATAGGAGCGATGCAATTGGCTCCATCATCTTTATAGCATAAGAAGAATTCAAGTACGTCTACTAACTATTCTTCATTGTTTCTCTCTCCGGAATAGGAGAAGTTATCTCCCTCATATGTTCACCAAGTGGAACAGGTGACATTTGGTGTTACTAAATGGAATACGCGGCACATCCCATTTCATGTTCGCCCAGAAGAACAGGTGGCATAGTTTCTCATTTGGTGTTGCTAAGTGGAGTACGCAGTACACTCCATTTCATATTTGCCCAGTAGAACATACGGCATAGTTTCTCATTTGGTGTTGCTAAGTGGAGTACGCAGCGCACCCCATTTCATGTTCGCCTAGTAGAACAGGTGGCATAGTTTCTCATTTGGTGATATTAAGTGGAGTACGCAATACACCCTATTTTTATGTCTGCCTAGTAGAATAGGCAGCATAATTTTTCATCTTGTGTTCACCCAGTGAAATAGGTGACACAACCAACCTCATGCTCACCCAATGGAAGAGGTGGCATGATCCTTTTCGTGATTGCCCAGTGGTATAGGCAACACGTCCCATTCTTTTTTCATATCATGCGCTATTTCGCATTTGTAGGAAACTACAGGTAACAGATAGGCAATCCTGTACTTTAAGAACCTTACTTCCAGTAGACTAGAAGTTTGGTGTTCGAGGGAATTTAAAGCATTATAAAGTTTTCCTTAACTCGGACGCTTTTTGTGCAATCCGTATGTAAGACTCTTTCACCGCTCCACACGAAGTGAGAAGTCTTAGCATACGTTCCTTATTGTTTGCATATCACGCATCATTGCATTAAAAAAAATCATTCATCATTTTTCATAGTTTAAATTTAGGTCTCAGTCTTTGAGCGAAACCTCTGCAAGCCTTCACTCAAATAGGGGCAGCTGTTGACACCTAAATTTGGCGCATCATTTAGTGTTAATTGCATAGAAAATTAGGGATTAAATTTTTAACCCCTGAACAAAAATATTAAAATTGCATAGCATATATAGTTTAGGTTCATATAGATTAATTGCATTCCGCATCGAATCGACGGTGGTAAGTGAGCCTAAAATTCATCACGTAAATCGAGCTCGAGTACCGAGCAAGACTCGGCTCACTCGGAAGGCAAGGGTCAAAAATCACACGTAAAAAAGGCTTGGTTTTCTCAAGTAATCACAGGATTGTAGTTTCAGAGCTATCACCCTCCGAGTGTTCGCAACCTGTAGCCTTGGATAATTTTTTTTTTGGCCCATAGAATGGCCTCTTCATGGTGATTTTTATGGTCTTGCCAAGTATTCGCAGGTTTGTAGCTTCGGAGCCATCACCCTCTGAGTGTACACAACCTGTAGCTTTGGATGATTTTTTAAGCCTAAAGTATGGTTTCGTTAAAGTTCTTCTAAGTGATTGCAGATTTGTAGCCTCGGAGAATTGACCCTTCACAAGTGATCGCAAATCGTAGCTTCAAAAAACTATTACAAAAGTTCTACTGGCAAGGAGTCACTAGGCAAATCTCAAAGTCCTATTGACAAGGAGTCACTAGGCAATTCTAAGTCCTACTAGTGAGGAATCACTAAGTAATTTCAAAATCCTATTTGATGAGGAGGTACTAGGCAATTTTAAGTCCTACTCGAGGAGGAGTTACTAAGCAATTCCAAGTTCTACTCGTAAGGAGCCACTGGGCAATTTCAAGCCCTACTTACAAGGAGTCCCTAGGCAATCTCAAGTCCTACTGATGAGGAACCACTAGACAAATTTCAAAGTCCTACCGGTGAGAAGCCACTAGGCAATTCCAAGTCCTACTGGCAAGGAGCCACTAGGCAAATTTCAAGTCCTACTGACGAGAAGTCGCTAGGCAATTCCAAGTCCTATTTCACGAGGAGTCATTAGGTAATTTCCAAGTCCTACTGACGAGGAACCACTAGGCAAATTTCAAAGTCCTATTGACGAGGAGCCACTAGGCAAATTTCAAAGTCCTATTGATGAGGAGCCACTAGGCAAATTTTAAGTTCTATTCACGAGGAGTCACTAAGCAAATTCCAAAGTCCTACCGATGAGGAACCACTAGGCAAATTCAAAATTCTCAGGTAAGGAGTCTCAAGTGCTCATGGTTCATGGATTCGTCTTTAAATCACAAAATCAGAATAACCATCATAATCATCACCACCATCAATTCATGCCCTTGAATGAGCAATAAAGAAACTCTTACAAACAGGTAAGTTTCTCTCCCCAATCTTTAAGAACCTTTAAAAAATTGTTCTAAAAAGAGAACTGTTGGATTAGATTACGAATTTCAAAAGCAAGAACCCTAATCAATTGTTGTGAAATTTTCACCTTATTTTGTTTAGTGAGTCGACTGAAAATTCAGGTATCACCTTGTCTTTGAGATCAACCTCTAACGAGCTCAATCTCAAAGAAAGGCAGTTATTGACACCTAATTTTTAGTTCATTTTTTTTGAACATTTTCAAAAATTTTAAAATTAGGTCTAGGAATCTTGGCCAAGTCTAGAAACCTATTTCTAAACCAAAAATAATTGTTTAACCTTTTTCTGCATTTTCCTTAATTTCTTTTAGTCAAAATAGGCGAGAAAATCAAGAAAAATAGTAAATAGAATCATAAAATTCCATAAAAATAGTCATTAGTCTTATTTTAAATCTAATTTCATGAATACTTTGTCAATTTTGAAAAGTCTCAATCGGGTATATGTTTTCCCAAAAATTGGGCAAAATTAAACCTAAATTGAACCAAAAATGAATTTAAATTTTTTCTAGTCATTTTTAAGTCATAGTGCCTTCACAATAATTGATTCTAGGATCTTGAATTGCATAATGGTCAATCCAATTGCACAATTTGACATAAAAATAAAAAATCCCCAAAATTTGATTGAAAATTAAGAATTTTGAACCCAAATTGGGAATCGTGCCCAATATGAAATTGTCAAAATGTGAGACCATCATTTCTAGGATTAATCAGGTGTGGGTAATTCAATTTTGGAATCAATTTTGCCTAATTAGGTCATTAGGACATTAAATTAAACAAAACCCTATTAACCTGAATATAAAAATGAGAAAATCTTTAGGTATAATTATAATAAAAATTGGGGAAAATTATACATTTGGGTTCGGAATATAATGGGAAATTCAATTTTGGGGTTAAATTTGGAAAATTGGGTCAAAATGGGATTGAATTGCCGAATTTAAACCTAACCAGGTCTGCCGGGTCGGTCAGGTCAACCCCGACCCGACCCAAGCAATGCATTTTCTTTGCCCGACTCACCCAACACGTGACAAAACCCAAAAAACCGACTCAAACCCAGAACTTTACCGATCATTTCCAATTAAACCAGCACGTTTTAATCAATTTTTCCAGCTAGAAAATATCCAGCTGGCACCTGTTAACAACCCCAACCAATTGGAATTTTGAGTAGGAAATCGATCAACAAAAAATGAAGAAAAACTGACGGGGAAGAGAGGAAGGTGTTCGACGAAATTCCAGAGAGAGAAAGAGAGAAACCAAGCTAAACCAAAGAGAGAGAATCAGAGAGAGAGGGTTGTAGGTCCTCCCACGAGTGTCCAGCGCCGCCCTAGACGGCAGAGCGCCGGTGAATTGTGAGTTGATCATGACCTTCCCAATACCAATAAAGTCTAGAAAGCCTGATTGCGAAGGCCTGAAACCGAGCATTTTCCGGCGCACTGAGACTTGTTCCGACGAAATCAAGACCACCAGGAGGAAGACCAAGTGTCAAGGAACAACCCTTGGGGTGCGGATCACTTCAACAATTTCGTTTGGTCATCAAACAAACTAGGTAAATCTCGTTCAAGGTCACAGTTTTTCCAAAATTCAAATGTGATTCGGTTCAATCTTGTTGTTCTTGCGATTTTCTTTACAATTTTGTATTCATGGATGTTCATTACTAGTTTCTAATCATTTTTTGTGTCGATTGATTGCATTTTGGGCATAAAAAACACCTAAAACCGAGTCGCCCCATCTATAAACCACCTCGCCGAAGATCGGAAGTTCTCGCCCGAGTGTCGCCATGACCTTAAGTCACTCAAGTCAGTATTTTTTGATCACTTGTTTAATGTTTTGATAATCGTTAGTACCGACTTAGACGGCTAGGGCGGTTAATGTTAGGATTAGTGTTTTGGAAAATCTTTTTTAGGATAGTTAGCAAATTAGGGTTTTAGGACTGAGTTTTAGCTAACCAACAGGTGTTCGGCGGCGATCTAAATAGGTTAGATTGATATTAGAACATGCGAACTTGACGATGGTGCAAGCGGAACGACGAGATAGTCGCCGGAAGGTCGCCGGCGATGAGCTCAAAATCGCGGCCTCTGAAACAATAAACTCATAACAATGCCCACTAGGTGTTCGGGAAAATGCCCCAATGAATAAACTCAAAAGCGATGCCGTTTTGGAGACTATAGCCGCCAGAGGAGGTGACCGGTGACCGGCGCAGGCGACGTTCGATTCGGCCAAGCTAAACCCGATCAAACCGGGCCAGTTCAGTTCGTTCCCCAGCGGGAAAATTCAAATTAAAAAATAATAAATAATAAGAAAATTCGAAAAATTAAAAAAAAAGTAGAAAATTCACAAAAATTTCAAAAAAAATATTTTAGAAAATTCATAAAATTTTTAAAATTATGAAAATACAAATAAAAAATGAAAAAAAATTGGAAAACCAATAAAAAATTGAAAAAATTGGAAAATTCATAAAAATTTTCAGAAAATCATAAAAAATCAATTCTCGGTTTAAAATTTTTCCAAAATTCCAAAATTTTGAAAATTCATAGAATAGTCCAAAATCATTGTGGCTAGCCATGAAAATGAAAATTTAAATTTTTGGAAGTACACAAATGGCATTCAAAAAATAAAAAAATTTTGAAAATCCACAGAATGATTCAAAACCATCGTGGCCAGCCACAAAAAGTAAAATTTGAATTTTCAGAATTGCCCAAGTGACATTTCTAGAAAATCCAAATTCAGGGGTAATAACCCCTAAAAATCCCTAAAATCCTAAAAACGTGTAAATCATGAAATGAATAAGCTATTAGAGCTTTATTAGGGTATAGGTGTTTTGATTAATTTTTGTTTTAGAGACCACTTACGATTGATTGACTTGATTGATTTTGATTGTGCATTTAATACTTCTTTGGCCTTTTCTGCGAGTAGAACGGATAGGATTAACGGGTAAGCCTCGAAAATTCGCATGACACATTAGATATCATATCATTCTTAGGTACTGAAAGGGCATTAGGGATCTCAATATGGGATCAATAACGTAACCAAGTTCCCGTACTTAGAATCTTTGATTTGTAGAATCGTAGTATTTCTGCCGTACCTCGATTAGATTTTTAGTCTATTTACCAAAAAAGGCTAGTGGTGACTCCAAAATCTCAAATTTAGAAATTACCTTCCACGGTCACATGAGGTATGATCTGGGAGAGACCCATATACAGAAATACCTCTTTAGTACGCAAATCTCGAAAAAAAACCCCTAAAAGCGCAGCGCAACATCAAGGAATCGTACAATTCAAAGAATTGCAATCCATGGTGATTCCTTTATATTTTGAAATCGTGTTCTGAAATTATTTACGCATGTTTAGAAAATGATCCATCATTGCATATAAAATTTGAAATTGTTTAACATCATGGTTTTAAATTCAAATAGGAATCTAAATCATCAAATCCTAAGCTTCTTGTTAGCTAAGATAGCTTCTGCCTTTTGGCATTCATCCCATTTCTTGGCTCGAGACTCCCATTCTTCCACATCGATCACAACCTCTTCAAGGACGTAGGGTTCCACTACAGGCATGCTTGGAACGATGTATTCTAGGACATACTCATCTACAGGATCTGGTATCATGCTCAATGGGACATATGGCTCGACATCGATTCGACGTTCATTCTCTATCCATTTGATGTATTCTTTGGAGGCCATGCAAATCTTCATATCTTCTTCCAAGCTCTTTGGCCACTCGATTATTTGTTTAAGTGGGTTATCCAAAGATACGATAATCTTGTGAATTTTGGATTGAAGAGCATTCTTCTCCTTTTCGGGTATAATTCCACTTGAGATGTCAAAAGCGCACTCTTCGAGATTCCATATTGGTAGTACTTGCTAAAGTATCCCAAATTGTCTAATAACCCTTAGAGGGCAATAAGCTGCTCCTCCGCTCAAACCAAGCAATGGTACCATATTTCCCTTTTGGCTCGTGATCTTTGCCTTGCTAATCTTTGGCCAATTAATCCGTCATTGGATTTGATCAGGAGTTAAGACTCTAATGAAGTTGGCCCAATCTAAGAAAGATTGTTTGGGTAATTTACTTTGGATACGAATGTATCGTTCAATTGGATTTATTGCCGAACAAATTTAGCGAATGTTCATAAAATGACACCAAGGTCGAATGTATGAGATAAACCATAATGGCAAAAGACCAGTAGAAGCTCGAAAGATACCCTTCCCATGATTTTGATATGTGTTTAAAAAGATGATGGTTTGGGCAAGAAGCATATTAGAGAAGTCTCATTTAAGACATGCTTGTCTTGCGATCATAGCTACTAAAGGGTCTAATCCTGTTATAGACACGAGGAATAGAATAAAGTCAAAAAAAGCTAGAATGAATACCCGGGCTGAAGTGTTTTCCATTTCCCTAGGAAGTTTTGAAAAGTTGTCCACTAGAAAGGATAATGGAAATCTACCCGTATTTGATTTGATTAGCTTTTTGATTTTGGAAGTTTTGAGGTTAAGGAATTCGACAAAAAGGCTTACAGAATTAAGTCCAACGGATGGCTCTATGACCCTAGGTTTAGAATTAATTCCAATGGCTGCTTGATATTCTTCTAATATTGGTACCAATTCATGTTCTCCAAAATGGAATGTGGTGGTAGAAGCCTCCCAAAAATGTGCTAAAGCTTGGACTAAACTGACTTGATGTTCCACATGCACAAGTTCGAGAAGGTATCCAAGCCTTGCTTGTGTTAGTAGTCTGCCCTAGGAATCAATCAAGATTGATACTTTAATATTAGTTGTGATTAGGTTGTGTCGGAAAATTGACTTTCACTATACTTAGGTATTCATAATATCTTGCTAGAGACCGCTTATGACTTGTGAGTCAAAAAGAGTTTTGAGCATACTGCTATTGTTTAGTAAACCTACGGGGTCGCACACAATAGCAAACGGACTTAATATTTTCTGTACGCCTTGATCTACTTAAGAAGTAGATTTTAATTTATTCTCTTATTTAAATTATCTATGCGGTCGTGCGCGTTATAAGATAACGATTAAACCTACGATTAAATGTGGATGGTTTGGTATGCCCAAATTGCCTGGCCCACTTCTTTTAATTCTATTGGATAATGAGGTTGTATAAATAGATAGAGAATCGTTCTCTGTCTAGGGTTTTTTTGACAGAGTATCGAAAATAAAAAGGCGTTCAAGAAAAGGAACTTTAAGATCTTTTGCTAGCACATGGATCGTTAGAGAATTCCGTTCGTGTGTGTAGATACCAGTAGAGACGCAACACTTAAGGCGCTAATCCAGACATAATCAGCTATCGATTTATCTTCGATCTGCAAAAGGTACGTTTCGAAATTCCTTTTCGATTTCAATATACACATAGATGCTGTCTAGGGCTCTATATTCCGCTGCGTTTTTTTTCGTTGATGAATCCAACAGCTTGGACATAAGTTTGATTGTCCTTGGACATGCCTTTCCACTAAGCAACAAGTTCCTTCCGAGGAATGGGAATTACTTGGATGTCTAGTTTTCCCATTGAGCCTAATCATGCAAAAAGATTTGTCATTAATCACCATGGATTGCGAATCAATCTTAATGCCTCCATTTCAATTATATGTCTTTTTGAGGTAAAACGGAGGTAAAGTACATTTGCATGCCGCAAAAGTAATGCAAATGTCATTTGGAGTCCGTTTAAACCTTAAAAGAGCATATAGTTGAGATTATGAACAAATTCAATGTGTGATGTAAATGCCCATTCTATCGTAGTCCATTTAGACCATAAAGTCCTAAACTATGGTCTGCAACTTCGAACACATTGAAATGAACGAGTAAGCATTTGAATTACTTAAGAAATCCGCTATGGACCTATACATTTCATCTAAAAATAAAAGAATGATCAAATGGAGTATGACGCCCTAATCATGCATTCCAAATAAAAGGGCATTGAGACCAAGCATTGAATGTTATTAAGGTATTTTTTAAGAATGTGCTAACTAACATGCATAATTGTAAAGGAATGAAATAGAATGATACTTGCTTACTATGATATTTTTGTTTGGTTTTAGGTATACCAACCACAAAGATAAGCGAATGCAACTAGTGAAGTTTTGATGCCTAAAAGGGTGGGATATACTAAAGGCTCAAGGTCATCACCTTAATGGACAAAGGATTTCATTCCAATAGGCAATCGGCCTAAAGTAATGGAATATTATTCCACTTCAGTGATCGGTATTGTATTTAAACGATCCTATGGGTAATTTGCCTATAGTTTCACCTAAACACATACCTTATAAGGGTAATCCTAAATGTAGCCAATGTTGGGCCACGGGTGGTGTATGCTAATGGTGTAGTGCTAAAGCAATTTAAAAACATGCGTAGTAATTAATGACCAAATAGCACTTCTAAAATTCATTCACAACACATTCAATCCCAACTCCATCCTACAAAACAAGGGTTAGCAAAGACAACATCCCTTATAATACCCGCCTACAAAACCATTTAATACTATCATTAGCGGGACATACCTAGGATCCTTGCAAGTACAAAACACAAGCATATCGTTCTATCTAGGCCTAAGTCCACTTAGAAAAAGTTCATTTGTCCCTAGTCGAGTCGCCAAGCCTGTCGCACCGTGCTTTTGTTTTTTATTGGGCTTTTGGGATTTGCGCGTAAAGGAGGTATTTCCATATAAAGGTCTCTCTCATACCATACCTCACGTGATAGTATATGTTATTTCTTATTTAGTCTAGGCTTGTGATTTTGGAGTCGCCACTTGTCATTTTTAGTAGGTAGACTAGAAACCTAATCAAGGTACGAGAGAAATACCACGATTATACGAACCAGAGATTTTGAGTACGGGACTTAGTTACGTTATTGATCTCAAATTGAAATCGCTAACGCCCTTTCAGTACCTAAGAACAATATGAAGTCTAACGTGTCATGCGAATTTCTGAGGCTTACCCACTAATCCTATCCGTTCTAATCGTAGGAAAGACCAAACAAGTATTAAATACACAATCAAAGTCAATTAAGTCAATCAATCCTAAGTGATCTCTAAAACGAAAATCAATCAAAAACATTCAAACCCTAATGAAGCTCTAAAAGCTTGTTCATTTCATGATTCACACATTTTTTAAGGTTTTAGGGTTTTTTAAGGTTATAACCCTTGAATTTGGAATTTTCCAAAAAATGCCATTTAGGCACTCCCAAAAATTCAAATTTCACTTTTTGTAGTTGGCCACGATGTTTTTGGACTATTCTATGAATTTTCAAAATTTTTGATTTTTTTCAAAAAAAAATTTAAGTGAAAATTGATTTTTTATGATTTTCCGAAAATTTTTATGAATTTTCCAATTTTCAATTTTTTATTGATTTTCCAAATTTTTTATTTTATTTATTTGTATATTAATTTTTATGAATTTTCTAAATTTTTATTTTTTAAATTTTTTCTAAAATATTTTCGAGTTTCTATATTTTTTTATCTTTTTCTGATTTTTTATTTTTTTATTTAATTTTTCTGAATTTTTATGTGTTTTTTAGATTTTTAATATATTTTTTAAATTTTTGAAAATTTCCCGCTAGGAAAATGAACTGGACCTGCCCGGTTTGACTTGGTTCGGCTTGGTTGAATCAGGCGTCGCCGGTGCCGGTCACCGATCATTGTCTCCGGCGGGCACGACGCCAAAACGACGTTGTTTCACCCCTCTGTTCATTGGGGTATTATGCCAAACAAGTAGTGGGCAAAAATCTGGACTTTATGTTCTTGAGGCCGCCGATTTGGGCCTTTCTCCGGCGACCTTATAGTAACTTTTTGTTGATTCCAATTGATCCATTATACTGTCAATGTGTTCTATTCTTGATCTAACCTACTTAGGACACCGGCGGTCATTCACCGGCCGGTGAAAAACCCTATCAAAAAATCTAACTTGCAACAATTGTAGATTAATACTTCAAAACTTCCAATCTCGATTCTACTCACCCTAACCGTCTAAATTGTTAAAAAAAACATCAAATCCTCAAACATGGTAAGAGACTACTAACTTGAATGGCGGTTTGTCACAAGGTGATGCTCCGGCGAAGCTTAGAATTTTTGGCGAAGTTCAACAACCATGGCCAACTCAGTTTTAATACATTTTTTTATCATTTCAAACGCAAACAAACATACAAAAGGTGATCAAAACAAGTTTTAGTCATCAATATAACAAAATCAGGAGGAAATATGCATAAGCAAACCTAAAACCTATTCTGGAAATTTACAAAAACTGAGGTCATGAATGATTTTTACCTTCTTCGTTCGACAATCAAATAATTTTTCTAAGCCAATTCACTACTATAGGATCCTTCTCCAATATTCAGGCTTCCAATAGATGGTCTTGGCTTTGCTGGAAGGGCTTTGGACACACTAGCGGAGCTCAATTTTCAGTCACCGGCGATCAGGCTTGCACTGATCGTCTCAGATGAGGAAGCTCACTATTTAAGCCAATTTGCTGACGTTTTTCTAGCTAGAAAAACGCTGATCACTCGATCTTTGGAGCCTCAACTCATTCTCTCTCTAGTTTTCTCTTTTTTCCTTCTGTTTCTCTCTCTTATCCCTCTTTGTAATTTCATCGAACACGTTCCCTCTCATGTTCCGGTTTATTTTTCATTTTTGGTGGCTTAATTTTTCTCTCCCAAAGTTCGTTCCACCGACTTCCAATCGGTTAGAATGATTATCTGGTGCCAGCTGGATATTTTCCAACTGGCCAAATCGATTAAAACGCGCTAAATTTCCCACACTAAGTTGGTAAAGTCTCGGGCGCGAGTTGTTTTCCTGGGTTTATTGTGCGTTCTGGCAAGCTGGGTGAAGAAGGCAACCTACTCGGGTCGGGTCGGGTTGACTCGATAGACCCGGGTTGGTCTAAATTTGTCGATGAAGCTCTATTTTGACCCAATTTTCAGAATTAAACCCCAAAATTGAATTCCCCATCACATTCCAAACCCAAATATGTAATTTTCTCCATTTTTGTCATGATTATGTCTAAGATTTTCACATTTTTGTATTCGAGTTAATAGGTTTTTATTCAATTTGATGTCTTAAAGACCTGATTATGCAAAATTGATGCCAAAATTGAATTACCCACATCTGATTAACCCTAGAAATGATGGTCTCATATTTTGACAATTTCATATTGGGCACGATTCCCAATTTGGGTTCAAAATTCTCAATTTTCAATCTAATTTTGGGGATTTTTTATTTTTATGCCAAATTGTGCAATTGGACTGACCATTATGAAATTCAAGGTCCCGGAATCATTTGTTGTGAAGACACTATGACTTGAAAATGACTGAAAAAAAATTAATTGCATTTTTGGTTCAATTCGGGTTTAATTTTGCCCAATTTTGGGAAAAACATATGCTCGATTGAGATTTTTCAAAATTGATGACACATTCAAGAAATTAGATTTAAAATAAGACTAATGACTATTTTTATAGAATTTTCTTATTCCATTTGCTATTTTTCTTGATTTTCTCACTTATTTTGACTAAAAGAAATTAAGGAACAATGCAGAAAAATGATAAAAAAATATTTTTTTGGTTTAGAAATAGGTTTCTAGGCTTGGCCAAGATTTCTAGTACTAATTTTGAAATTTTTGAAAATTTTAAAAAATGAACTAAAAATTAGGTATCAACAATTATTAAGGGCTGCGCTTTTTCCACTCCCAATATAGCTAAGCCACTCCCTTTTTTGTTATTTTGACCATCCTATCCTTATGGGGCCCACTACTTTTGGTACAATTTTACATAATCCTTTTTTGTTATTTGGTCAATTCTGTTTGTTTTGTTTCTTTATTTTTTTTTTTCCATGTGGGTCTCACTTTCTTTTTTCTTTCTTTTCACTCCTCCCACTCCTCTCTCTCAATGCTCTCTTGCGCACTTTCTATGCCTCCCATTCGTTCTTGTTCTTCTTTTTCCTACGAATCTCTTTTGCCTCACAGTTTGCTCTGTAAACTTGAAGGGAGTTTTATAGCTTGCTACCATCAAATGTATTTGCAATTGATCGCCTAGTTCATATTAGAATTGAAAATCATATTTCTTTTGGGTTTTTTTAGTGTTTTCTCTAACGCAGTGTTCCCCATTACTGGAAAAGAAAACCTGTGCTCCTTTTATAGCTATTAACAGCTGAGTTCATGGTTGTTGACAAACATATCTAGTATCAATGGGAAGGCTCCAACAAACTGATTCAATTTGTCATCTATTTAGTGCATGTTCTTGAGAGCTTTTGTCTCTCATATTTCTTGATTTTCTCCTTTATCTAGATACTAATCATGATTTGGTGTTCATTCCATCTTCGAAAATCTAAAGATGCTTGTAGCCGAAACCTGAAGAATGGTATTTTTTGTCGATCTCATTGTCATAGTTAAGAATGAGGTTTTAATGTAATCGACCTAGATATGAAAACCCAAAGTCATAACTTTTTTCTTACAAAACATTCAAATGCAAAGATAAGTTGAAAGCTTTCTGCAAGCCATCGAAAAAAGCACAAAATGAGGAGCAAAATCTTACACCAAAACATCAATTCTAATTACATCAAAATTTCCATAAAACAAATAAAGAAAAGTAACAAGTTTCGTATGCAACTTAACAAAAAATATTGTCCACTCAGTTGCTTGGCTCCCCTGAAGAAAATTCATTATGCCTATATTTCATCACCATGAAATGGTTCTTGAATGTGTGTTTGATCCGAGATCTTCACCTTTCGATTTACATGTCCGACTATTATGACCATAACCTTTACAAGTACACATCTCTTCCCCTTTTCAATAATCTCAAATGCCGAAGGATCACATTTTGTAGAAGTTGCTTCTCCTTTAGTTTTTGAACTAGAAGGACGACCTTTTATGAGATGTAATTTGGGGCTCATATAAGATAGTATCACTTGCTCGAATAAAATGCTCAATTTGCTTTCGAACAATTTCCTTTTTGGATTACTTTGTCTCAAGGAAGAAAGAATTTGACGAGGAGGTATACCGGCCTTAGACATCTCTTTTACCTGCAGAGCTTCAACTTTAGAGAATTGACGACAAGTAGGATGTTCTGATATATCACTTGAAGGATCATGATTATGTGATGCATTCACTACTTTGAGTGATCATGATCCATTCTTCTTTTTATAGCTGCGGACGTCAAAAGGACAGTTAATCAAACGGGATCCGGTCTTTCGTCTTTTACTCGCAACATAAATATTATGTCGATCACGATAACTACCTCCCCTGTCGCACCTAAGAAGAACATATTTGTCTCTCTTTAACCTTTTAATAGAGATGACATAACCTTGAGCAAGAAGATGGCTTTGCACACTTCTCAAAAGATCTTCTCGAGTTCGAAAATTACCAGATAAAGTTTCAAATGAACTTGTTAATATGATCGATTGCTCTTCTCCATTCGCATTTTCATCATCAATAGATGCATTCAAGCAATTTAGGTCCTCTCGAATATTATCTATAGAGAATCAAGTGGATGCCCAATTAAAATAGAAACTCTTTTCTTAGTATTATAATGGCAAACTATCTACACCTACTCATTATAACATAATATTTAATTTCCAACAATGTATGAGTGAGTAAAACAATGGGTTAAACAAGTATAAATGATGAATTCCAACAAATGTATGATTTCGAAATGGTTGTTAAGAAATCAAGTTCAATTCTGCACACAACTATAGTCTAGGGCTAAAAGCAACAGCTACAACACAATTGAAAGAACCAACACAACATTGTAGCACTATGTTCCACGAAATTATTCTATGAAAGCATAATTTTTTTTTCAACACTCTGAACACAACACTGAAAATTGCAATCAAATCAAACCACTAATTCAAATCTGGCTTCATATCATCTAAAAGAACACAACTCACTTATTGCCCTCGACTTTTATGTCTACACATGTTTTCTTTCTCTACACTCTCACACGTGCAAGAAGAGACAAAAATATATAATTTAAAAAAAGGGAAGAGACAGAAGCGGTGCTTCTTAATATCACAAAAAAGAAAAAATATCACCTTCCATGGTGCAAGAAGAGCTTGCGTGCGGAGAAAAGGCACTTGTTGGGGAGATCACCAGTGAGCCCAATGCCGGTGCTGGCGAAAGTGTAGAGGGTGATGGGTTTGGCATCATAGGTAATAAACAAAGGACAGCGGGTTTGTGGAAGAAGAAAGAAGAGGAGGGGGAGGCGTGGAAAGCGTGAAAGAGAGAACAAAGAGATGAGTGGAAAGCGTAAGAAGAAGAAGAAGAAGAAAAGTGAGACCTATATGAACAAAATAAGAAGAAACAAAATAAAAACAATTGACCAAATAATCAAAAAAAGATCATATAAAATTGTACCATAAATAGTGGGCTCCACAAGGGATAAGATGATCAAAACAATAAAAAGGGGAGTGTCTAAGCCATAAAAGGAGTGGAAAAAGCTCGGCTCATTATTAATCATGTTTGTTACATGTCAGATATGAGCATTCGCATATCCATAATAGGTTCATATGTAACCCAAATCTTTCCGAGGAGATCACTTACGATATTGAAGTGGATAATGAAGATGAGAAATAGATCATAAGGGAATAGATCCGTCATGAAGAATCAAAGCCACTCACGTTAAAAAAAACGATCACTATTAATCTGGACAATAAAGAGAATCCTAAAGAGGTTAAGATTGGAAAAAGTCTTCCCTCAGCAGAGGCAAAAAGGATCACAGGTTTGCTCAAGGAATATCAAGATATATTTGTATGGTCCTATGCTGACATGCCAAACCTTGATCCAAGCATAATTGAGCATGCTTTGCCAATTGATCCAAGTAGTCCACCAAAGAAGCAAAAACTGAGGCGAACAAAGCCAAAATTGGTCAAAAAAATAGAAGAAGAAGTGATAAAATTGCTTAAAGTCGGTTTCATTGAAGTAGTACCATATCCAGAATAGGTTGCCAACATAGTACCTGTAATGAAGAAAGATGGTTGAGTACGGGTGTACGTTGATTATCACGACCTAAATAAAGCAAGCCTTAACGATGATTTCTCGCTTCCATATATTGATGTGTTAGTGGATAGCATTGCTGAGTTCGAAATATTTTGCACATTCTTTACTATCACCCGGCCTTCTTTGGGCTAGCAATGCTCCTAATGATTCTTCATGAATTGTTAGATACAGTATTAATGGCACCTTTGGAACAGGTGGCACGAGAACTGGTGAATGCGAAAGATATTGCTTTATTTCCTCAAAGGCCTTTTGACAAACGGTATCCCATTCAACTTTGGCATTCTTCTTTAAGAGCTTGAAGAGAGGTTTAGCCGTCTCGGACAATCGAGATATGAATCTCGCCACATAGTTCAGTCTTCCTAGCAAACTCCAAACTTCTTTGATAGTTGAAGGAGGCTTCAAATCACAAATGGCTTTAACTTTTGATGGGTCAATTTCAATGCCTCGACTACTAACCATAAACCCCAGTAGCTTCCCAAACATTGCCCCAAATACACATTTGTCAGGATTAAGCCTCAGCTTGAATTTTTGAAGTCGATCAAATAATTTCTGCAACACCTGGATGTGATCTTCTCTATGTTTGAATTTGGCAATCATGTCATCTACGTAGACCTCCACTTCCTTATGAATCATATCATGAAATAAGGCGACCATCGCTCTTCGGTACGTTGGCTCAGCATTTTTCAAGTCAAAAGACATTACCTTGTAACAAAAGGTCCCCAATAGAGTAATGAATGAGATCTTATTTTTATCTTCTTCTTTCATCCGAATTTGATTATAACCAGAAAACCCATCCATGAAGGAAAACAGCTCGAATCCCACAGTACTGTCGACCAATACATCAATGTGAGGCAATAGGAAATCATCTTTTGTACTTACTTGATTCAAATCGCGGTAGTCGATACAAACCCTAACTCAACCATCTTTCTTCATGACAAGGATGACATTAGCGATTCAATCAGAATAGTGCAGCACTTCTATGAAGCCCACTCTCAACAATTTCATGACTTCTTCGATTTTCTTGGATAACTGGAGCCTTGTTCTCCTGAGCCTTTGTTTCTTAGGTGAAATATTTGAATCAGTCGGGAGAGCATGCTCTACGATCTCCTTATCTAATCCTGGCATGTCCTCATACGACCAAGCGAACACATCTTGGTATTCCTTTAACAGCTCAATCATCCTCTTAGCCTTAATTTCAGAAAGGCCAACTCCGATTTTAACTTCTCTAACATCCTCTAAATTCCCTAGGTTTATTATGACTGTAGGCTCTATGGTCAATGATTTAGATTCTTCGTGGTGACTACAATCTCGTTCAATGCTTCTATGATCACAGTCCTCCATGCCATCGTCGGACCCGGAGGAATCTCCATCAAGCAAATCCGATTTACAAATACACCTACCATGAATATGTGGAATGCTATGCATGAGATGCCACGAAGAAGGTTAGTAAGTAGACTGGTAAATGCTATTGCAATTGATGATATGCATTTATTTTGAAATCATTTTAAAAGAGTCTTCGTCATAGAAAATGAGAGATCTGTCCTCATATCCTCGAACGCCTCTATCCATAAAGAATTTTGAAAACTAGAAAGCGTGTAGAAGTCCAGGCCTCAAAGCATCATCATCAGATTGGTTTGGGTACTTCCACACATCCTTAATAAAGCACATTCATGATTCTATTAACAGGATAAGGCCGTTTACATGACTCGAGGTCTTGGACCGACGGCTCGTAGTCCAAGATTTTGATTACAAAGGAAAGTAGCAGCTAGACCTAAATAGACTTCCCATGCAAGGGATAAACATAGACTCAAATAAGACAAAACAGGAAAGAAAAGCAGCATCCCTACTTAGAAGGGTTGGTGGTAGAAGCAGAGGGACCGGCCTCTTCTCCTTCCGCGATGACACAAGCAAATACTTCCTCGAACAAATCGACTAGACCAAGGATAGCCTCATCTTCCTGCAGCAGCTTGGGTGGACCTGGGAAGATCTCTTTCAACTCTGGAAGAAGCAAGCCCTTCTGGCCTTCATTTAGTCCAAACAGATTTCCATGACCTTCGCTACCTGTATGAATAGCTAGGCCTTCATAATTGCCACGGCCTTTATTGCCTCCACGGCCCCCGTAACTAGTATAGCCTCCACGGCCACAACGACCTCCGCGATTACCCCGACCTCTGAAATCGCCTCGTCCTCCATGATTATCACAGCCATCGGAATTGCCTCTATGATAACCTAGACCTACCGTTTTATGCCACTTAGAAACCTGAATAGGCTCTTTGATGCCCTGACCATGCAGCCCTAGGTTGGCTTCGGGGACATGACCATTTTCGAGTAACACCCTACTTGACATTATTGAGGGCTTAGCTATTTCTGGATTTCATATAATAGCTCCCACAGACACATGAACCATCGATACTAACTCCAAAGTCTGTTAGCTTGATTCAACCTTGTTCTCAAGCTCTATGTGTGGGATTGCAGTGTCATGAAAAACTTTAAAATTAGTTTCTCTGTGAACAGTTATTAGCTTCCCATCCACAATGAATTTAACCTTCTGGTGTAAGCTCAAGGGCACAGCCCCAACGGTGTGTATCCAAGGTCATCCCAGTAGGAAATTGAATGCCCTAGAAATGTCCAAGACCTGGAAGTTAACCAGAAAAAGAACTGGACCAACCAACAGTTCAAGCTTGACCTCACCAATGACTTCCTTCTTCATATTGTCAAAAGCACGAACGGTAGATTTAGATGATAGAATTTTCTCTTCACTCACTCCCAGACGACGAAGGGTAGCGAGTGGGCAAATGTTTAATGTAGACTCATTGTCAATTAGCACTCTTGCCACCATTCTATCACGACACTTAACTAAAATAAGCAGCGCCTTAGTATGATTGCAACCTTATGGAGGAAAATCTTCATCGGCAAAAGAAATATGATCCTTTAGCAAGATAGACCCAACAAACTCTTCTAATTAGGTGTCGTTGATAGTTTTGGGAACGTGCACTTCATTTATAACCTTGAGTAGTGCATTTTTGTGTTTCTCAAAGGATTTGAAAAGATCCAGAAGTGATATTAGGGACGTTATCTTCCTTAACTAATTAACAACATCAAACTCGCTAGTCTTAACAATTGCTAAGAACTGCTCGGCCTCTTCATTTAAACAGCTTTATTCTCAACCACCTTGGTGGGATCATAACATCGGCCAGAGTGAGTAACAACATTGATGTCATTCACCTTGTAGCTCCAAGGGACCGCTTTAGTATCGTAATTAGGGGCTATCTCTATTATCATGCCTTCCTTGTCCTCGGGTGGGAGTTCGATCATCATCGGTTCCACGACATAATCCTCGATTTCTACAATAGCAAACTCTTCGGACATGAGGTCAATGATTACATGCTCAACGTCTCGTTCATCAGGATCTGATAGGCCTTCTTTGATTGACAAGTCAATGACCACGGGGATGATCATGTTGACCATCTCTTTCTCGGGAAGCGAGTCATCTATACCTCCCCATCCATCAGGAACAACATCCTTGGGATCTATGAAGAAGCTCGATAGGGGTGAATACTTTACAAAATAGTCGAATTTACCACTAGGTTGACCCAGTGTGTCAACCACTTCGCCATTCTCGCGGGCGATCTTCATAAATTCACGATTCCCATCAACATTTCTAGGTTGGGGCTCGTAATCATCACATGAATTGTCTCATTCACTGTCGGTCATCCTTAAATTCTCTGACGCGTCATCATTGGTTGGTTCATTATTCTCCGTAAGCTCAACAGGTGTCTCCTTCGATCCCTTCTTGATCTCATAAAACGAGTCTATAACGGCTACTAAGGGCATCGTAACATCCTTCTTCATACTATAGATTATGCCCATGTCCACCATCCAAGTGATATATTTCAATTTCTCTTCCATCGGGATATCCTCCCCCTCTTTGAAATGTCCCGCCGAAACTAATAGTTCATATTGTTTACGAACATCCACTCTAAATGTTTGCTTACTCTCGTTACCCTTTTCCGTAACCATGTTGACATTCTCAGCATGATTAGGCAATGGATTTTGTTGGATATTAGAGGGCGGATCCTTGAAGGATAAAAGGCCCTTGTCAAGTAAATTCTGAACCTTGTTTTTTAGAGTGAAGCAGTTATCTACATCATGACCCCTCTTGCCTCTATGGAACTCGTAGGACTTCGACAAGTCGAATCCGGGGAATTTTGGAGGATTATTTCAAGGCACTTCTTTGGCTATCATTCCCCTTCTCAATAGCATAGGCAGCAACTTGGATAGAGGCCTAGGCAGGTGAGTGAATTGTCTTAGTGCCTTCTTTTTGAATTCATAATTCCGATACGTCTTGTCTCGGAACACAGATAGTCCTTAAGACGATGAGGCAGGGGGTTTTATCACAACTGGCGCTTGTACATATACGATCTCCACATCCTTTTCTTTTCTATTCAGGAACTTTTGACTAGTCCCTTCGTTCAATCTACCATCATCCATGGCTCCCTCTACCCTTTCTTCGACATCTACCAACTGAGAAAAGGTTAGGCATCCGGAACCCACCAACTTCAAATGGAAATCATTAGGTAAGGCCATAAGAAAGAGATCCAATAGCTTTTTTTCATCGAGCGGAGGACGGACCTGCACAGTGAGAGTATGCCATCTTTGAGCAAAAGCTCTAAAGGACTCACTTCTTTTCTTCTTAGTTCGGGTCAACACTTCACGTGTGGGAGCTATCTTGGTATTGTATTTGTATTACAAGACGAACGCTTCAACTAACTCCTCCCACTTCTCGAACTTCTCAAGCTCCAATAACACATACCATTGCAAAGCAAGCTCCGTCAAACTCTCTTGAAAAGTCTGAATCATTAATGAGACATTCTGGGCATATCTCGCCATCCTGTTCAAATAATACTTCAAGTGGATCTTTAGGTCTCCAGTCCCATCATATTTAGTAAAGTCGGGAATCTTGAACTTCTTAGGAAAGCTCATTTGTGCATATCGCAATAGATCCTCGATCATATGCTCTTCTTATCCCTGCAGCGCATGGAGTTTCTCTTCTATCTTTGCAAACCTTTTGTTGTGCTCTTCTTCAAACGGGCTATGAGGGCTTCGGAAACGGGATCAAGCTCTACTGCTACGGGCGCGACATTCACTGTCTCCTCGACACCATTCCTCCTTATATACCCCTCTTCAGGATCGGGGACAGCTTGTGGCGTGGCTTGGTTAGCATTTGGCGCCATTAACGCGGCTCTAACTTCATTGGCGAACTGTGCAAGCTGAGCAGTTAGCTCATTGATCTTGTTATCAAGCGTGGTGAAACGGGCATTTTGCTCCTCGATGTTCATCCTTACTACTCTTGAGCAGGTGCAAATAGGTGATCGCTACGAAGCCGTAGTTTTGGGACCTGATTTTTTTTCGTAAAATAAACAAAAAGGCCGAAATTAGTATACAGCAAAGTGAGAGAATGGAAATTGCACACCTTTTAATTTTATATTTTCTTATGATGAAACTGAAATAAGAAACCTTTTGCACAAGCCGCACCTCGTGTAAGCAATTTCTTATAAAAATTCCATTGTAAGAATTTATATAATCAAAAGGGAGTAACACATAGTGATTGATTCAAATGCCCATGAAACGTTCCATGCAACCTATAAAAGAGAGAATTTCACTAATTACATCAAAATTTGTGAAAAGAAATCCCTATACACCCACTAAATAGTGAAAAGCATACCTAAACATTTGCTCTAAAAGCTCATGAAAAGAAAAGGCGATATGCATCAATTAAAAGAACGCCCTAGAAGAAACTAATGGAATATGACTAGTCTTGGATATATGGCCTATTCACAGCATGTTGTGGATGCGCTTGTAAGCTTTCTGCCAATGTTCCACCTCAGCCAGGGCTTCGTCCCTTTCTCTTATGATTCGCTCCATTTGAGTCTCCTCGAGGGTTGCGATCACGGGAAATTTTGGGATAGTGATGGCGAGCTCGGGCTCGACACGTCGTGCTATGTATTCCTTCAATGCATGGTGCTTTTTCATGGATCCTTCCAGGTCGGTGGCTCGCTCTACATCCTTCGGTTGGCAGCGGTAAAGTGAGTCAATGATTCGTTTCACCTCGAGTTGGTCTCCCTTGATAACCTAATTGCAAAAATCGAAACGAAATAAACCCGGCTTTAGAGGAGGAGAATTTCTTGAAGTATATAGAATTGACGAGCGACTCTTAAAGGATAATAAGAAGTCGATCCCGTCAAACCTAAGAGTGGAATTAGGTTACCATGGCCGCTTATGAGACATACTTTAGGAAAATGAACCCAAAGGACTTGCCAAAGAATTTGCTTAGGTGTAAGATTCTCGAGGAAGTCCACCCAATTACGAAAGGTCCAAGGACGAAGGAATTTTTTTATCTCTTTAAATTGGGTAAGGGGATTTATGTCCTTACTGACGTGATGAATGGCTAAGTTTCCATCGAACTGTTTCAAGTGAGACACAAACCAGACTTGGAGAATACCTAAGGGGGCTCTAAGGGCCACACGCTAGTCCTTCTTGAAACGATTAAGAGAGATGAACGTTTCAGCAAGGATCACATTGGTAAATCCTTTGAGGACGAGGATCCCATCGATAACATGGATGACCGTGAGGTCCATGGTTTTTTGAGTGAACGGAAAGATGACAAACTCGAAGAAGGCTAGTAAGAAGACTTTAGCGAATTCGGCTCTAGGACTCGAGAGAAAGCTACGGAATCGTTATTCAAGGAAAGCTAGTGGGAGACCCTTGGAGTTTCTATTGAGGAGTGTTCTAATTTCGGGTGGCGGGACCTCTAGGATTTGACTCAAACAAGGGACTGGATCTACGCCTAAAGAAGGATCAACGACACTAAGAGAAGAGACATCGCCTATGATGATTTGAATTTCCTTCAAAGTTGGGGTTAATTCGTGACGATCAAACATAAAGGTTGAGGTTTCGGGGTTCCAAAAGTGGGCTAAGGCCTTGATCAGTGCCACTTGGGGCTCTATATGCAAAAGAGAAAGGAGGTGGCCAATCTTCTTTTTCACGTAGTTCTTCTTGCTTGGGTCGAAAGCATTCCACATGTCTAACAACACTTGCTTCAGGATCGGGAGGATCCGAAGCTCATCGAGGCCCATGATATCTAAGCCTAGGGGCATTTAAATCAATCACTACTTATTACAAAGTAAATTTAAATTCACATGGAAAAGTGGATTGCGATTATTGGACGTGAAGGAGATACAAACCTTTACCCAAGAATGGTGGATATGTCAAGCACAAAAACAAGTCACATGCCGACTTGTGAGGCTCACTAAATGTGGGAGCTCTAAAAGCTAAAGGTCCCCATCTCAAATAGATCAAAAGAGTTTTTCCCATTCCGCACTTACGTCGGACAGTCCTCTTTATCACTATTTAAAAATGGGCGGAACCAAAAATGGATAGCCATAGGTCCTTCCCCGCACGGGTTCCACACTTTTGGCACCTCCTATGGGCTTCCTAAGGTGATCAGGGTTTTAGATTATGGGTTGTGTATGCAAAGTGTAGTGCTAAAGCAAGTATAAAACATGCACATCAATTGATATCAAAACAGCACTTCTATTTTCCATCATATTCACATACGCCCTCACACCAATCTGCAAAACAAACATGTCAATAATCACTCCACCCCTTATAACTCCCAACCTACAACACCATTTAACACAATGTTAGCATACTTACCTTATTCTTCCCGATGCACTGCCATAAGACCACATTAGTTAACAAACAATCACATTTATTAGGCCTAAGTCCTCAAGTTCCCAGTGGAGTCGCCAAACTATCGCAACTTACCCATCCCGCCAAAGATAGGATTTAGGCCAAGAGGTATTTGTCAAGAACCGAGACACTCCCGAGCCTCATACCTCACGAGGCGATAATTTTTTTACGCAATTAATTTGAGTTGCCAGTATCCATAATTAGAGGTCGACTAGAAACCCTAATCGAGACACGGAAGTATCGTCTCAATACATGCAAAAACCAGAGATTCCAAAATTTGTGGACTTGATTACACTAGCGATCTACTAGTGCCCTTTTGGTACCTAAATTTGAATGTTTGCAAACTAACGTACCGGGCAGCTTATCAAAAAAGCTAAAATTCTACCTATCCGTTCTAAAAATAGAAAACAACAATCAATATATTAAAAGTGTGCAACCAGATAATCATAAAGAAAATAAACAATCAACAACCTAGCATCATCTCTAAAAAGAAAATGCAATCACAAACCCTAAGGTAAAGCCCTACTAGCTTATCGGATTTTCTTTTGAGAATTTTTTTAAAGGGTTTTTCTCTTTTTTTTTAAGATTTTAACCTAAAATCTAATGAAATTAAGCCCAAAACTAATTTCTGAACATCTCTTAATTTTCTGATTTTTTTGGAATTTTTCTGAATTTTTTAAATATTTTTGAATTTTTTTAATATTTTTAATATTAATTAATTAATTAATATTGGGATTTATAAACATTTTTGAATTTTTTGGAATTTTAATTTTTAATATTTTTTAATTTTTTAAATATTTTTTTTAATTTTCTGAATTTTGTACTATTTTTTATTTTTTTAAAAAAAAATTCATACTTTTTAATAATTTTTGGATTTTTTTAAACATTTTCGATTTTTTTAAATTTTTTTAAATTTCTTTTCAATTTTTAAATTTTTGAAAAATTTTTGCTAATAAAATAAAGAATCGGATCAGGTCCCCTGACCCAATCCACCCGACTGCTCGACCCCGATTTCCGATCTGCCCAACTTTCAAAATTTTGATTTTTTTATTCTATTTTTTTCTTTTCTTTTTTCTCTCTTTTCCTTTCCTTTTCTCTTTTTTTCTTTGTTTCTTTTTCTTAAACTCCCTCTCAGTCAGATCTCTCGGTTCTCCTCTTCAGTCCATCATCCCCCTAGAAAACCTCCCCTTAAATAGCTCGGTTTCCTCTCTTTTTAACCCCGAGAGAGAAGAGGCTATATGCTCCTCTCGACGTCACGCAGCGGCGCGCCCCTCTACTCCGCACCGTGCCTCTGCATTTTATGTTTCCCGTCCCCTTCGTTGCCGAAAGTGACAGAAGGAGGGAGAAGGAAGCGTCGGGCTGAGCCGAAGAGGAAGGAAGATTGGGCTGGCCCACTCAAGAAAGAAAAAAAACTGGGGCTGGGGCTAGGCTGATTCGGCCCACTTGAACCGGGTCGGATCGGCCCACATTTTTTTTTCACAATTTAAATGAATATTATTCATGTTTTGGGATTAAAAATTAACCTTTAATTTTGTATGTAATTAAACTGAAACATATAGGGAAAAATTAGATGTCAATAGATTCCATTGAGGGTTTTTCTTTTGTTGCTCCCTTTTCTTTATTTCCTTGGGGATGATAAAGAGAAAAGCACATTAGGGAATATCAATGGAAAATTGAATTGGAAATAATACTTCCCTCCACTATTTGATAACTTCATTAGGAATTCTGAAATCACTAACTTGTTCGAATTTTTTTTTGCTTTCTTCTGCAAAACAGAAAAACATGTTCATGAAATGCATGATATGTGTGATATGCATGATATTACATATGTTCTAAAGTAACCCAAATCTCTTCTTGAATGTTTGTCTTCATTTCATGGGTAGAAAATCTTGACAGCATCTGCATTTACAAAATAGGCCAATTCTGTTCCTGCTATATCTACTCAGCTTCTGAAAGCTTCAATTGGGATAGTATCCTTAATGAAGGAATTTTTGCTTCAACAGGTAGCACTGCTTCCATTCCGTAAATCAAGGAAATTAGGGTTGCTCCAATTGATGTTCAAATTGAAGTTCGGTATGCCATTAGAGTAGACGGTAGCCTTTCGTGCCAATCATGATAATTTTCGGCTATCTTGTCCAGTATCTTCTTGATATTTTTATTTGCTGCTTCAACTACTCCATTCATTTGTGAACGATATGAAGATGAGTTCAGATGTCTGATGTGGAAGTATTCAAGTAAATTATCCATAATCTTGTTGTTTAGATTTGAACCATTGTCCGTAATTATTGCTTCTGGAACTCCATACCTAGCAATGATGTCCCGCCTAATAAATTTTGTAACATTCTTGACAGTAACATTCATGTGGGAGTTTGCTTTAATCCATTTAGTGAAATAGTCAATAGCGATTAGGATAAACTGGTGTCCATTTAAGGCCTTGGGGTTGATTGGACCAATCATATCAATGCCCCACACTGAATATGGCCATGGCTCAGATATTTGATGTAGCTCATTTAGCAATGCATTGATTTTGTCTCCATGAACTTGACATTGATGACAACATCTCATGTATTAGATGCAATCTATTTCTATTGTCATCCAATAATATCCTAATCTCATAATCTTTCAGGCTAAAAGATGTCCATTCATGTGCGGTCCACATTTACTTTCATGAATTTCTTTCATGATCCGTTCAGCTTCTGTGGCATCCACACATCTTAGTAGGGTTGAATTACATGATTTCTTATAGAGGATTTGACTACTGAGAAAGAATTTGCTGGCTATCTTTCTTATAAATTTAGTGTCACCTGGTTGGCTTTCTTCGGGAAATTCTTCCGATTGAAGATATCTTTTGATGTCATGATACCATGGTTCATTGTCAAATTTTGCCTGAACCATCATGCAATGAGTTGGTTGTTCAAGAATATTGATTCTCAATAGTTTTATATCCATACCATCTTTTGCTTGTAATAAGGATGACAAAGTTACAAGAGCATCTGCAAAATGATTTTGAGTTCTTGGGAGATAATCGAATGTTACTCTTCAAAGATTTCTATCATTTTTTCTAAGTATCTGTGATAAGGAATTAGCTTGGCATCTCGAGTTTGCCATTCACCAGTTATTTACAATATGATAAGTATAAAATCTCCATATACTTGCAACCTTTTTACCTTCATTGAAAGGGCTAATCGCAAGCCGAGAATGTATGCTTCGTATTCAGCAACGTTTTTTTTTTTTGGTAAAGATATTCAGCAACGTTATTGGTGGTACATGAAAATGCCAGTTTTGCATATACCGGATAGTGTTGGCCTTTTGGGGAGATCAGTACTGCCCTAGTTCCTAATCCAAATAAGTTGATTGCACTACCAAAATATATGGCCCATTTATTATCGACCAATGTCAATATATGATCATCAAGTTGTTCTTCAAGATTGTCAATATTCTGTGAATTTTTTGCCAACATGTCTGCTATTACTTGTCCTTTAATTAAATTTTAGGATGAACTTTTGATGTCGAATTCAAATAACAAGACTTGCCATTTTACTAATTTCCCGACCAAGGAAGATTTCTCAAGAAGGTATTTGATCGGATCATTCTCAATTACTAGCAAAATTTGATGATGAAGGACGTACTGTCTTAATCTGTATAATACTCAAATCAATGCAATGCACGTCTTCTCGACTGTCGGGTAATTCATTTATGATATTATGAACTTCTTGCTCAAGTACTAAATGGTTTGTTCTTTACCATCATTTGGTCTTCTTTGTACAAGTACCACTCCTAACGACTCATAGTGAATCGTCAAATGTAAGATCAATGGAACTTTAGGGATTAGTGATACTAACACTAGCGGGCATACTGGATATTTTTTGATCTTGTCAAAAGATTATTGACATTTCGCATTCCACTTCACTTTGACATTTTTCTTCAATAATTTGAAGAATGGTTTAGCCGTCTCAGAAAGCTGATATATGCAATGGGCAATGTAATTTAATCGCCCAAACAAGCTTCTCACTTCTTAAACCGTAGAAGGGGTCTTTAAGTCATATATTGCCTTGATCTTAGAAGGATCTATTTCGATACCCCCGTTATTGACCACAAATCCTAATAGTTTGCCAAATTTTGCCCCAAATACACACTTGTTAGGGTTCAGTCGCAACTTATACTTTCTAAGTCTTTCAAACAATTTACAAAGCACCTCAACATGATCTTCTCCTTATTTGGATTTTGCAATCATGTCATCCACATATACCTCAATTTCTTTATGCATCACGTCATGGAACAAAGTTACCATTGTCCTTTGATATGTGGCACCGGTATTTTTCAAACCGAAAGGCATCACCTTGTAATAAAATGTGTCTCATGATGTTATGAAGGTCGTCTTCGCCTTATCCTCTTTCTTTATGAGAATTTGATTATATCTTGAAAAATCATCCATGAATGAAAATGTTTTGAATCTAGCAGTGCTATCCATTAATACATCGCTATATAGAAGCGGCAAATCATCCTTAGGGCTTGCTTTACTTAGGTCGCGATAATTAACGCACACCCGTACTCGGCCATCTTTCTTCATTACGGGTACTATATTAGCAACCCATTCTGGATATGGTACTACTTCAATGAAACCGACTTTGAGCAATTTCATCATTTCTTCTTCTATTTTCTTCGCCAAGTCCAGCTTTATTCGCATTAGTTTTTGCTTCTTTGGTGGAATACTTGGGTTAATTGGCAAAGCATGTTCAACTATGCTCGAATCAAAGCTTGACATATCAGCATAAGACCATATGAATATATCTTGATATTCTCTGAGCAAATCTATGATTTTTCTGCTTTTGCTGAGGGAAGACTTTCTCCAATCTTAACTTCCTTGGAATTCTTTTTATCGCCCAAATTAATAGTGATCGTTTTCTCTAATGTGAGTAGTTTTGATTCTTCATGACGAATCCATTCTTTTCTGAATCATTCCTCATCCTTATTATCCACTTCAATATTGCAAGTAATCTCCTTAGAAAGATTTGGGTCACATATGAATCTATTATGGATATACGAATGCTCATGCCTGATATGTAATAAACATGACTAGTAATTGCATACGAAATAAGTAACGCATGTGGTCTTATGAAAAACCTTTTGGAAATTCATTTTGAAACTAATTTTGAAAGAATATAAAGACAAAGCTAGTCCTCATATCAACAGACTTCCTTGCTCTTAAAATCATTTTCGCAATGAGGAGCAATATAGAAACTCAAAGCCTCAAGCCTCACGAATAAGGATAATGTTCATCATAGGTTTGGTTTTGTTTCTACATGTCCTTAACAAAACATTTGACCACTTTTACTATTTTAAAAAATGTGATTACATCTATATTAACACGAATGTAAATTGTAACTAAACTGAAATTGCAAATGAAATCACAAGAAATTTGAAATGGTAATCAACAAATGCAATGGAAAAAAAACTAGTAGCAAAAGTTCAAGAGAATCTTCCTATTCCAATGCATAGGTATCTTCTGCCTCAATTATGATAACGTTGATGGCATTCTCTACGAATAAACCTGGCAAAACAAATTCTTTCTCTACATATAAGTCTTCTTCTTGAAGTAGCTTGGAAGGTCCAAGAAAGTTTCATTGATGTGGATATGATGATAGCGAAGCTCTTTAGCTTTACCCTTCTATGTGGATAGATCAATGATGCGATAACTTCAGCCTCTACAGACTCCATGGTTCTTTCAACTTCGGCCTTGGCCTCCATGGTGATCTTTAGAGCTATCTAGAATATAACCTACTCTGTGTTTCATTCTTGTAGCAAGCAGAGTAATAGGTTCCTTGATCCCTTGGGATTTCTATTCAAGATCATTATCGAGAGTAAATCCATATTGGCATAATACCTTTCCTGACATAATGGATGATTTTGAGAACTCCAGGGATTTTATGATACAACCGGCAGGAATTTGCACCATTGAAATCATTTCAAAGGAATGATAACTTAATTTTTCTTTCACTTTGGGTTCAATATACGGTATTACACTTTCTTTGTAAGTAGTGAAATCTGTTTCCTCGTATATGGTGATCATTTTGCCATTAATGACAAATCTGACTTTCTTATGGAGACTTGAAGGAATGGCACCAGCCATATGAATTCAAGGCCTTTTGAGTAACAAGTTGAAAGTTCCCGGAATATCTACTAATTAGAAGACAATTAGGAAAGGCACAGGGCCTATGTTCACCTCGAGCTTAATATCGCCAATAACTTCTTTCTTCATTCTATTAAACAAACGCACAGTTACCTTAGAAGGTTTAATGAGCTCTTCACTAATCCCCAAGCGATGCAGTGTGCTTAGTGGACACAAATTAAGTGTGGAACCATTATCGATCAGTACCCGTGACACCTCCTTACCTCGACATTTGGCTCGACCTCTTGGAAGTTCAATATGTTCTTGTCGATAAGCTGTTGAACCTTGTACTTTAAAGTAGGACAATTATCTACATCATGTCCCCTTTCTCCCATGTGATAGGTTTGTCTCTCAATACTTCTTTAGCCACCAAATGCCTTTCTAGAAACATTGGTAATAGCTTTAACAGCGATTGAGGCAATAGTGTGTATTTCTTCACGGGCCTTTTATTTGGCTCAAACTGCCTTGGGTATCCAAGTGACATTTGATTGTCTTGGAAATGATGCTTCATGAGTATTTGGGCTAGACACTATAACCACTTCTCAGATGAGTTTTTTTATCTTTTCTCCTGGGGTAAGGCCTTCGTGTCACTGTTTCTTAAGCCTACTTCTCTTTCAACCTCCACTCAATTCTCTCAACCACTTTTACCAACATGGTCAATGTTTGATAGCCTGATACATGAAACTTGTCATAATACTTAGTTGGCAATGATTTTAGAAAGAGCTCAATGAGCTTGTCTTCACTTATGGCAGGCTTTACTTGTGAAGCAACAGCTTTCTATCTCTGAGCATAGGCTCCGAACCCTTCATTCTTTTGTTTCTCGGTTCTGACGAGATCCTCTTTAGTTGGGAGCACTTCAACATTAAACTTGTACTGGCGAAGAAATTCTCCCGCCAAATGATCCCATTCAGTGAAGTCTTCAATGTCGAGGGTTGTGTACCATGTGAGGGCCGCTCCTCTCAAATTATCTTGAAATGTGCTAATAAAAAGTGGCGTATTGTCTGAATATCTCGCCATCTTACGAAGATAACACTTCAAATGGCTTTTGGGATAACCAGTGCCATCATACTTGCTCACGAACTCTGGTTCCTTATAGTTTTCTGGAACAACTACCTTTACATACAGCGAGAACTTGTCAAACCTTTGAAGCTCAAAACCTTGACTTGCTAAGCATTCTTCAATTTTGGCTAATCTCTTGGCCTCTTCTTCATCTTTTGTTTTGGATATCTTCTTGATTTGATTATCCTCTTCCAATTTTACCAACTCAGGCATAGTCTTTAGAGAATTTTCTTAAACCGATTCTTTATTTCTGACTCGATCTCCAATTGGTGTTTCGGTAGCATCTGAAGTTCCCACGTTTGAAGTAGTAGGATAAGATCCTCGAGATGTGAGAATAAAATCCTTCATTTCTACTATCATTGCAACCATTTTGGGTCATTTGGTTCTCGATTTCAGCTAGTCAAGCACAGGTTTCTTCTTCTGCCATTCTAACTTGTAAGCGAGTTCGAGGTATTTTACTTTTCGTTGCTAAACAACATGTTTTGTAAAAAGACCCAATATTAGCATAGCAAAAAGATCATGAAACCCTATATCCTTTTAATTGTATGGTTTTATGAGAATGTCATAGATAAGAAATTTCATACAAGTCTTAACCTTGTATAAAATTCTTCATCAATGTCTTTCTCAAGGAATCATACATTTCAAAGAATTGCAAATAATGGTGATTCCTTTATGTTTTGAAATCATGTTCTGAAATTATCCATGCATGTTTAAAAAATGATCGATCCATCATTGCATATAAAATTTGAAATTGTTTGACATTATGATTTTAAACTCAAATGGGAATCTAAATCATCCAATCCTAGGCTTCTTGCTAGCTAAGTCAGCTTCCGCCTTTTGGTATTCTTCCTATTCCTTGGCTCAAGATTCTCATTCTTCGACATTAATCACGACCTCTTTAGGGACATAGGGTTCCACTCTAGGCATGTTTGAAACAATGTATTCTATGACATATTCATCTATAGGATCTGGTACCACGTTTAACGAGACATATGGGTCGACATCAATTGGACACTTATTTTCTATCCATTTCATGTATTCTTTGGAGGCCATGCAAATCTTCATGTCTTCTTCCAAGCTTTTTAGCCACTCGATTATTTGTTCGAATGAGTTATCCAAAGATAAGATGATCTTGTGAATTTTAGCTTGAAGGCTATTCTTCTCTTCTTCAGGTATAGTTCCACTTGGGATATCAAAGGTGAACTCTTCAGGATTCCGTATCGATGGTACTTGCTGAAGTATCCCAACTTGTCTAATAACCCTTAGAGGGCAATAAACTGCTCCTCCACTCAAACCAAGCAATGGTACCGCATTTCCCTCTCATCTTGTGATCTTTGCCTTGCTAATCTTTAACCAATTAATCCGCCATTGGATTTGATCAAAAGTTAGGGCTCTAATGAAATTGGTCCAATCTAAGAAAGATTGTTTGGGTAATTTGCTTTGAAGACGAATGTATCGTTTAATTAGATTTATCGCCGAACAAATTTTGCGAATGTTCATGAAATGACACCATGGTTGAATGTGTGAGATGAACCATAATGACAAAAGACCAGTAGAAGCTTGAAAGATACTCTTCCCACGATTTTGGTATGTGTTTAAGGAAATGACAGTTTGGGCAAGAAGCATATTAAAGAAGTCTCACTTAAGACATGCTTGTCTTACGATCACAATGACTAGAGGGTCTAATCCCGTTCTGGACACGGGGAATAGAATAAAGCTGAAGAAAGCTAGAATGAATACCCGGACTGAAGTGTTTCCCATTTTCCTAGGAAGTTTTGAAAAGTTGTCTACTATGAAAGATAATAGAAATCTACCCGTATTTGATTTGATTAGCTTTTCAATTTTAGAAGTTTTGAGGTTAAGAAACTCAGCTAGAAGGCTCACGGGATTAAGTCCAATGGGTAGTTCTACGACCCTAGGTTTAGAATTAATTCCAATGGCGGCTTGATATTCTTCTAATGTTGGTACCAATTCATGTTCTCCAAGTTGAAATGTGGTGGTGGAAACTTCCTAAAAATACGCCAAAGCTTGAACTAAACTGACTTGATATTCCACATACATAAGCTCAAGAAGGAATCCAAGCCTTTCTTGGACATAAGTTTGGTTGTCCTTGGACATGCCTTTCCACCAAGCAATGATTTTTTTCCGAGGAATGAGAATTACTTGGATGTCTAGTTTTTCCATTAAGCCTAATCATGCAAAAAGATTTGTTATTAATCATCATGGATTACGAATCGATTTTTAATGCCTCAATTTCAATCATATGTCCTTTTGAGGTAAAACGGAGGTAAAATATACTCGCATGCCTCGAAAGTAATGCAAACGTCATTTTCATTCTGTTTAAACCTTAAAAGAGCATATAGTTGAGATCATGGACAAATTCAATGTGTGATGTAAATGCCCATTTTGTCATACTCCATTTAGACCGTAAAGTCCTAAACTATGATTTACAACTTCGAATACATTGAAATGAACAAATGAGCATTTAAATTACATGGAAAATCCGCCATGGACCTATACATTTGTAAGCCATTCACCAGTTATTTACAATATGATGAGCATCGAATCTCCATATACTTGCAACATTTTTTACCTTCATTGAAAGGGCTAATTGTAAGCAAGAATGCATGCTTCATATTTAGCAACGATATTGGTGCATGAAAATACTAATTTCACAGATACTAGGTAGTATTGGCCTTCTAGGGAGATCAATGCTGCCCCAGTTCCTGATCTAGATAAGTTGATTACACCATCAAAATACATGGTCCATTTATCATCGACCAATGTCAATATGTGATCATCAAGTTGTTCTTCAGGACTGTCAATATGCTGCGAATTTTCTGCCAACATGTCTGTGATTGCTCATCCTTTGACTAACTTTTGGGATAAACTTCTGATGTCGAATTCAAATAACAAGACTTGCCACTCTGCTAATTTCCCGACCAAGGAGGATTTCTCAAGAAGGTACTTAATCGGATCATTCTTAGTCTATAACAAAATTTAATGATGAAGGATGTATTGCCTTAATCTATGTAATATCCAAATCAATGCAACGCATGTCTTCTCAACTGCTGGGTAATTCATTTATGATGTTGTAAACTTCTTACTAAAGTAATAAATGACTTATTCTCTACCATCATTTGGTCTTTTTTATACAAGCACCGCTCCTAACAACTTATAATGAATTGTCAAATATAAGATCAATGGGACTCTAGGAATTGGTGGTATTAACACTGGTGGGCATACCAGATATTCTGTGATCTTGTCAAAGGCTTGTTGACATTCCGCATTCCACTTTACTTTGGCATTTTTCTTCAATAGTTTGAAGAATAGTTTAGCAGTTTGAGAAAGCTAATAGATGAAACGGGCAATGTAGTTTAATCGTCCCAACAAGCTTCTCACTTCTTTTATTGTAGAAGAAATCTTTAAGTCATATATTGCCTTAATCTTGGAAGGAACTATTTCGATGCCCTTGTTACTGATCACAAATCCTAGCAGTTTGCCAGATTTTGCCCCAAATACACACTTGTTGGGATTCAATCATAACTTGTACTTTTTAAGTCTTTCGAACAATTTGCGAAGTACCTCAACATGATCTTCTCCTTGTTTGGATTTTGCAATCATGTCATCCACATATACCTCGATTTCTTTGTACATCATGTCATCGAATAGAGTTAACATTACCTTTTGATATGTGGCACCAGCATTTTTCAAATCAAAAGGCCTTACCTTATAACAAAATATGCCCCATGGTGTTATGAAGGACGTCCTCGCCTTATCCTCTTTCTTCATGAGGATTTGATTATATCGTGAAAAACCATCCATAATGAAAATGTTTCAAACCCAGCAGTGCTATCCACTAATACATCAATACGTGGAAGCGAGAAATCATCCTTAGGGCTTGCTTTATTTAGGTCGCAATAATCAACGCACACCCGTACTCGTCCATCTTTCTTCATTACGGGCACTATGTTGGCAACCCATTACGGATATGACACTATTTTGATGAAACCGATTTTGAGTAATTTCATCACTTCTTCTTCTATTTTTTTCACCAATTTCGACTTTATTCGCCTCAGTATTTGCTTCTTTGGTGGAATACTTAGATCAATTGGCAAAGCATGCTCAACTATGCTTGGATCAAGGCTTGACATGTCAGCATAGGACCATGCGAATATATCTTGATATTCCTTGAGCAAATCTGTGATCTTTTCTACCTCTGCTGAAGGAAGACTTTCTCCAATCTTAACTTCTTTGGGATTCTCTTTATTGCCCAGATTAATAGTTATCGTTTTCTCTAACGTGAGTGGCTTTGATTCTTCATGACTGATCCATTCCCTTTTGATCCATTCCTCATCTTCTTTGTCCACATCAATATCGTAAGTAATCTCCTCGGAACGATTTTCAGTCATGTATAAACCTATTGTGGATATGTGAATGCTCATGCCTGACATGCAACAAACATGATTAGTAATTGACAATGTAAGTAATGCATGTGATCTTATGAAAAAACCTTTTGGAAATTCATTTGGAAATTTGTTTTGAAAAAATATAAAGACAGAGCTAGTCCTTATATCATCAAACTTCCTGGCTCTTAAAATCATTTTCACAATGAGGAGCAATGTAGAAACCCAAAGCCTTAAGCCTCACGAATGAGGATAATGTTCATCATAGGTTTGGTTTTGTTTCTACATGTCATTAACAAAACATTTGACCACTTTTATTGAATTGAAAAATGCGATTACATCTATATAAAAAGGAATGTAAATTGCAACTGAACTGAAATTACAAATGAAATCACAAGAAATTTGAAATTGTAATCAACAAAATGTAATGGGAAAAAGTTTATAGCAAAAGTTCAAAAGGATCTTCCTATTCTAATACGTAGGTATCTTTTGCCTTAGTTATGATAACATTGATGGTATTCTCTTTGAATAAGCTAGGCAAAATATATTCTTCTTTTACATGTAAGTCTTCTTCTTGAAGTAGCTTGGAAGGTCTAGGAAAAGTTTCTTTGATGTGGATCTGATGATAGGGAAGCTCTCTAACTTTACCCTTCCATATGGATAGATTAATGAGGCAATCACCTCGACCACTACAGCCTCCACAGTTCTTTCAACCTCTACCTTGGCCTCCATGGTGGTCCTTAGAGTTTTATGGAATATAACCTACTCCGTGCTTCATTCTTGTAGCGAGAGGAGTAATAGGTTCTTTGATTCCTTAGGATTTCGATCCAAGACTGTTACTGAGAGTAAATCCATACTGGCATAACACCCTTCCAAACATAATGGATGATATTAAAAATTCTAGGGATTTTATGATGCAACCAGCAGGAATTTGCACCATTGATATCATTTCAAAGGAATGATAACTTGGTTCTTCTTTCACTTCGGATTCGACATATGGTATTGCACTCTCTTTGTAGATGGAGAAATCCGTCTCTCCGTGTACGGTGATCATCTTGCCATTGATGATGAACTTGACTTTCTAATGGAGACTTGAATGAATGGCACTAGCCATATGAATCTAAGGTCTTCCGAGTAATAAGTTGAAAGTCCTCAAAATATCCACTATTTGGAAGTCAATTAGAAAAGGCATAGGGCTTATGTTTACCTCGAGCTCGATATCGCCAATAACGTCCTTCTTCATCCCATCAAACAAGTGCATAGTTACCTTAGAAAGTTTGATGAGCTCTTTACTAATCCCCAAGCGATGCAGTATGCTTTATGGACACAAATTAAGTGCGGAACCATTATCGATCAGCACGCATGACACCTCCTTACCTCGGCATTTACCGACAATATACAGGGCTTTATTATGAGATCGCTCTTCAATTGGGAAGTTTTCATCAAAGAGGGCAATTTGGTCTTTTAGAAGAATAGTACCAACAAAGTCTTGCAATTGTACTTCATTAATTGTCTTCGGGACGTGCACTTCATTGAGAAGCTTCATAAGTATGGCTTTCTGAAGTCTTGAAGAGATCCAATAGAGAAATCTGTGCCGGCATCTTTCTTAGCTATTCATTTACCTCAAAATCGCTCGTCTTCATGATCGAAAGCAACTGTTTGACATCTTCTTCGGTTACTCCTTTTTTTCGTGTTCACTTTCCTTCGAGACATTACATCTCCGTGATCGGGTTATGGCATCGATTTCTTTGAGAGAGTTATCTTAAGATACACACTTAGTGTCAAACTTTTATTTTGGAGAGAGAGTGATAATCACGGGTTGTATTTCTTCTTCTTCAATCCTTAACTAATGAATGGAAAGTTAGATAGTGATTGGTGTGATGGGACTTTCCTCCTCCTTATATTTATCCACCTCATCAAGCTTGATTAGAAATGGTGTAGTCATGGATGCCATGCTTCTATTGGCTTCATCAGTATCCATTTCACCCTAACCATCAGATGTGATTGTTTCATTCTCGAATGATCATGGAGGTGTATGTTTGACATGGTAATTATACCAGCCACTCTCTTGACCCATAAAATCAACAACTTCACCTTGTCTTTGTGCTTTCCAAACAAATCGCCTATCACCTCGGCGAGTCTTTTTCTTCTTTTTCTCTTCTCGATCTTCATTCTCCTCGAGATTCAATTGGCTGATTGGGACCTTGTCTATGCCACCCCACCTATCCGGTACAATATCTTCATTTTTGAACACCCATGGTGGCAGAGTATATTTGACACGGTAATTATATTTACCGCTGTCTTGACTGAGTAAGTCTACAGTTTCGCCTTCCCTAGATGATTTCTGGGTGAAACGCCTTTCACCCTAATGGACTTTTTCTTTCTCCTTTTCCTCTTGATATGTTTCATCTTGAAGTATTTCTTTCTTGGGTGGAGCTTTCTCCCCAAGACTTGTTTCATCATCTATACCACCCTAACCACTAGGCACGATTACTTCATTTTTTAATGCCCATGGTGATAGAGTATATTTCATTTGGAAGTTATATTTTTCGGAATCTTCTCCAAGTTGTCTATAATCTCGCCTTTTAGGAGTGCTTCTTGACGAAAGAGAGCATCCCCTAATCAAGAAGCTTTAATCTTGACTTTATATTCATCTTCATCGTCAGACTTGATCACTATCTCTTCATTCTTGATCATGTTTACTGTATTGTGCTCAGGAAGAGGATTCTGACATATATTTGGCTCAAGCTCTTAGAAGTTCAATATCTTCTTGTTAATGAGCTGTTGAACCTTGTACTTTAGAGTGGGACAATTATCTACATCATGTCCCTTTTCTCCCATGTGATAAGTGTAGGTTTTTGATTCATCGTACCAAGAAAATCTTGTAGGATTGTCTTTCAATACTTCCTTAGCCACCAAATGCATTTCTAGAAGTATTGGTAATAGTTTTGACAGGGGTCGAAGCAATGGTGTATATTGCCTTACGGGCATTTTATTTGGCTCGAATTGCGTTGGGTTTTTCCAAGTGACATTTGATTGCTTCGGAAATGATGCTTGATGAGTACTTGGGCTTGACACCATAGCCACTTCTCAGATGGGTTCTTTGTCTTTTTTCCCGAGGTAAGGCCTTCGTGCTGCTGTTTCTTGAGCCTTCTTTTCTTTTGATCCCCATTCAATTCTCTCACCCACTTTTACCATCATGGTGAATGTTTGACGGCCTGATACATGAAGCTTGTCATAATACTCAATTGGCAATGACTTTAGAAAGAGCTCAATGAGTTCGTCTTCACTTATGGCGGGCTTTACTTGTGAGACAACAGCTTTCAATCTCTAAGCATAGGCTCTGAACCCTTCATTCATCCGTTTCTTGGTTTTCACGAGATCCTCTCTAATTGGGAGTACTTCAACATTAAACTTATACTGGCAAAGAAATTCTCCCGCCAAATGATCCCATTTAGTGAAGTCTTTTATGTCTAGGGCTGTGTATCATGCAAGAGCCGCCCCTCTCAAACTATCTTGAAATGTGCTAATAAGAAGTGACGTGTTGTCTTAATATATTGCCATCTTACGGAGATAATACTTCAAATGGCTTTTGGGGCAACCAATGCCATCGTACTTACTCACGAACTCTATCTCCTTATAGTTTTATGGAACAACCACCTTTGTGAACGGCAAGAACTTGTCGAACCTATGAAGCTCATAGCCTTGACTTGCTAAGCATTCTTCAATTTTAGCCAATCTCTTGGCCTCTTATTCATCCTTTGTTTTGGATGTCTTCTTGATTTGATCATCCTTTTCCAAATATACCACCTCAGGCGTAATCTTTGGAGGATTTTCTTGAATCGATTCTTTGTTTCCGATAGGGTCTTCAATGGGTGTTTCAGTAGCATTTAAAGTTCCCATATTAGGAGTAGTAGGATAAGATCCTCAAGATGTGAAGATAAAAGCCTTCATTTCTGCCATCATTGAAATCATTTGGGTCATTTGATTTTCGATTTTAGCTAGTCTAGTATGGGTTTCTTCTTCCGCCATTCTAACTTGTAGGTGAGTCCGAGATCTTTTACCTTCCATTGCTAAACAACCCGCTTCGCCAACAAGACTCGATATCAGCATAGTAAAATGATCATGAAACCCTACATTCTTTTAATTATATGGTTTCATGAGATTGTCCAGGATAAGAAATTTCATACAAGCATTAGCTTTGTATAAAATTCTTTATCAATATCTCTCTCAAGGAATCATACAATTCAAAGAATTGTAATCCATGGTGTTTCTTTACAAAAAAATATTTTGAAACTTCATTAAGCAATTGTTTCAATTTGGAAAATTTTTATTACAATGCTATTCATCGAAATAGGGGAACACTAGCTTAAACAAGTCTAGACTTCACGCTAGCTAAGGTAGCTTCAGCTTCTTCATACTCCTTGACTCGTGTCTCCCATTCTTCCACATCAATTACAACTTCCTTGAGAACATACGGCTCTATACCTGGCATGCTTAGCACAATGTACTCTGGGATGTACGGCTCATCAGAATGAGTAATAACACTCAAAGGTGCATAGGGTTCGACATCAATTGGTCGCTTAGCCTTCAACCACCTTATATACTCATTAGATGCCAAAAAAAGCTTTATTTCTCATTTCAAATCTTCCGGCCATTGTACTATTTGTTTGGTTGATCTTTTCAAGGAATTCACAGTCCCATCAACCCTTGTTCGCAACACTTTACTTTTCTTTTCCGATATAGGTTCTTACGGTATGACTCTTAGTGGGCAATAAGCAGTTCTGCCACTCAATCCTAGTAAAGGACAAAATTACCGTCTTGGGTAGTAATTTGAGCTTTTGTTATCTTCGGTCATTGAATCCTCCATTGAAGCCAGTCGGGAGTTAATGCTCTAATGAAGTTTGCCCACTCATGAAAAGAGTACTTTGGCATTTTGTCTTAGAGTTTCAAATACTTCTCGATAGGGTTAGTAGATGAGTCGATCTCTCGAATGCACATATAACGTTCCTAAGATCGAATATGGGAAATAAACCACACAGAAAGTAACCCAGTTGAAGCTTGCAATACACTTTTTTGCTGATTTTGGAACTTGTTTAATGAAATGATGGTCTCCGCCAAGAGCATATTGGAGAAGTCCTATTTTAGGTAGGCTTGCCTAGCAATTGCCGCAACGAGAAGATTTAATCCCGTCCTTAATGTGGGAAATAAAATGAATCCGAAGAAGGCCAGAAAAACTCGCGGAAGTGTTTCTCGCTTCTTTCGGCATTTTAGGGTAATTGTCCACCAAGTATGATAGAAGAAATCTCTCGGTATTCGACTTAATCAACTTTTCCACTTGAGGGGTCTTCAAGTTTAAAATTTTAGATATAACACTTGTAGGTTTCAATCCAACTGGGGGCTCAACGGTTCTTGACTCGAAATCAATCCCAATGGTTATCTTATATTCTTCTAGTGTAAGTATCATCTCGTGCTCGCCCAATTGAAATGTGGCAGTGGTAACTTCTTAGAAATGGGATAATGCTTGGATTAGACTCACTTGGTGCTCCAGGTTGATGAGCTTGAACAAATACCCGAGCCTTTCCCTTACGTATGTTTTGTTGTCCTTTGTCATGTTTACCCATCATGCCAAAAGCTCCTTCCTTGAAATAGAAATGACTTATATGTCTAGTTTCCCCATTTCGATCTAAAGCATGTAAAAGAAAATGATTATTATTCACCATGAATTACCAATTGATTTTAATGCCCCCATTTCACTTATATGTCCTTTTAAGGTAGGACGGAGGTTAAATACACTTGCATGTCTCGAAAGTAATGCAAGTGTCATTTTGAATCCGTTTAAACCTTAAAAGAGCATATAGTTGAGATCATGGACAAATTCAATGTGTGATGTAAATGCCCATTCTGTCATACTCTATTTAGACCATAAAGTCCTAAACTATGATTTGCAACTTCAAACACATTGAAATGAATGAATAAGCATTTGAATTACATGAGAAATCCGCCATGGACCTGTACATTTCATCTAAAAATGAAAGAATGGTCAAATAGAGTATGATGCCCTAATCATGCATTCTAAAACAAAAAACAAAAGGGCATTTGGCAAATTCACTTCGAATTATGAGGGTCCATGTCGCGACCTAAACCCCGCCAAAGATTGGGTTTAGGCCAAAAGGTATTTGTCGATCGATATGAATAACGATTGGTTCATTTGAAGGGTGAACCAAATGGTTCATTAATCCAATGACTGAGGCACTCCCAAGCCTCATACCTCGCGCGACGAGAATTGTCTAATTTAAGCATTTGATTGGAGTCGCCACTAGCCATGATTAAGGGTCAGCTAGAAACCTTAATCAAGACACGGCAATGTCGTCTTGATACGCGCAAAAACCAGAGATCTTAAAATTCAAGGACTTGATTACACTAGCAATCTAACTAGTACCCTTTCAGTACCTAAACTTGAATGCTTACAAACTAATGTACCAGGCGGCTTATCGAAAAAGCTAATATTCCACCTACCTGTTCTAAAAATAGAAAACAACAATCAATATATTAAAAGTGCGCAATCAAATAATCATAAAGAAAATAAACAACCAGCGACCTAGCATCATCTCTAAAAAGAAAATGCAATTAAAAGCCCTAAAGTAAAACCCTAATGGTTTATCTGATTTTTAAAAAAATTTTAGAGAGCTTTTTTTTTCATTTTTCACTTTTTTTGAGTTTTTTAATCTAAAATCTAGTGAAATTAAGCCCAAAACTAATTTATGAACATTTCCTAATTTTCTGATTTTTTTTGGAATTTTTCCAAATTTTTCTGAATTTTTAAATATTTTTGAATTTTCTGAATTTTTAATTTTTTTAAATATTTTTTATTTAATTAATATTTTTGGGATTTTTAAATATTTTCGAATTTTTTGGAATTTTTAATTTTTTAATATTTTAATTTTTATTAATAAAATAAAGATTCAGGACTAAGTCCCCTGACCCAATCCGCTCGACTGCCCGACCAGGGTTACCAACCCGCCCGAGTTTTCAAATTTTGATTTTTTTTTCTCTTTTTCTTTTCTTTTCTCTTTTTTTGTTTCTTTTTCTTTTTCTATTATTTATTTATTTTTCTTCTTCATCCCGTCCTTCGTGCCCTTCCCAGAGCTCCCCTTCTCCTTCGTATTGTTCTTTACCAACACTTCTTCACCGGAGCCACGCTTGGCCTTCACCGGGAGCGCCCAATGCCAGCCGTCGGCTTGGGCCGCCAGCGCTAACGACGAGCGTTGGCCTAACACCGTCATAGCTAGCCGTCGTCCCAGCGACTTGAAGAAAAACCAGAACTCCCCGCCGGCAACCCCAAAACTGACAATCCGACCATCCCACATTTGGCTTCTCCAATAGACATTTAACTCGCACAAACAAGCATACATTCTCAAAATAAGGCATCAGAAACTAACAAGGTAGGACTTCAACAGCAGCTCCAACTCGCACGTTCGTCCATGGCCGATGTTGAGAAACAACGAAATGTGTCGAAAAATCGAAAGAAAAACACGAAATTAGTCACTATTCAGCACACATAGGCATTAATCAAGCATTAAAAACCAAGCTCTAAGTACCGATTCCACAAAAAATCATTTAGACCCCCATTTTGGCATTTCGTCGAACATATGGGGGCATTTAAAAAATGGGGTCACGGATCCGATTTTGACTAAGTTAACGGTTGATTTTTGATGTATGACATCCATACCATTCTCATTGGGTGTCAAAAAAAATGTTTGCCTTAGTCGACAGGGCTGGGCGACCACTGAATAGGCTCGATGTGCCCAGCACCCGAGAGGTGGGAGAAAGGGAAGCAAAAACCGAGGACCTCAGCTAGTACCAACCTGGTTCACGGCCGACCGGAGAGAGGCATGACGGCTAGACGGGCTCGGCAATGGTTCAAGTGGTCCTCCGGCGAGCAGACGAAACTCAAACCTCTCCGGTTCGCTTCAACTTTCTCTCGATCTCCCCTTTCTCTCTTGAAACTCTCCCCATTTTTTCTCTTCTTCTCTCTCTATTCTCCTCGATTCCTCCTCTTTGCTCCCTTTTAACCGAGGTCGCGACCCCCTTTTTAGGACCACTAGCCATCTTATCCGCACCCCCCTTCGACGTGCGATGATGCTCCCCTGCTGCCAGGCAAATTCCTCTGATGCCCGTTGATGCCGCTTTGCTCTCTGGCTTCGTTGTCACTGGTCCCTGTCGTTGCCGAGAGTGATAGAAGGAGGGAGAAGAAAGCTGGGCTGGGCCAAAGAGGAAAGAAGATTGGGCCGGCCCATGCAGGAAGGAGAAAAGAGGGAAAAAGAACTAGGCCGGGATGATCTGGCCCACTCAAACCGAGTCGGATCAGCTCGGATTTTTTTTTAAGTTAGAAAAATATGTCTAATGAACTCTATTGATGCCAATGCACTTAATGTCTATAAGCCATGTGATTAAATGAAAATTATTCATGTTTAGGGGTCAAAAATTAACCCCTAATTTTATATGTAATTAAAATAAAATGGATATGGAAAAATTAGGTGTCAACAGTCCATATATTGTCAAGAAAGTTGTTCCTGGAGGAGCATTGATTCTTATAGATATTGCAAGAACAGAACTGGCATATCCTGTAAATGCAGATAATGTCAAGATTTTCTACCCATGAAATGAAGACGAACATTCAAGAAAAAATTTGGGTCACTTTAGAATATGTGCATATCATGCATACCGTGCATTTCATGAACATGTTTATCTGTTTTGCAGAAGAAAGCAAAAAAAATTCAAACCAGTTGATAATTTCAGAATTCCTAATGGAGTTATTAAATAGTAGATGGAAGTATCACTTCCAATTCTATTTTTCGTTAATATTCCCTAATGTGCTTTTCTTTTTATCATCCCAGGGAGACAAAGAAAAGGGAGCAATAAAAGAAGAATCCCCAGTGGAATCAAAGCAAAAACATGCAAACAAGAGGGATCTTGCTAAGTTGATCAGAAGATATCCTCAAATCGTGAGAGCATGTTTTAAAGAAGTTGCATTTTTAGGAGAAAAACGAACTTCTTTGTCCCCCAAGCAGAATGACCTTAAATTGAACAAAACAAAATAGATTGTTCTGAAAAGGAAAATACCTCATAAATGTTTCAAATCAAAAGTTTTGAAACATGCATTTTTTTAGAATGCACTAAGCATCAAAATTCCCTAAAAGATATAATTTGAGAAAAGGCTTTGAAAAATTTTGTAGAAAACATTTGGATCAAATCAAATGGAAAGACCTTCAAATGATGAAAGGTAAACCATATCCAAATACGTCCTCTATACACTCAAAGCCAAAATGGAGAAGTGAGTGAGAAAAACTCATTCGAAGGAAATAGGAGATGTTCACAATGATTACATGGATTGAAATGATTAAAGGCAATCATTTCACTATCCCAAACACATGTTTATTCTTTGCAAATAAAATTTGAGTCAAAACAGTAGAGAAGTTTTCCCAAAACAACTCTATTAAGAATCACCCCACATTGGGGCAAATAAGGAGGTTTGTGGATTGACAGCTATGGAGAATAGGATCAAGAAAGATTTTATTACATGCTCTTGCATCAATCTTTCTATGATAACTTCATATGAAGTCATATGGAAGCTCAAGACATCCCAAAAGGAAGAAGAGCACTTCATTTCTTATATCCAGACACATTACCTTTGACAAAACCCAATTGAGCCTGAATACTTATTTCAGAACCAAATTGGTGATCATCTCTTCACACTGGAGCATGAGCATATGATTCACTTTAATAGATAAGAAACAAAAGGGCAAAACACAGAGTTCTTAGGATTCAAAAGATCAAAGACAAAAGAGTATGGGGCATGAAAAAGCAATGTGCCTGGTAAAAGCAAGGCCAAATACCCAAGAAAAATGAGAAAGAAAAGAGAGTTCAAAAGAAAGCTCAAAATAATTAAAAAAAAAAGTCATGACAGAACAAAGTTAAGATCATGAGAGATCATAGATCACAACAAGTGAGAATAAACAAAAGAAAAGAGATTATGATGAACGTTTTGAGGACTCTGATGTTCATAAAAGAAAGATCCCTAGTGAACAAAAGGAAAAATGATGGTGATGCCAAGAAGATTATCAATTTCATAAAAACCCTGAATTCAAACAAATGAGCCTTTTAATCCTACCCGATACTAACAATATAACCTCTCCCCAAAGACTCTTTAGATTGGGATGTTGAGAGTAGAAACATGACTTCATGACAAAAAGTCATCACTCAAAGAAGTGTATGCAATAATATCTTGTCTTGTCCTCGAGGTTCTTAACTTGTAGACTCGAAGTTAGTTGTTACGAAATCCTTTTTCTTGGCCTCAAAATGCCTATCCTTTGAATAGCCATTAACCAAGCCAACATTACAACCTTTTGATAGACCTTATCGGATCAATTGGATTGTATACATTACGAATATCCCAAACACCTAAGGATTGGTTAAGAGAGATAAAATTGAGGGATAAAATTGGTTTGACCTCTGTGTCCATGGCTGCTATAAGTTTTCAAATCAAGTGTCTGTGGCCACGAGACCTTAGGTCTAACTGCCATAGCCACAAGCTCGAAACTCCATCTACATGGCTTCTGAGCTTGAGCTTAAGCATCCATGGCCTTGAGTCGTCGCAACTAGGGCCGCATGGCTACCAGCCCAACAGATGGCAGCCATGGTCAAACGGTTGTGCTCAAGCTCGCGCTCTAGGTTCAAACTCAAGCTTTGCGGCTATGGCGACGGCGAGACTCCGGATTGAGGATCCTTGGCCATAAGTCTTTAGATCTAGCAGCTATCGACGGGATTCCAAACTTGAGCAACCATGACCAGCCATGGCTGCAAGCTTGAAGCTCGAACATGCTCACAACCACGAGCTCAAGCTATGTGGCAATGGACGCTGAGATGTTGGGCTCAAGCTCCATGGCCATGGTGGCGGCAAAAAAGAGAGAAGAAAAGCAAGTGCAGAAGAGAGGTGAGGAGAAAGAACGGAAGAGAGAGGGTTTTTTCTAGCAAGTGGGCCCGCGAGGGACACGTGACGCACAAAGAATGAACTTGTTTTCTGCTGACTTGGTACCACTTGAGATACCCAATATTTTCTCCTAGAGCGATGGCTGTGAATAGAAGAGGGAGAGAGAGAGAAAAGTCAAACATTCGGGAAAATGTTTTCCGGATGTTTCAACGTTCAGCACATGGAAAACAAACCAATCAATTAAAATGTTTTCCATCAATGGAAAAGAGGTCTTCTAAAATAAGGGAAAATGATTTCTGCTTTCTCACCTCTTACTTTCACCCGAACCAAGCACGATTTCCTTCATGTACCTCTTTTAATTATTTTTTCTTATTTTTTTATTTTTTCTTTCTTTTAAAAAAATCAAATTTTTAAATGTTTTTTATTTTTATTTTTCTCTTTTTTTTATTTTTTCCTTTTTTCTTTTCCTTCTTTTTCATTTCCTTAGCTAGTCACCGGCCACGGTGATAGGCCACAGAGTCACGACGAGCTCGTGTAAGGCTAGCAAGCTCGAGCCTTGCAAGTCGCGGCCTAGCGAGCTCACTCACTGTCGACCCGCAAGCTCAAGGCCTCGCGGGAGAGGCTTAGCTCTCCGGAATCTAGCAAGGCTCAAGCTCACCGGTGACTAGTCGCTGGCCATCACCGTGGCTGGGGACTAGCTAAAGAAGAAGGGAACATAGAAAAAAAAGAAAAAGAAAATTAAAACATAATTTAAAAAATTGATTTTAATAAAATAAAAAAATTTAAAAGCAGTGCATGGAGGAAAATCAATTCAAATTTTCCATACCAAAAGGCGGAAAATATTTTCCGGATCTTTTTCAGATTTCAGCCAAATACCGGAAAATTGTATCATTTTCCTAGAAAATGGCTTTCTAGAAAACATTTTTAAAAAAGGTCACATTTTTTGCAAAACGAACAAAACCTTAGTTTTTCAATTTGATTCTAAGTTAATGTCCATGTGTTGAGTTAAAATTATTAGCAGGCATATTATGTAGGAAAATGATTTAGTAATCGTCCTTCGTGGTCAAACCAAATAATGGGCTATTATTCACCATTCATTTTGTAGCGTATTAGCTGATAACCTCCTTTGCCGGTTCACAAAATTTCCTCCTCTGTTAAATTATTGCGCACTCCACCGTTTCATGATCTTACTTATACAGGAAGTTAGTTATGTAATAGTGATAAACACAGACACAGTTTATCGAGTTTTGTTTAAATAAATGAAATATATTACTCTTTCGAAACGATGTTACCGGAAATGAGTCGGGTACTTCACTCGATTAAAATATTCTATATGAAGTGTTAGGACATGTAAATTAATCTCACAAAAAAATAATAAATTCAAATTATTTGGTGTCAGATATCTCATTGATACTCCACTAACTAGCATGACTCGTTTTAAATAAGGGCTCTGATGTTGGGGTACGTTGTACTAATGTGTTGATAGGTGACTCTTATACCATCTCAAATTAGCACAGTCCATTTTATAGCCATACTTGCACACGTGAATCGAAATCTAACATCAGATAAATAGTGTGTGTGTGTGTGTGTGATGTTACTATTCTCATATTAAAGACGTGTGAACTGGCTTGACATGACTATTAAATGGTTTACATTGAGTTCAGCTATTGAATTATTCTGTGTTAATCAGTGTGATCTCTTCCTAGTCGTTTTTAATGTATAACCCAAGACTAGTTGGCATTGCATGAAGAAATGGAAGAACTTAGTGTACACGAGGAATAGAATCTACTTTTCCTTTTACAATGGTGATCAAGTTTTTATTATTACAATAATAATAATTTTCTTTTCATTTAAATGTGATGTCCCTTTTCATGAAGGGAGCTCCATCGTTTTAGCAGCCATTGTCAGCTCCGATCGCTATTCAACTGCATGCCTTTAAGTAGGGGTGTAAACGGTTCGGTTCGGTTCGGTTTTCTTGAAAAACCGAACCGAACCGAACCGTTAAGGGTTCCTCCTTGAACCGAACCAAATAGGAACCGAACCGAATTGGAACCGAATCGATAAGACGATTTGGTTCGGTTTGGTTTTCGGTTTCTTCTTCTTTTTTGTTTTTTTTTTTTTGCTTTTTTATTCATGGCTCGGTTTTCTGTTTTTATGAAAAAAATTAAATGATAATTTTTTGATAATAATATGTATTTATGATAACCCAAGAGATGAATGGAAATGGGTTCTCATAACAATATCTGCAAAAATTGTCCCGGAATAATATTCTCCAACATGATTCAATCCAATATAAGCTCAACAAACAAGTGTTTCAGTCAAGATCCAATATTTGGTAGAAGATGTTAATCGGAAGAAGAAAAAAACACAAAGACTAGATTGTTCGCAACTAATTTCTAAAAGCAAGAAAAACCCCATACGGTAGATGATCTGGAGGAGTTCATCCGTCGACTTTTCATTCTCTCGTGAGCTAATCTAAATCCACAAGTCAAAGGTGGTGTCAGCATCTGAAGTATTTATCAAGATCTAAAGTTTAAGGTGGCCGAATCGCTGTCCTACTTTACCTCAACGTCCTACAAATTCATCTGTCAGCTCAATCCAGTGCATAAATCCATAAAAGAAAGAAAAGAAACACCAGGAACTACGAACCCTCCATTGCAGAACCAGCTCGATGTAGATCAGACACATAAATCAGGACAAATGTATGCAAACCATCTGCTAAAGTGAGTATATACAAGGACATAGTTGATAAATCACAAATCTGATATGCTGACCCAGCAAATGAAGAGGGTGGAGGAGAAGGAGCAATAACCCGAAACCAGTGGAATGGGCGGAACAGGGAAGACAAAACCCAAAATAGAAAACAAAAATCATTTCTTTTTTGATAATTTGCATCTTCCCAGCTAGCCCATCCCAGTAGCTTCAGACAACCCATTCTCCATCTCCATTTCCCCCTTGTCTCCCATCTTCTCGACTCATTTCCAGATCTTTGGTTTCATTCTATTTTATATAACGAGAGAGAGACAGAGACAGAGAGCTTTATCAACACCTACCTAATGTTCTTCGCCGTAGGCATTCGAGGAGACTTCCAGAGCTTTATCAACAGAGACGCGAGCGATGGGGTGGAGGGGGGCGGGGGGCGAATCGATCTCGGCGGAACAGCCACGGACTTCTTGGAGGACGACCTTCTCGAGGCCATTGACGCCCTTGTAGTGATCGACGTACACGGTTCGGTTCTGCGTTTAGGGTTCGAGAGAGATGAGTGTCGTCACCGGCAACAGCGGCGGCGGCGGCGGCGGCGAGTCGACGGGGAGGAAGAAGAAGAAGAGCAGGGACGGCGGCGAGAGGAAGAATGTGGAGGGCCGTGAGGAATGAGGATGGTCTCGCCGAGAGAAAGAGTGTTTATTTCAGTTCGGTTCGATCCGAACTGATCCGAACCGAACTGAAATAAACCGAACCGAAAAAAAAATTGGTTAATTTTGATGATCCGAACCGAAACCGAAACCGAACCGAAATGCACGAAATTTTCGGTTCGGTTCGTATCTCGGTTCGGTTTTTCGGTTCGGTTCTGACACCCCTACCTTTAAGCGTGTCACGCTAGTTTAAGGTCGTGCAAGACTTTTCTACCAGTACAATAAGCCCATGCTTGAGCGATGTGGAATTGGAAATAGATTTGAAATCCAACCCGAACTTAGGATACAAATTTTTAGCAGACGATACAAAGTGAAGTTGGAGTAAAAAGAGAGTAAAATTTTGCGGATTTTCCCAAGTGTTGACACCTAAATTTTAGCACGTCATTTAGTGTAATTTGCATAGAAAATTAGGGATTAAATTTTAACCCCTAAACAAAAATATTTAAATTGCATAATATATAGTTTAGGTTCATTTTAATTCAATTGCATTTTGCATCGGATTGGCGATGGCGAACGAGCTTAAAATTTATCAAATGGGACTCAATTCGCTCGGAAAGTAAGGGCCGGGAAGTCACAAGTTAAACGGGCTCGGTTTATTTTAATTTGAGCTTAATTCAGCCCATTATGTTTAATTAAATAAAAGCTCAAGTTAATTCAGCCCATTTAAATTCAATTAGAGCCTAAGTCCAAGTTTAAGCCCATTAGGACTAGCAAACCCATCTAATTGACCTAGGTTAGCATTAAATAAACATGTTTAGGTAAGAAATTTGGGGGAGAGGACATAATTTTCAAATCTGAAATTTTTGAGAAAACACGTGCGAGAGAGACAAGGAGAGAGGAGGCCGGCGTGCCGTTCACCTCGACACCGCCGCACCGAAAGACCGCCCCTGCTGCCCCTCCGCGTGTTGCCTGCAGCCGGAGCACATCGATCGTTGTCCCTGCCGCCACGTCGGGTCGCTGCATCACCACGCCAACAGCCACCGCCGTGCCAGACCGAAGCCAGCCCTCCGGAGATCACCACCGCGCCACCGCCTCCCGTGTCACCGCCCGTCGGCGAAGCTGTCATCCACGCCGTGCCAACAGCTGCATCGGAGCCGTGAACCACCACCCTGCCAAATGCCCTTGTCGGAGTCCACAGCAACCACCGACACACCGGAGCCTCACCGTCGTCTCTCTTGCCGGCGCCCACAGTCAACCGCCGTGCCGCTGCTTCCCCCTGCTGTCGTCACCACCGCCGTGGGCCTTGCCGATGCAACCATACCGTCGCCTCTACCCGGAACAGCCGCGCTACTGCCGCTGTTCGCTATCGCCGGAACTGAGCCCAGCCATACCACACCGCCAGAACAGTGCCCAGCAGCCTCATTGGTGTTGCCGTGAGCCCCGCCGTGCCATGCTTCGCTGTCTCGTCGCCGGTCATCCCTATCCCGATCCATAAGCTCATCCCAAGACGGTTCAAATTCGGAAGTTATCTGCAAATTAGGTAATGGACATTATTCGATAATTTTCAGAATATTTCAATTTCCTAATTTGCATGTTTTGAAATATTTCTTGAATATCATGCGGATAATTAGATATCTTAGGATAATGTTCGATATATCCGCAATGTTTGGAAATATTCAAAATTAGAAAAATTTCCTAATTTACCAACATATGTAGACGACAATCCAACCTTATCCCTAAGGTACAATACACGGTGATACGGAAAGTCATTATCCTATCCATAATCACTTGAGTATGATAATGATTTTTATCTGTTTTCCAAATTTGAATGATTGACTTTCTATTGATATCTATAACCCTATAGATATGATCGTCAGTTCAATTTTGATGTCTAATCCGAGTTTGAAACAAATTTGGCAGATCGCGTGATTGATTTGAATGTGGTTGCTATCCTTATTTGTTTGATTGCTTTCCTTTTCAAATAAAAAGAAAATTCAAAAAATATCAGTTAGGATTTAAATTAGAATTTTGCATGTTTAGGAATTTTGAATATCTCCTAGAGAATGAGATAATTATCTAATTTAAATTGGGACTTAAGGTGACATGTTTCCTAGTTAAAATTAAGGATTGTTTTAATCTCAATGGATTATTCATGTTATTTAATAATTTCGAATTTTAATGGAAAATCCCACAAAGAAATCGTGTTAGGATAGATTAAGTCATCATAGGTTGCATGTTAATTTAGGCATATTTTTATTCCGAATTTCATCGAAAAATACCAAAAATAATTCATCCGCCCGTCATTAGAAATAGGTCACGTCGTCGCATGACATATAGTTTGCATGTTAGGTTGCATTAATTGCATGTCATTTTTGCATGTCATTGCATATAGATTAGCCTTTATTTAAATAAGCAAAAATCCAAAAAGTGTCTGAATGAATTGCTTGTTAATTAGAAATCATATTAGGATTGTTTATGTGATTTTCTAGCTAACAATGCAGATGCTTGCGTTGCTTCGAGGTAAGTAATTCTTCCAAACTGACAATTTATTTAACGCTTTCCTGGGTTGGTTTGTAGGAATAAAACATATCTCCCTATGTTTTATTTAAGTTTCTAATCAACCTACCACAAAATGATTAATGGCGACTCCAAGCATGAAAACATTTGCATGTTAAAGATTTAAACCCTAAGTTGCGAATTGGTAGAGCTTGGGAGGGCCCGAGTTAAGATTAGTCTTAATAATCCATTAGCTCGAAAAGTGAAAATTTTTTAGGTCGCGACAATAAGAAAGAAATTTATGAAAAGAGAGGTCACACTCAGTGAGAATTGACTGAGTATTCAGACTTTCAACGCCTTTTTTCATTTAGTAGCGTTTGCCTAATAGGACTATCAATCGCAGAGAGAAATTAGGTCTAGAAGGAACCCCCAGACAACATTAATCTTTAATTGAGATATGCAAAAGCCAAACAACAATTATCAAATCGTTAAATAAACTATAATAATGTCATACAATTGGTAATGTATTTCCAAGTCTTAAAATAAATCTTGTAGTCAAAAGCAGCCCCAAAAAAATACCATATTCATAACTTCAACATGATTGTTTACCTTTTTGAGTGGTTTCCCATTCCTTAGAAAAGAGAAGCGTGGACCACAATGCACCTTCGTCAACTTGAATCACGGCGGCCATTATGCTAGATTAGTCCTATTACGTATATCTTTATGCATCTTTGTTGGCTGAATAAGCGAAGGACTACGAACTTCTGGTTTTGTACTATGCACTGATCACTTACAGTTATAGCAAAATGTTTCAGATTTACAAATGAAGTGGTTTGAGCCTTTGTAAGTTTTTTAGACCACTGGATTTTCACAGCAGGTTTAGTATATGAAGCTATCTACAATCATGCAGGCCTTTTTGAATCCCATAAGAATACAGAGTATTACAAGTCTCGAAGTGGTTTGAGATATGACGCTGCCATTTAACATCATCAATCTCCTTGCATTTACGTTAGGTATTTTCGAAATATATATGTGCCTAGAAAGAAGAACCTAATGTATGGTATTTGATAAACAAAGTCACTAGGATGGTCAGGATGGCCTCCCCCGCCATTCATGGTTTTGATTTCTTTTTTCAATTAGAAGTTTAGACAAATCTCCGCTGAGGAACTTATTTCTCGAGAGAAGTCTCAGAAAGTGATATGCAGTTGGCTACAGGTACATCGAGTTGGATATGTTCACTCCCGCAGTGGAACGGGGGCTTTCCGCTCACTAGAATTATTAGCCGAATGTCCCTTCAGCAGATTCTGGCACGAGCAGTCGGGGAAGATGTTGTCTTAAATGACAGTAACGTGGTTGACTTTGAGGATGATGGCACGATGGTAAATTTGACCACTGAGGCTTTCGAGAGTATTTCTTCACCAACTGGTTTCAAGATAATCTTGTTGGTTGTTTCTCTGCTTCATTTGACATTCCTCGTCATGTCATTCTTATTATCTCGATTGAAGGTCGCCATCATTCTAGAGAATGGGCAGCGTTTCAAAGGTGATCTCCTGGTTGGAGCCGACGGTATATGGTCGAAGGCACTATGTTGTTCTCTGCCCTTTTCATATAGAAGAGAAAATGTTTGCTCAATGAGGGAGTGAAAAGTTTTTCGGAGCAACTTATCGTCCTTACTTGATGAAAGAAAATCCTAACAAGCACTGAATTAGATGTCCAAACAAAATGCATCATCCTATTCATTATAGGCAAGTAAGGAAGTTTTAGGCCTAAGAATTATATGCAATATCACCTATTCATTCTAGTTCCTTCCATCATTAAAAGAAAAGTGAAAAGATGATCACAAAATCATTGTCCGTGAAACATATGGCTGCAAAGTCACTATTCCTATCCTGTCATCCTTTTTATTTTGGTCGGGGGGGGGGGGGGGGGTGGCGGGTCGGGTATCGGGTATCCTGTCATCCTGAGAGGTCTTTATTTTCTTTGAGAGTAGGTGAGGAAAATATTATTTGGGCCAAAGGATGCCACCTATTCAGGTTATACTTGTTACACTGGCATTACAGATTTTGTACCGGCTGACATTGGGACCGTCGGGTAAGTATGTAAAGCCTTTTGCTCCTGTCAGTGTCAGGTTCATCGATTAGCTCGAATGACATGAAATTAAAGGGAAGTTAATCATGTCCTGGTATATGTTTCGATCATCAAGTCTATCACAAATCGAGTTATTCTTGCTCTGAAGGTTACGAACATTTCTGGGACATGAGCAATACTTTGCGCCTTCATATGTTGGCGCTGGAAAGATGCAGTGGTACGCATTTCACAAGGAACCACCCGGTGGTGTGGATGGTCCAAATGGTACATTTCCTGCTTTCACTTAAAGGTTCCGAGTTCATTCTGATCGTGCTTGTCATATTTCAGAACTGCTCTACGCTTTCCATGGTTTCTGTGGAGGTTATCCTTTATAATCCACCTAAATTCCACTGAGCTGGGGTAATTGGTTCGCACTAGCCTGTCATTATCTCAATGACTTACAGGTTTTTTTTGTTTCAATCCTTTATGAAGAAGCACTATTTACTAGAGCTATATTTGTCATCATTAGTTTCATGGCTTGGACGACGTTGTTGTGACCAGCAGCAGTGGATTCGATCCAATCTAGTAATAACCCGCTCCCGTATGTAATGCCGAGTATTTATTTACTTGAAATAACCATATCTCCTTTCATGTGACGATTCCGCAGGTAAAAAAGAAAGGCTCCTGAAAATATTTGAAGGTTCGTGTGATAATGTGATAGATCTAATACTTGCCACGGACGAAGAGGCAATTCTTCGACGTGACATATGACCGGACACCGGTTTTTACATGGGGAAAGGGTCGTGTGACTTTGCTTGGGGATTCCATACACGCTATGCAGCCAACTATGGGGCAAGGAGGATGCATGGCCATTGAAGTATGTACCCAAAATTCGAGTGTTAAGAAGTTCCAAGTCAAGAAGACTATGTCGCTTGTTTTTACATGTTTATGCTTGGCTGGTTCGAGATATATCCTGATCTTTTCTTTTTTGATGTTTCAGTATATTTGTAGTAAGTTTATGTTTTCCTTTTTATGATCTGCTCTTTAGATTGTATGTGATCTGGTAAACATGCTTGGTCAATAGGCGTGTTATAATTTGCATGTTTTGGTCTGCTTCATTCTTTCCATTTGAGCATCTTTTAAACATAATGAAGTTTGTACTCAATGCTCAATTCAGATGGGAAAAATTACCAAAATAGTCATAAACCTATTACAATTGTGCCAATTCAGTCCTAAACCTTTTTTTTGCGCCAATTCAATCCTAAACCTTTTGCATTTATACTAATTCAGTCCATCCAGTCAATTTTGGCCAGGCGACACTGACGTGGACATCGGTTGGCCAAGCAACGCTGACGTGGCAATCTTTTAATATTATTACTTTTTTCGATTTTTTTTATTTTTTCTTTTCTTTTTCTTCATCTTCATCTTCAACCTTTGGTTGGCCAGAGGTGGAAGCCGGCAAGGTCGGCCCCACTGGCTGTTGGCAAGGCTCAACCACGCCGATGTTGGGTGAGGTCGACCTCACCAGTTGCCGGCAAGTTTGAGCCTCGCTAGATCTAGTGAGGGCTCAGCCCCGTCGGTAACTGGCGAGGTCGGCTTCGTCCTCCCCTGGTGAGATTTGATCTCGCAATTGCTGGGCGAGACCGACCTTGCCAGTTGCAAGCGAGTTCAAGTCTTGCCAAATCTGGCGAGAGGTCATCCTTGCCATCGCTAGTAAGGCTTGATCCCACCAACAACTAGCGAGGTTAGCCTCGCCCACCTCTGGTGAGGCTCGACCTTACCAACGTAGGCGAGTTCGAGCCCTCGCCAGAGCAACGGCAAGGACGACCCCTCGCCAGATTTGGTAAGGCTTGAACTCGCCGGCAACTAGTGAGGGCTCGTCCTCACCGTCGCTGGCAAGGCCTAGCAACGACGAGGTCAACCTCGCCCAAGGCCGCTGAGGTTGGGACTCGCCGGCCAAAGGGTAAAGATGAAGATGAAGGAAACAAAAATAAAAGAAAAAATAAATAAATAAAATAATATTAAAAAATTGCCACGTTACCGTCGGCCGGCTGGTCAACGTCCACATCAACCCTGGCCGGCCAAAATTAACCGGATGGACTGAATTGGTATAAATGCAAAAGGTTTAGAACTAAATTGACACAATTATAATAGGTTTAGGAATACTTTGGTAATTTTCCCGTTCAAATGCTTGAATATGGCCGTTGAAATGAAGCCAGTAATTGCTTTCTCATTTGCACAGGATAGTTACCAACTCTCCCTGGAGCTTGAGAAGGTATGGAAAAATAGCGTTAAATTTGGGACCCCAATCTATGTGGTTGATACTCTGAAGAGGTAATTGATTATTTATTAGCATCTTTGTTGCATAATGCCCAGAAGGTTAAGTTCCGTGGATACAATGTTTTGTGTCAGATTTTTGCTCTCTTTGGATCTATCTTCTATGACAAATGGGACGATTTTTCCCTTTGGTTCTGAAACCTGTTGACTTATCAGCAACAATGCTCTGCTATTTGATACACAATACAAAGCATGGATGTTCGATCAGACTCTTGACACAATTATGCTCTATAGTGCAAGCAAGCAACCACCCCCGAATAAGCACACATATTATCATAGATCTAACTTCTTCGAACACCGTCTTTCTTCTTCTAGGACCCTAGCAGTGACATAAGTCTAGTTTCTGCAGTTAGTGCACGTTAGGAGACATATTTGGTACTCTTTATCTTTTTCGTGGTAAGCTTGATCAAAGTTTCAATCTGTCAGTCGACTTAGATTCTAATTGCAATCTGAATTTCCCCCAGCTACGGGAAAGCCAGACGGCTGAGAGTTGCTGCCATCCATGGAACGGCAAGAATGGCTACATTGATTGCCTCACCATACAAAGCTTATTTAGGTGTGGGACTTCGTCCACTCTCAGTAGGTACTTGTCAAAGAATCAGGCCATAAAAGCAAAATCATGTTGAGATCGTCCTTCATTCATTGATTCTCGATATATTTCTGATGAAGTTTCGGATACCACATCCTGGAATAGTTGGTGGGAGATTCTTTATAGCAATCGCATTGCCGTTGATGCTCAAATGGGTGTTGGGTGGTAACAGGTCAATCTTAGGAACACTGGCTTTGCTTTCCTTTACAATGATCCTGCAACTACATAAAACTCGTGACAAAGTACATCAGTTGTTTTTTTAAAAGTATTTGGACTGAATCTGGGGAGTATGGTTTTTGACAGCTCGAAACTCGAGGGAAGGGAACCCTGTTGCAGACTCTCAGACAAAGTATGATCCCTGCATTCCTGTAAATTATCTTGGGAATTTAAAATGTATAGCTGGTTCAGTCCATTGTAAATATTTGATAAAATCATCAATGTCGAAGCTAATGCATATAAAATCCAGGTGACAAAAGGCAAGTGATCAGTTGAGAAGATGGTTCGAAGACAATGATGCGCTCGAGTGTCCTATGAACGGGGCATACGTATTTGAGCCTTGCGTTTAATAGTTCAGTTCCCATCATATTTATTCTTTATCACCGCAAGTCACTCTTTTTCACGCGTTTGTCATGTATTTTGCACTTTGCAGATGGATTCTTTTACCTTCTGGAAACAAGACTAGTCCACAGCAACCTATTTGTTTAAGTAGAGATGAAAGCACCAGCTGCATAATTGGGTACAGACTTGTTTAGTGTCCTTGGGCTCTTCGAGTTATTGTGCAGCACAGAGGTGGCATAGTACCGAGTCAGCTCCCCGCAAGTTGGCAAATTGCTCTCAAAAAGCAATTTCATGCTGCATCTTATCTTAACATTGTAGTACAACCTTGCATGTTAGAAGAAAACACTTCGAATGTTTGTTATGAGGTAGGGCTCTTTAGTTAATTGACAAATCGAAAGCAATGTGCCCTTGGCATCGCTGTCCGTTAGCTTCATGACGCCGGCCTTTCGTATTCTTGCTAATAATAACTTCCTGGGCTTGCAGGAGAGAACTAAGCGATGATCTTCTTGGAGTTCCGGTGACAATACCTTTGCCACAGGTGAATGTTCATTTCATTCTAGTTTCTTTCGTACCTTTCCACTTCGCTTTGTCGGAGTTACATGGCATTCTTGTCTCAGATTTCAAAGGTACATGCTCAAATCAACTATAAGGATGGTGCCTTTTTCGTCACCGATCTGGGGAGCAAACACGGTACCTGGTCACCAAGTAAGCAGCATGGAAAAGGGTCTTCTTTGTTTCCTGTTCTCCTATCGTTTACCAAGTCTTAATTATAGGATGTAATGAGATCGCTTTTGCAGTAATGCGGGGCGTCGGTATCGCACAACTCCGAATTTCCTGGCTAGGGTTCATCCCTCAGACATCATCGAGTTTGTTTCAGAGAAGAGGGTCGGTATTCCGTCCGTTGTAAAGTCCGTGTCGTAATTGCCAAACTACAGATAGCTTCCATACGTCTTGTCTATCAGAGTTTACTGATTCTCCTCTTTTCTCGGCTTTGATAACAAAACCAACTATGCAAATCTGTCATTGCTTACTGCAGGCGATGTATCCCGTGAAAGTCGTGAGGTCTCCTTCAAAAATTCCAGGGGCCGAAAGAAGAGGAATGCTCCAAGCAGCACGATAAGCAGAAGCTCGACATTCGATTTGTACATTGATTAATTCAAAACACATCAGAGAATCAAAGCGACACAGACTGTTAAAATTTCTCCCATTGCTTATATATAGGGTTTATATGTTCTTTATGTATATACGATCTTCCTCTATCTATTAACTCAACCTTTTGAATTGAAACTTTTTAATATGGTATCAAAGTTTCGTTCTAAACAACTTATTTGAGTGTGCAGCCCCACATTCGTAAAATTCCACGTCATTCATAATTCGGCTTGCACATGAGAGGGGTGTTAAAGTATTCCACATTACCTGACTTCGGGGTTTATATGCTTTTTATATATATGTGGTCTCTCTCCATTTATCAGTTTAAGTTTTTTTTTGTTGAAATTTCTAATAGGGATGTGTAAATGGATCTCCAGGATTTCCAACACATATTGAATTTCTCACATGAGGACATATATAAATGAAGAAACCAAAAAAATTGTATGTTACTCTCTTTTATTGGATAATTATCCAATTAGTCTTCAAATTATTGTGTGGGTGCCAATTTCATTCTAAATTTTTTTGCAAACTTCTAATATAGTCATTACGGCCCATTGCCTCTGGAATTGCTGATGCAGTATCCAGTTATCACCAGTTGTCCTACTTGACACGATAACGTTGATGACTTGTGGATCGCAATAGAGCAATTTCCAATGCAATTGGTTGAGGAGTACATTGAAATTTTGCGTAAAAGTTTAGGATACATTGGCAAAATTGGAAAATTTATGAATGAATTAGTATCCGCATAATACATTTAGGACTAATTGGGTAATAATCTCTCTTTTTAACCATTCAGTAGTTATCTAAACAATCCAATAGAACTTATTTTGGATGATATTTTCCATATATCAACGGTAATTAGATTAAAATTCTTCAATCACGTATTTGTTTACCGACCATTATCATCACCATCATTGTTTGTTGTTCTTTTAACATGAGATATTTCAATGAACACGAAATAATGGTGCTTAGTTTGATGAATATTTGATAATTTGTATGCTGACACAAGGTATTCAATGAGCTATATTGTTTACCTAGGAAAGAGAGCAATAGAAAACATTTGAACAATGAAAGATCAGACAAATTTGCAATGTAAACTTAGAAATATATTGGTGTATACGCAATAGGAGATTAAGATTAACCTTATTATTGTTATCTAGCAATATCAACTAGAGGGGGTGAATAAGTGATTTTAAAACAACTTGTAATTTTAATGCGGAAGCAAGATAATCAAGTTGAATATTATCAAAATCAAGTGAATTAAGAGCGTGAATATTGACAGTGATACGATACTATTCACAAGTGTGCAAACTTCTAAAAAATAATGAGCAAGAGTTGAGAGAGAAGAAATTGTGCATATAATTTAAAGTGGTTTGGCTTACAATAAGCCTACATCCACTCTCCCACGCTGATAACCTATTGGCTAAATTTCACTAATCAATCAATAAGAGGTTACAAAAGTGATTGATGATACTCAGATTTGTGATAGGTCTCACTATACCACTTAAACACTCTTTTAATGCCTCTCAAGAAGTACAATTTGTCGCTTAGAAAGATAAGTATGTAAGATCGAAGTTCTCTTGCACTTTGAAATTTTTTATTCTGGACCTCTCTTTTCTCTTTGGTAACTTTGTCTGCTTTTTCAATTTTCCATTGGACAATTTTCAAAGGATCACTCTCCAATCAACTTGTTAGATGAGATTACATAATGAAGATTAAGTAGTCGTTGAAAGATAAGATCATAATCTTCGCTAATTTGATCACTCATACAAACAAATCTTGGTTTCCGTAAATTAAGTTTTTCAATTAAGAAAGATAGCTTGCCTTTGGAGTGATTGCCAATCAATCAAATCCAGGTGGATGTTAAGCCCCTGCAGGAGTCCCACATCACTTGGGAGAAGCCAAGCCCCTCCATTTAAAAGCCTTAGGGGTTGCCCTCACCTCACGAAAGCTCTTTTGGAAATGAGAACCTTAGTGTTTGTATCATAGCCATTTATCATTGAGACCGGGCCAAGATCACCATTCTATAAAGAGTTATCACTCATGGTAGAAGGTAGCAAAACAATTTTTAACATTGAAGGTCAATCATTTATTTCTATATAGGATATTTGAGCCATATCACTAATATATCAAATGATATTTTGCATCTGGATAAATTTCCAAGAGTAGATTTTGCAATATGTTGATATTCAACTTTAGCATAGAGTCTAAAGAATTCAAATGCTCTAATGATATCCACACATAAGCTTAGCTGATATCCACACCATTGCTCTGATGATATTTCTTCAATGATCATGATAATATCCGCGAAGTAATTTTCTTAAGCTTCAGCCATGATATTTAGGGTTGACACAAAACTTCTCCTCACAATTAGCTCCCAGAAGAATTACTTTAAAGCATTTATCAGACTCAAAATAAATAATAAAAAGATTTTGTCAACTTTAAAATACACAATGAGGTTTTCTGCACAATTATTTTGTCTAATATAATAGTTACACTCAAAAATAGTATTTAAAATTATTGTCGTGTGATTGCTTTAGTGGAAAAAATATGACAATACCAAATGCTTTTTTCATTTTATGATTTTTTAAAGAAATAATTATTTATACACGACTCTCTCTCTCTCTCTCTCTCTCTCTCTCTCTCTCTCTCTCTCTCTCTCTCTCCTGTCATTTTTTTATTTTTAATAAGGAAACAGATGCCTTTTGGAGAAACTATTGTAGTTAAATAACATGTTATAGATCAATTCCTAATGAGGTTTGTTGGTTGTAGGAATAATGACACAAACGATCTCTTAACTTTGGCCTAATATATAATGTGGTCCATAAAATTTTAATTTTTTTACTGTGATCTCTAAACTTTAGCCTAATATTCAATGTGTTTCATGAACTTTTAATATATTCAATATCGTCCATGGACTTCTGATACATGTTCATGTAATCCCTGCACTTTATGAATATTAGGCTAAAGTTTAGGGATCACATTAAGAAAATTAAAAGTTCATGGAGCACATCGCACATTGGGTCAAACTTTAGAGACTATTTATGTCATTTTCCGTTAATTATATATGTGCTGAGTGCTGAGTTGATATTGTTGCCTCTGTCGTTGCAGATACTGATAGAAGGTGAAAAAAGGGTGTGGTCTGATGGTTTTGAGTCGTATTTGGGCTGTGTTAGAGGTTATTGGGCCAATGGGTCACATTTTTTGGGCCATTTCTTGGGCAATCGGGACATTTTGTTTGGTCTTTGGATCATTGTGGGGGTCTTCTTGTGGACTGTATGAGAGATGGGAACATGTCGTGGACCTTGTCCAACTACTGATGCGTTTGTGCAGTGAAATGGTATTTGCTTACCCAAAAAAATATAGGTTGTGGAGCACGTACATATGTGACAAATATTCTATTTGTTTTGCGAAAAATGAATGATTTGAAAAATATTTTTACAAAAATAATTGCCTATATCAGTTATACAAATGAATGAAAGAAAAATATTTTCATTATCCACGAAAATGTTCAGACATAAGTTATTATCGATAATGAAAAAAAAATTAATTTGCTAATTATTTGAAGCGATCATTTTTAGGAAAATATTTTCCAATCATTCATTTTTCCGTAGAACAAACGGAGCCAAAGTATTGACTTGTGATGTTGGATCCTTCGGGCTTGTGACTATTTGGCCCGAGACAGTAGCCTCGATAGACAAGAGAGTGACAAGTTTAAGAGAAAGCCATTGAAGACTATGGTGACTAGTGGAGCCATGGAGGAGCATTAAATGTATGATGCTGGCTCACGCGGTGGTGACGTAGTCGTTGGTGGGCGAGTCATGAGCGAGAAAAGGATAGAGAGAGGCGGAAGACGCATGTCGACCGTGTGCTTGAGGGAGAGAAAGTAGAGAGACTCAAGAGAGGCAGAATGTAAGGGAGTAAAAAAGGAGAGAGAAAACGAAGACTTTCGGGCCGGTTGAGACAATCAAGTTTTACAATCTAAAACTCGAAGGCTCGGACTAGCCCGATTATAAAAAGAAATTATCTAGGCCGGAATGCTTGACCTAGCTATGATTTTGCTTTCTTTTATTACTTAAGTATGCAGTCTAATGAAACCAAAGTTTCTATTTTTTAACAATTATTATGACCTTTTCAAGTGAAAGAAAAATTCACCCTCACAGCTAGAAGAAAACAGCCTAAACTCACAAATCAACCTCAAATGCAACTCTTACCTTTAGTACAACCGGCCAACACTTAACCCTAGCTATCACCAGTCAATTTCTCACCAAAGTCAATGACTGTAACCTGTCCCAAACTGACAACACTTTTGAGACTGAGGTTCTTAGGTGGTGATCCAAAAATGTCATGCGCATATATACAAACACCACATACAAATAATCGACCACGGACTGGTCCCTTCCAATAACGTACCTTTCACTCTCATGATCTCATCCGACCACAACCACACAGTAACATCTTGGGCACAAGAGTCCAAAACACCCTCTTCTAGTGTCAAACGTGTGGTCGCCATCCCAAATCTTTTCTTTGAATTTGCCACTCCAGACCCAAGTGCACCTGTCTCGCAATGTCGTGACCAGACCTCAACATGTTCGGACACCCTCTTGCCTGTGCAAGTGAGAGTGAGAGAGAGAGAGAGAGGGCATTTTCACTAGGGACATGAGTGGCCAATCGGCCACCACCATGATCACCCCTTGAGCAGACAAGGGTTGGACTTTGGCTGGTGTTGGGGTGTCGTTTCTTGTCTCTAGGGTTTCGTTTAGGTCAGGGGAGGATGGTGGACAGATGGATCTTGACCTCGAATTTGTCATGATCCTTCCTACTTCACCTGCCAAATTTTTCTTGAATGAAAAGGGATTGATTGCGCAGGATCTGAAGACAAAAGATGGGATCTTGGAGTTGGATCACCCAAAGTGGGGGGTTGATTTTATGAGATTTGAAGTCTTCTCTATGTCTCGAAACCAGCAGACAAAAGCTACTGATGAATTGGCCTGCTCTTTCATCACTCCATGCCCCCTCATCCACTCCTCCGAGGGTCCAAAATAGTAGTTTGCTCTCTTGGCAAAGGATTTGAACTTAGGAGGAGGACAACTTCAGGCAAACACATGTATATATTTTGATATACACAATATAAATGTATAGAAGATCTTGGGGAATTCAAAGAACACATAAGAAGTTTCGTTAATCTCATCGGATGTTCTTTTTTGCCCGGTGAGTTTTTATGTTGAAGATGGATCCTATATTTTGTTATAAACCCTAGGGCGTTGTTTGTTTCGCAAAAAATGAATGGTTTGGAAAATATTTTCCTAAATATAATTGTCTGTATCACTTGAAATAATTCATCAATGAAAAATACCTCCATTAGATAATAATTTATACCTAAACACTTTTGTGGACGATGGAAAATTTTCATTCATTCATTCATTTTTGTAAATGATATAAGTGATTCATTTTAGAAAAACGTTTTCTAAATCATTCATTTTTCACGAAATAGACACACCCTAAAGGTTTAGTTGTTTTAATTTTGCAACGTGATATATATTTCTCTCGCATAACATGATTACTCGATAATTATAGACTATTCTAAAAGTTGATAATGCATGATAATCTGATTAAATTAATGACATGTAATATTTAAAAGGTATCGTGATTAGATAATTCGATATTTCAATAGAAAAATCCTTTTTTTTTACAATTTGATTATAGGAAAGTCATTCGAGTGGGAAAAAAAAATTAGAGGAGGGACATATTTTTGGCCAATGACGATTGACATGGACATGGTAGAAAAGAAGAAGAGGGGGAGAGATGCATTTAATTGCATGGCGAAGAAGAACGTGAAGAAGATGAGTGGGCGGTGGGGCGACACGTGATTTCCCAACGGTAAACACCGGAGGTGGTGAGCTGGTGGCAGGGCAGCGACCGTTGAGGAGACTTTCATCGGTACTTTTTTATGTTATTTTTTTCGGTTTTGCAGTAGAATTTCATAGGGACTTGAAAAGAAAACCTCAGAAAAAAAATGATGATGATTAATTTATATCTCGTGTTCACTGACATTGCTGTTCTAATGAAGAATAAAAAGTACATAAATTACTTCAATAAAAATAATTAGCAAATAAATAAATTTAAAAAATAGCAATTTGGGATGGTGAGTTTCTGCTTTCTGATGCCACCTATTTTTCTAGATGATCAATATTTTTTTTCTGAGGTATTTTTTTCTTTTCCCTTTTTATTTTGCTTAGCTCCTAAAGTTCTTTTCAAGTGGGTCCCTCTACACTTGCCCCCTCCCCCCCAAAAAAATTAGAAAAATAAAATAAAAGAGACGGTCCCTATACTTATTTGACTTTCTAGGCAACGAAATCATGTAAAGTTGACTTAACACATCATAGAAGGAAAATGAAAATGTAAATATTTCCATTGCCACAATACATTTTGAAGCTTTGTTATAACATTTTGAAGCGAGTGCCTTGAGATCTCTTTTGATCTTTTACTTCTCCTTTTATGAATTGATGCGATGGAATTAATATGTACATTAAAATAAAAGTGTACATCGAAAATTTAATGATATTGATATTTTCATTAATTAGATCGAGCCAATTTGGTATATTACTGTAGGCCAATAGAAAGATTTGTGCCTGGTGAAGTCTTTATCCACGTACTTCGTGAGAACTTTTGGCTTGATATCCTCTCTTTTCATTTTTTAATTTTTTTTTTGGTAAATGCTGGATAATTCCCTTTTCTTGTCTATGTACGTGGAGATGTGCCATTGGAAGATTTTGGCCGTAATCCGCGACCCGGAGGTGTTACGCACGGCCGATTTGGCGGCACCCTGCTTAGACATTTTCGCTTTCTTTGTAAGCTGGATGGATTCTCTCTATTTTATAGGTTATGGGTGTGTATTTCATTTATTAAAGACATATGAATAAGGTCATAGTATAATTAGTAGTCCATGGGATAAGAGGCACTTATTGGGAAAAATCTTATATGCATCCATGATCAATGGATCGGGTCCATCATAGTTATGATCATGTGAACCACACATACAAGATCCATGCGAGACTCATGTGATCAACATTGCCAGATCATAGCCAACAACAATCGCATGATGCTTGGAAAATTTCAAGCGTGAGTATAAAGATTGTGAGTGATTTTTATCTCGAAATAGGTTGTGACATGTAACAATGCAATGCGCAGTAGTGCCTAGTGAAAATGCTTGATCAAGTTGAACTATCGAGCGGCTATAATTCAACTCAACCGCTCCCTATTGTATAGTCCACCAACTATATGTTTTAAATGCTTGATCATTGTCGTGATATTGCTTTGCCTAGCCTAGCCAATTTACCATTAGGAATGAATGAGAATTATGAGAGTCCCCAGCTAACAAACTCGTATTTAATGTAATGAAATTAGAGGATAGATAATACAATGAAAGTACAATTAATGTTATGCGGCAATAAAGTAAAAGGTTAAAACAACCTATCATGAATTCTTACATGTGTCATCGGATGTTGAGTCGAATATTAATGGAGAAAGACCTTCGAGCTCGATCAAAAACTTGGTAAGATGTTCAAGAATAATGGCACACCAGAAACTTTGGATCAAAACTACTAATTGCAAGCTAATAATGCACATATCGAAATCTCTAATGGAGAAGGACCTCTAAAATCTGAGCTCGATCAAAAACTTGGTAAGATGTTCAAGAATAATGGCACACTAGAAGCTTGGGATTGAAACCACTAATTGCGAGTTGATAATGCACATTGCAAGGCTAAAACTTTGTATAAATTATTAATCGTGCATTCATAAAGATCGCCTAAAACGAGACCCAAAGCAAAACATGTACATTATTAGCATTGAATCCGTTAGCATTGTAATATCTCATTTGAACCTGTCTCGCTCAACCATCCAAATGATTTGATCAGAGAAGCATCGTTCTAGACACCCATTGAGCAAAATCTCTATCATCAGACGGGTCGATTGGATCAAGTCGTTCCCCATCACGCGCGACTAAATCACAGCACTCGTTGAACGCCCCTGTACCGCCCGGTTTTCAAAAGGGGTTAGAATTGGAATCAAAATTCACGCTCCACATTCTTTTTCAAATGTCAACACATGGATCTCGGATCTGGATCATCGTACACCTTCTCACATGGACCCCCATGGATAAACCCTCTGCAAGAACAAAGCCAAAAATATGAATAAAATTTAATGGAAGGAGAGGGCAGGGCAGTGCACAGCGCAGCTCGCTCCCTCAAAGACCAACAACAACAAAGACTCGTTGGGGCCACAAGACGAGTAAATGTGAGGATTCTGCGAAAGCGTCCGCACCACCTCGAATGCGTACTTTTGATTCGCCCCCCCTCCACCCGATCTCATCAAGATCGTGCGCGCGGGCCCCGTTCGAAGAGCCAACTCTCCCTTTCTGTTGATTTTCCCGATTTGACCTTCTCCTCTCTCGCTATTCACATCGCGGCCAGTTTTTTTTTTCCCTTCTCTTTAGGGCCAACCCAAAAAAATTTCATTTCTTCGCGTCCAGAAATTGGGGGGGGGGTCGCTTTTGCTTAGACCTCTATATTTATCAAAACACACAAGTCAAGCAACGATTTCACGCCACGGTGCAATTGTAATTTTGTTACAGGGGTTTCTACAAATCCCCCGAGGATCAAATCCACAAGGAGATTGGGGGACGGGGGATTTCGGATTGAGCGAAAGTAAATGTTACAAGGTCACGGGATTTCACGGCACATCTTGCATCGCTGGGGCAGCTATGGTTTAGTTCAGGGGGAGTTTCTATAAATCCAATCATCGTTCTCGAGGAGGTGGTGGCCTTTATATCAAGCGGTAACAAATCTCACCTGTTGAAATTAAGCTTTCTAAGGTTTTACACTTTACGACACTTGGAGTATCGATCTTTTAAGCTCTGGTGGGCTCTAAGGATGGGGGATTCAATTGCGATTGTCGGTTCTTGTTTTATCTTTTCCTCAAAGATTGTCGGGTCGAATTTGGACAAAAATCCGAACACGATCCGAATTTCAAAATGGAAGAAGCAAATAATGCAAGCGGAATCCAAAAAACAAAATCTCTTTCCCAAAGCAGAACACACAAGCAGCACCCCCCGTTGTTCTGCCTCTCAAAAGCTAAAGACATGGAGAAGGTTTCCGTGTCAGATTCTCTTCGGTGACAGAACACCGCCTTCCCCATCTTTCCCTGTTTTCTAGGGGGAGGGGGCCAGAAACACAAGAAAAGAGAAAGTTCTGTCCTCAATTCGAATGTCTCTGTCTCGTTGGGTCTCCTCCCTCTCTCTCAAAAGACGAGACATTTCTGAGCAAATTGTGCTCACTCGTGCCCGTGCGCCATCGTGCCCAGGATTCATCAAAATCACTCCGATTCCCCTTTTCCACCAGGAACCCCCACATCCAAAAGAAGACACAGAAAGCAAACCTCAGTTAAAAACAAGGACGCGATGAGATTTAAGGGTGTGCATTGGTCCCGGTCCAACTCGAGAACCAGATTGATTTGGACAGTTCTGAGTGGTTCCCGGTTTCAAATTTGGAATCGAGAATAATCGGTCTAGTTCTTAGAGAGTGGAAAGGAACTAACTCAGAGTATATTATATTTTTTTTAATTCAATAAGGGAAAAATATTTAAGAATTTTTTAGATGGAAAATGTTTTAAAAAATAAATAACACGGCCAATTTTCGGGACAACTCAAGAAGCAAATTGAGATCGGCCTATCCGGTCCAATAGGTTCCATGGTGGGCAGGATTGGTTCCCAATTCCATAGATTGGGAACGGATCCTGTTCGATCCAATTTCAGGTTCTAGAGTAAGGAAACCGATCACCCTTAATGAAATCGACTAACTTGTTCAAACCAACTCAAAATATCGCCTGACATAATTGTGCATGCTTACAAACCCTTTGGCACAATCTGCCACTCATCGCCAAGTACTCCCCCAAGATCAAATTCACGCAATTGCCGTTCGTGCGTGCAAATCGATTTCGAACGCAAGGTTCAAATTCGGTTGTTTGATTTGAATCCAAAAAGCCTACCCAAGTAGTAGCAAGAAGCACCGATCCAAAAGAACGGACCATCCATCCGATCAATCAGAGACAACCATTTGCTTTTGGCGCTTCGAAAGCGACGCACACGTGCACAGGGTGGTGATTTTTGGAACCCGAGCCTTAGTGATGTCTCCAATAACAGCGAGCTGTATTATTTTTTTTTATATATCGACAAAAATTCACACAATAATATCGAAAAATACATACAAAAATAGAAAACTATATACTAAAACCTTTTTATTTAATTCTTTACTTTACTTGGTGCATGAACAATGGCATCACGTAATTTCGAAACATCTTCCTCACATAGTACATCGTCGCGTTTCCCCATGTGTTTTTGTATTCACTTTGTAATTTATAAAGCCTTTTTTCTTCTTCTAACCCAAAAGAGGGAAAACCCAAAGCCCGAGGCCTCAATTTTTGCAAAAGCAAAATTAAGAAAAGGGGGGATTAATATTTAATAAAAGGAAAGAAAAATAAAGAAAAATAGGAAAAAGAATCTCGAAGGAGGGGCCCGGTGCTACGACCGGGACACCGACTCGGCCAGTTTCCCGATCCTCTCCACGAGCTCCGGCGACAGCTTCTTCCCGGGCCTCTTCTCCTTCTCCGGTCGCCGGAAGTCGAACCCGAGGGCCTCCGACACCTCCTCCGAGCTCCACCCGGCCTTCAGGAGCGAGTCGGAGAACCGATCCGCCTTCAGCAGGAGCGCGTCCAGTACCGCCTGGTTGTCCAGCAGTACCACCTCGCCGCCCTCGAAGAAGCCCGACGCCGACACTCCCACGATCTCCGTCACGTCGGACTCGCTCCACCCGCCTTCTCTCAGGACCGACCCGATCCGATCCACGTACTCCTCGACCCACTTCGGCATCCCGGATCTCGGCATGTCCGGGTACCTGTCCGGCGACGAGGAGGCGGAGGACGACGAGTTCCTCCGCCGCCGGTCGACGGCCGCGTCGCTCCAGAACTCCACCCACCTCGGCGTCCTCCCTCCGGCGGCAGCGTCGAGGCTCCGCCGCGAGAACTCCGACAGCGAGCCCGCCGATTTCGAGTTCTTCTCCCCGATGGATCGCTGCTTCCGGAGCGTGTGTGGCTCGGAATCGGAGCTCCGACGGTCGAAGAAATCGGAGAGATCCAGCCCGCACAGGAAGATCCGGCTCTCGTCCACGAAGAAGATCGGGTTACCGGCTAGTGGCGGGTTGCAGGGAATGTAGCAGTGGTTGAAAATGGGGATCAAGAGAGGCGCTTTCTTCAGGGCATTCCTCGCGACCCGGAGGACCTTCTCCGGGTCGGACGGTCTGGGTCCCCATGACTTGGGCCAGAGCGCGTCGCGGGCTATCTGGAACGTGATGGCGGCAATGGGGAGGTCGATGGAGGCGCGGAGCTGGAGCCGGGCCGAGCCGGAGGCGCGCCAGTCGGGGAACCCGGGGCCGACAGGGAGGCCGGCGGTGAGGACGGCGCGGAGGTCGGGCGGGAAGGTGAACCCGAACTCGGCCTCGGTCAGGGCGAACTCGGCGTCGGAGAGGCCGGGCTGGACCTGGACGCCGGAGCCACGGAGGTGGGTGGCGACCTGGTCGGCGAGGGAGGAGAAGGAGAAGAGGCCGTTGCGGGTCGAGGGGGCGGCGGCGGCGGCCCGGGCCGATAGGCGGCGGAGGCCGGCTATGTGGGCCGGGGTGAGGCCGGTCATCCTACGGTCTACGTCGACCATCGCGGTGGCGGAGGCCTCGTCGCTCGCCTAGGTTTGCGTTCGTTTCGTCGCGAGGGTTCTTGGCCTGTGTGCGTACGGTGGAGGCGATAGAGAGAGAGAGGGAGAGAGGAGCTGATGATGATGATTGCGTGAATGAGAGTGTTCAGAAGTGTGAAAATGGAGGAAAGTGGCGAAGAAGAATGGAGTGCTTTCCGCTATAGAGAGGTAAAGAGAGAGAGAATAGAGGGATACAGAGGAGACTGAGTACTTATAGCTGGTGGGAGAGTGGACCCCGCTTTCAGAATTTTTTATGGGTAGTTTTTTGCGAAGAAAATGGTTTTTTACTTTACTTTTAATAAAAAAAGTTGTTCATAATTTTCCCTGCTAAATTACGAAATTACCGAAGAAGAATGATATGTGTGCGCATAAGATTAGCTCGAGTGCTTACCGACCCAATACGCATCCAGATGTCTACTTTCTAGGACTAGATTATTTCGATTGAGATGTGCATGAGAGATATCACGAGCAATGTTAATAATTTGTACGTCGTAAAAGTTTCAAACGGTTCTGACTTTGTTAAAAAATAATCAAAAAGCGTTAGTCGTGAAATTAAGCAAAAGGTAAAAAATAGTAATCAATTCAAACATACCCTAATTAATGACATTGCGCACCACTCTAAGTTCATACTAGATCTCACGTGAGAACATAAAATTCTAAGCAATTTCAACAATCATCGATTTATCCATCGTGTAAGTAACATTCCATAATTGAAGTTACCCTAACACAACTTGTACCATATCTTTTTCTATTTGACCGTCCAAATTTTTTCTAATTTGCACCATTTAATTAAAAGGGGTTCCTGTCATGAATAATCAATGTATATATCCCCTCTCATACTCACATCCAAAAGAAATGAAGGGCATATCAAATGTACTTAATTTCTTCTCCAAAAGAGACTGTGAGTTCCCCTATTCCATATGTATATAAGCTAAGTTATTCACTACGGATCTTGTTAGTTAATTGTCTCCGGGGGCATTTTACAATGAAGTACTTAGTTTTCGAAGCATCAATTTTGCGCACCGAGAAAGCAATCTACGCACTGATAATCACAATACTTCTTTATTTAGTCATTTATCAAACTCTCCTAAAAAAGAATTTGGCAACCCACGTCATCGCGAGTCAACTAATTCTTACAGATTGAAGCCCGGATCTCCTCATAATAAATTCATCCCTCTCGATAAGACAGTACTTTACAAGCAAGTTGAGAGTAGGTTTAATGTCATGGTTCTATTCAATAACTTTTGAGTTTAGGCTAAACCCAAGCAAGAGATTATTAGCTCTGCAGAGTACGATGTAAGCAAGCAAACAACGGCTCTTTCGTGATTATACTTGCAACTGTTCATCGAGAAATAAAATGAGAAAAAGAAGAGAAAAACAATCAAATCTCTCGTATTGGGAGATGTTATCTTCTCGCGTTCCTAACGGTATTTCTGGGGGTGGGGAGGAAATGATTAGACAGGGCATTGGGAATACAGTGGAGGTTTCCGCTACAGCAGGAGCAGCAGCTGCTGTTCCATCCATCCGCGCCAACCTTTTTTGGTGGGTCAGGCTCCAGAAGCCTCCTTAATGTTCTGTCTACTCCTTTTAGATTTTAATATTGAAATGAAAAAAACATTAAGATTAATATAACAAAAAATCTTAAATTAACATAATTATAATAAATTTATTCTAAATTAATTTTTTAATCATAAAAAATTTCAACCGGGCACACTTATGGTAATTTTATCCAAAAATAATTTTTTGACTATAAAAAGTTTTAATGACAACTTTTCGTTTTTCACTTTATCATTCATTTGTGTATTTTAACCGTAAAAAGCCATATTTTTGAAAGCTCTTATTAATCCCACAGAGGTATCTCTCTCTTTTTCATGCACACACATGTTATATTAATCATGGTTGAAGCAGTCAATTTTGGTTTTCCGATATCGACGGAGCTAAATATGACTCTATTTAATTTACTTAAATCCAAAATAATTGGACAGTCTTCTCAAAGAATTCAAGGATCATCCTTGTGGTGGCCCTCACAAAAATTCTCATTTCTTTTTCCACCCTTTTACTTTTGGCCAGTAACATCTGCACCACTTATCACATAACTACAATTTTCTAGGGAATTCGATTCCATTAAGGAGAGACCCTTTTCTGCTGTTATGTACTTTGGATGTCCTGCCTTTTCTGCAAATAAAACCAAGATTATGGGCCTATTAGCAATTATTATTCGCGGGACAAGGGGAGATCAAAAGGCGAGAACCCAGACAATGATAATGCCACATTGTTGTGCCCTAATTCTAATCATTCTTTGTTTTTATTAATTAGTTAATTAATTTATTTCCTATCTATTTTTGTGATTTTTTTAGGGAAGAAAAGAAATGAAGGGGGGACAGGCGCGCTGTTAATGAAAGTTATCAACTAATGATTGGCCATTTAGCATGGGATTATTATCAAGGAGCTAATGTCCCTTAGGGACAGGACACTCACACCTCTTGCTTTTGGGCTCCCCCACCATGTAATGAGATGTTAATTAAAGTGAAAAGATTAGGTCAATCGCGTCTGAATTTAGATTTGGCTTTTACGTGAAAGGTATTCGCAAATGCATCGGTACATGCCCGCTTATCCGGCAGGTGGGTACATGTTTAATCATCTGATGGACGTGAATTTTCATGAGATTTGCCGTATTATACATCCCTTGATAATTTTTTCTTTCCTTGTTCATGGGATGCTCCGTTAGGCTGTATCAAGATTGTTCACATGCAGGCAGGGAGAAAGGAGGAGGAGGAGGAGGAGGAGGAGGAGGTGGTACAAAGTCACCAACCTCATCTGGAAAGCGTGAAGGAGATGGGCAATCAATTCACACACAAGGTGGGAAGATGAGTCGGTGCAACAGTCACATGGTTTTCAGAACCACTTCTGGCATACATTGCTGACACCTTGAATAAAATCTTCACCACAAGTACATTTTATCTACAATCCATAGAAATTAATTTTAGTGCTCTGATTTTGTGCAATCAGATTCCGCCATATTTTTGCATCTAGTGACATTATTGATTCGCTAAATTAATGCTATTAATTCGTCAGGCTTGCCACTGAATCTCGGTGCGGCGTTGATGTGGCAATCCCCACATGAGCATGTAATTACAAAGAGCGAAGGTGGGGAGGGATGCTCTACTCCATCATTGACGAGGGTTGGTGACGTTACTATGATGACGAGGATTGATGCTAGATTTGACAAATCGAACAAAGTAAAGATTTAATTGGAACAAAAGGAGTAAGAAGATTTGATATTTTTAGGCTTTATGCCTTAAAGTTATTGATTGATTAAAGAAAAAGAGTAAGAAGATCAAATTTTACAATGAATATCGAATCGCACAAACTTTGGACTACTAAAGTTGTATTCTAGTAAGATACAAGGCGAGATGGACAAAGTTGAATGGTGAGATCCGATAGTGAAATCATAAGGTTATACCCCCAAAAAAATCTTGTCACTACTGTTATTGTTAATGACAAAAGAAATAGAATAATTACATATACTATTTATCTCCTAACTCTTGTCAAACATGCAATTGAGTCCTTAATGCTTTTTGTTCTATAATTGAAGTATATACTAAATTTGTGCAATCAGATCCTAAACTTACTTGATTTGTATACTGAAGGCCATTTAGCATGGGGATTGTCCTTTGGTTGTCGCCATCTCCAGGTGATCCAAACAAGGGCTAACTTGCCCTCGGCGGCACTTGTTCAAGAACAAACAAAGGGCACCGACACTTATTACCCTAGCCCCCGGCAAGGTCATCGGCACTCGCCGGTTCCCCCTCCTCTCTCTTCATTTATCGAGTAAATGACAAGTATCGATATTTAATTGTAAAAAGAAAAGCTCAAGAACTCAATTGCATATCTCATAGTAGTTAGGAGACGGAAAGCATGCTCTAATCAAAAGCAAACTTTATGTAATTAGAACAAGAAAATTCAAATGTTTAAAGTACCATTACCAAGGGGAAATAATCCATGAGAAAGATAGATAAACTACTTCATGATTCCATAGCTGTATCCCCCAACCGAGTAGCTTAACAGTCCATATCAAAAGTACGCGAAGAACACACTAACAACTAAATTTAAAATATAAAACAAATTTATATAATGATTAGGACCATCCGCTGTTTACGGGTAGCAAAATTCCACGATTTACAATTTGAATATAATATTTAACCACCGTGGCACATCGCTAAAAGTTAGGGAACTAAAATTGTAGTTCAATGTTTTCAGGAAAATTTAAATTAGGTCATCATATAAGTCTGTGGCCTTTTCACTAAATTTGACGTCATATATTCACAAAATGATTTACTTAGGCATCTATCTTTTCTTTCAATTGTTCATTTATAAACGAAGAAAATTCGAAATCCGAAAGGGGGGGGCGGGGCAATCATGATTTTGGAGCGTCCCTCGCAATCTAGAGCGCCCTTAATCAACGGGGAATTTTTCGTACTTAATCTAACTAAACTCTAAGCACGTGATTAAGTCACTAATTTTTTTTGATTTATTAATTTAAAATTTCCCATAGAATCTTGCGAAGAAAGGACCGTTTCAAACTTCAAGTGTCAATATATATTGTGGAACAAATTTGATTAGGACGTGCGATATAAGGTACTGACATGTGGAGGATCCATTAAGTCTCGTTCTCAGACCGAGAGCAATGGAATCTTTTTATGTTATCGTGCTATTGTCAGAATCAATTTGGTCGGTAGCAGGTAAACGGTCAACCTTCGATCGAGCTTTTCGAACTTTGCAGCTCCTACTGCGACGAAAATGTGGTTCGATCGTAACATCATGTGAAACCAGATTGTTCTTCACGAGCGGATTGAAAAATCCGACATTTCATTGGGGGCAAAGAACTCCCGTAAAACATTAGGGTTGTCGATGATCTCTTTTCTATATTTTAATAAAGGGATAAGTATATTGAAAATCCTAAAACTTATCGTAAAAGTGCAACTGAATCTTAAAAATTTACAAAAAGTCCAATTGATTCATTCCAACAACTCTGTTCAATTTGACTAACAGAAAATACTGACATGATTTTTTTTCAATATTTTCTCTCTTATACATGACTAAAACATGAAGCGTGAGGCTAAAATAACGTCATTTTACTCAAAATTTAATTTTTTGTACAAATTTTATTTAAATTAAAATTTAAAAATAAGATAAATTAAGTAAAAAAAATAGTTGAGAAGCAGGAAGCGAGGGTCACCCCACCATCAACGAGAAGGGCTGACGAGGGTGGGAGTCGCTCGATCTTGACTAGTGACCGTCGACCCTCACTGACTTCAAGCGAGGGTCGCCAGTGGCGATCAACCGCCACCAATTTGGGTGAGGGCCATGATCCTCGCTTGTGGTTGGCGAGGGTCGTCGACCATTGACTAGGGCTAGCGACCCCCACCAACCATCCACTACTCTCACCGGCCCTTGGCAGCGGCAGGAGAGATTGCCTCATTCTCACCTTTTTATTATTTAAATTTAGCTTATTTTTTGTTTAAATATATTTTGCATTAAAAATCATATTTGGACTAAAACGACGTTGTTTTAACCACGTTATCGCCACGTAGGATAGAAAAAATAATAAAAAAAGCCATGTAAGCATTTTTCGTTTACTAAGTTGAACTAAATTAATGGAAGAACTCAATCGACCAATTTGACAAGTTGCTTGATTTCACTTTTTGTAATTTTTAGGATTTTTTGTGCACTTATCCCATTAATATAAAGTAAAAAAAATGCATTCAAGCGGTTCGCAATATATAGTTGGTACTTTTCAAGAGATCACATATTTAAATGGGTGCAAATCAAATTGGAAAAATTACCAAATCAATCTAAGAACAATTGTACCGATGTTGATTTGGTCACAAACTTTTTGATTTTATCAAATATAGTCTTAAACCTTATCGTGAATTTTCAATATATTTTTTCTAGCTATTTTTTTTTTGAAAATGCTAACATGGCAATCCAGTTATTACCAGCTATCCTGCAAAGTTGGGTTGGTGCTTGACATGGATAATGTTAGCTAAAGTGAAATAGAGAAATGTAGAAGATGAACAGTAAGAAAAAAAATTATAAAATTCAAGAAATCAAGTAAAACAATGTCATTGCAATTGAGTTTGTCCACGTTAGATGGTCGATCGTGCCACATAATACGACCAACGATGAATGGATCACTACGTCGGCAATTTTAGGTTACAATCAGCCATAAGGACTATATTGAAATTTCACAAAATAATATAGGACTACACCAACAAGTTAGAAAGTTTAGGATAATGTTGACACCTAAATTTTGGCGCATCATTTAGTGTTAATTGCATAGAAAATTAGGGATTAAATTTAAACCTCTAAACAAAAATATAAAAATTGCATTGCATATAGTTTAGGTTCATATAGATTAATTGCATTCCGCATCGGATTGGCGGTGGCAAGCGAGCTTAAAATTCATCGAACGAGACTTGACTCACTCGGAATGCAAGGATCGAAAATTACAAGTGAAAACGGGCTCGATTGTTTTAATTTGAGCTTAAATTAGCCCATTATGCTTAATTAAATAAAAACTTATATTAATTCAGCCCACTTGAAATTAAATGATAATTAAAGCCTAAGCCCAAACCTAAACCCATTAGGACTAGAAAGTCCGACTAATTAACCTAGGTTAGCATTATAAATATATATTTAGGTCTCATCATCGGGGGGCTCATAATTTTTCAAGATCAAATTTTTAGAGAGAGCGAAAGTGAAAGAGAGAGAGAGAGAGAGAGAGAGAGAGAGAGAGAGAGAGAGAGAGAGACCGCGCTGCCGTGAACCGTCGCATGGAGCCACACCGCGCCGCCCTCATCGCCTGACGCCGCCGCGTGACGCCGCTCTTCTCGCCTACATCGCCGTGCCCGGAGGCACACCGCCACACCGGACGATGCCGCTGCACACCATGCTGTCGCATTGCTGCCTGGAGCCACGCCGGACGTGCTTGCCACACCGCTTTCTCCGCCGCTGTGCTTTGTGCGATGCCACTGTCCGGACCTACCCATGCCGCCGCGCTGAATGTCCCTCTCTTTCGTCATTGCTCCGCCCCCCTCCGCAGCTGCTGTTCACTGCACGTCGTCCGGAGACTGTCGCTGCCGCCACTGCTTCTGCCCCCCTTCGCAGCTGCTGTTCGTTGCACTGCTGCCCGAAGACCACCACATGCCGCCGCCGTCGGGAGACCGCCGTGACACCGCCGCTGTACCACCCGGACGTCATTGCTGCATGTCGACGTCGCTGCACCGACGCACCATCATGTCACTACCGCAAGTCGCCACCGCTCCCAACGCACCGTCGATCCGCAATCCTAATCCGCTGCACATTCAAATTAGGAAAGAAAATTTTACAAATTAGACAATTATCACATCCTATTTAATTTGAATATTTTTTTACCTAATTTGTGTTGATTGATATTTGGTTTTGCATATTTGAATAATTTGCATCATCACAGTTATGATTTGTTTCCTTTTTTGAAATCTTAGATATCTATTACTTATCAAATTTGGATAGCATTTAGAATTTTCAAAATCCTTTAAATATATCCAAGATATTTGAGATATCTAAATTTCCTAATCCGCAACCGTACATGTGAAAATAAATCTATCTATCATGCTTTAGATAGAATTATTTACATAGCAGGAATTTCGAATTTTAGGGTTGATCTGTCAGATTTTAGATCAAAACTTAATTCGAAAGATTTAGCGGTTATTTTTTTACTTGATTTTAATTTCGAATTTTCATAAAAAAAATACCAAAAAGATTGCGCTAGAATAGGTTAATTTCTTTAGTTTAAAATTGCATGTTTAGATAATTGGCATTTTTAATTCCGAATTTCATTAAAAAAATAAAAAAATAATATGCCCGTCATTAGAAATAGGTCACGTTATCGCATGACATATAGTTTGCATGTTAGGTTGTATTAATCGCATGTCAATTTTTGTACGTCATTATATATAGGTTAGCTCTCATTTAAATAAAAAAAATCAAAAAGAAATTTCTGCACTTTTGAACTCTAAGTTAGAATTTTTAAAATTTGTCAAACTGAGTGTTTTTCTTGAAATTGGTACCGAAAGGGCGTTAAGGAATTTAGTGTAATCAAGTCCCCGAATCTATAATTTCTGGTTCGCAGGAATAAAATAGTACTCCCTCTATTTTATTTAGGTTTTTAATTAACCTACCCTAAATGATTGGTAGTGACTCCTATTGGAAATATTTGCATATTCATAATTGGACCTAAGTTGCGATTTGGTAGAGTTTGGAAGAACTCGAGCTAGGTTAGTTAATTTAATTGATCGAGTAATCCATTAGCCTAATATCGAAACACCGATTTTTTTTGGATTGCGACAGCTTGGCGACTTTGATTGGGAAAACTTGAATTTTTTTGAAAATTTAAGGAGGACTTAGGCCAAAAAAAATTTTCATGGAAAAAAAATCATTCGATTTGACAAAATTTGATTGAATTCTCATTCTTAGATGTTAAATATTTTTGTAGGATGGAAGTTATAAGGGGAGTAGTGATTGGTTAACCCTTTGTTTTGCAGGTTTGGTGGATTGAAATTTGATTTAATTTTCGTACTGTTGAAGTGGTGTTTGCATATAATTGTTGTGTATGATTTACAGTATTTGCACTATATCACACATGATCTATGACCGGACCTGGATCACACCCATAGTTTTAAGATGGTATTTAGATGGTTCTTTAACCTTGGTGGTATGACTTCACTAAAGGTTATCCCATTTGGATCCCAAAATTTTTTCAAAAAAATAGCTCAAGGGTCGTCCTTATGCACGTGAGGCTACTACGCATGGTGGTTCCCTTTGTCGATCAAACCAAGCCGAAGTGATTGGACTCGACTAGTCATGACTATTGTATGCGAGGCTGCGACTAGTCATGATGATCTTGCGCGAGGCTGTGACATGTCGTTCCATTCGTCATTTCACTTTACAAAAGCCATTAGGATAGATAGCTTAAGATTTAAACTCACATTTCATGTGCGTTTACTCAATATGTGATTGCCATGGTCTTATCTGGTAAAGTAAATCTTCTGAACTTTTATCTTGTAATTTACTTATTTTCTCGTTTTTTTGAGTCGATCCATGATGGGTCTAGATCGGTTTTCAATTTGAAAGTAATAATCGTGAGTCATTTGAAAATAAAAAATAAAAACAAAAGAAGGCTTTTTAGAGAATTTGTTTTCAATCTATGTCTTCATCTTCCTCGATGTGTTATAGGTCATTATTTTCACGAGAGGTTATCATCATTTTTATAATAAAAAAATGGCAAAAAAAAATGCTTTAGAGAATTTATTTTCAATTCATAGTTTCTAGGGAGTCTTAATTTTTGGTTTTCCTAGTTTTATGATTAGGGATTTCGATGCGTCTATTTCTTAGGTTATGTCTAGAGTGTTATTTATATTTCTTTGCTTAGAACACTTTTCCATGAAGTCTCATTCATATACGAGTATTTTTATGAATAAATGAAGAATGAAAAAAAAAAACTAGAAAGCGTGTCATGGACCAACTTTGTCTTGACCATGTGCTTATTTAGTTCATTTCTCTTGGATCAGGTGACTATGGATTATCCACAGTTATCGATCTGTCGCTCGAGCCTCGCCAAGGGGCAACCTCACCGAGTTCCTTCATTGTTGCTCCTCTGCTACCGTGAGCTCACCGCCCAACATAAACCACAGCTCCATCCACCACTTGCCGTTCTCGCGGCAACTGCGGCTTCTCTACATAAACGCCGTCCTAGTCTTTGTTTCTCAGAGCCCCATACGTCGACCAGCCGCCAAGCCGAAACGTCCCTAGCTGTGAGCCACCACTGCGAGGAAATTGATGCTCAAGCTAAGTGATTATGGATCGTCGACCACCGACTGTTCCCGCCTGGCTATGAGAGAAAGTGCTCAGAGTGAAGTGCCGAATTGCCTCGCTAATATCGGGAAGGACTTGAAGCAAGCCTCTGTCATTCTCCAACAACTCTCGAGGCAAACGGCGCATCTGTCAAACTGCTTGAAACAACTCACCATGACTCGTCCCTTTCCTCAAGGGCCAAGGGTGATGATTCAAATGAAGCCCTTCAGCATATACTTGAATGACAAAGCAGTCGTACCTGGCAGTACTATTGAGTCCCCTGATCCTAGGGAGTTTAGCACCTTGCGTCCAAAGTTCGTAAAGCACAAACAAGGCGATCAGAATCCACTCGTTCCAACATCGCAGCCTCAGCAAAGCAAAGCACGACTACTCCCTGGATGTCAAGATAGCCCACCAAGACACCCATTTTCTAATCGACGACAAGACGCTAGAAGACAATTCACTCCTCTCCCCAGGTCTCTATCCTAAGTATTGACGATCCTCTGGGAAAAGGGCTTACTTTCTACTAAGTCGAAACGGCCTAATCCTGAGTGATTCTCCAACTATAACCCATCCAAAAAGTGTGACTATAACATGGGAGAAATCGGTCACTCCACTAATGACTGCTATGTTCTAAAGCACAAGGTTCAGTACCTCTTAGATACTAGGGTATTCACATTCCGTGCTTCGTGGCTCTGCCAAGGTCGAGACGATCTTCTCATGGTTCCAAACATCCAGACTACACCCCCGAGTCATGTAAGAATGATACATGAAGAGAAGGAGGTGATCGACACTCTAGGACAACCGAGCAGCAAGTTCAACTACTACTTGAAATATTCGGCTCCTCCGAGCTTCTATATTAACCCACGTGATATCGTCCCTGATGAATGGGGAGGTATGGATGATCTAATACCTCTAATGACAGAAGATCCTGATGATGCGATGGAGGGAATCACTTCTCTGTTCAATAACATGCTCATTGGAGCTATCGAGAAAGGACCGTTGGATGAAATGGGCACTAGCCCGCGAGAGTAGCACCTTTACTTTTTTCGCACACTCTCCTGCATGGGAATTTTACTGCTTTCTAGGACTTGCCCGGTCTCGGGAGCTACTTCTTGGGATTTTTCATTTCTAGGACTTATCGTTGCAATTTTTATTCAATAAATGTAATTCATTTGGTGATAATCAATGAAATTACAAATTGTTTTTATTTTAAGAATCTTGTTGAAGTGCCCCAAACTAACCCGATGACGATAATCAACGATTGAAAAATTTGTCATCTACGGTAAGAACTGAGGGTTGGGCTTCTCAAGAATTCTCGTTTCGAGGTCTTCGAAAGCAAAATGAATTTCAAAAAGCAAAGAACTATTTTCGAAAATTGCAGTAGTTAAGCCCTCTCTTGTCTTTTTGATCCATTTCTTTCATGTTTCAGGACTAATCTCGAGGCATGCGAAGGGACAGAAATTGTGAATCCTCATATATGTGATGCAAGTCAATCCGATGACTCAGACGATTCTAATTCGAATGATGAAGAGATACGACGGAGCTTGGAAACCCATGAGAAATCTAAGCCTCTAACTGCCAAAGAAAATGTGGTGATCAACCTCAGCGACACAGAGAATCCTAGAGAGGTGAAGATTGGGGCATGTGTCCCTGATGATGTGGCCAAATGCTTGACCCAATTGTTGAAGGATTATCAAGATATCTTTGCTTGGTATTATGCTGACATGCCGGGTCTCGATCGATCGATTGTCGAACATTGTCTACCAACTGATCCTTCGGTTGAGCCTGTGAAACAAAGGTCATGAAGGACTAAGCTAGAACTGGCAAAGAAGATCAAAGAAGAGGTCATAAAGCTTCTTGATGTGGGATTTATTGAGACTACCTAATACTCAGAATGGGTTGCTAATATAGTCCCAATGTTGAAGAAAGATGGTCGGGTTCGAGTATGTGTTGACTACCGAGATTTGAACAAAGCTAGTCTTAAAGATGATTTTCCACTTTCACACATTGATGTGCTTGTAGACAGCATAGCTGGGTTCGAACTATTCTCCTTCATGGACGGTTTCTTAGGTTATAATCAGATCTTGATGAACGAGGATAATAAGTTGAAAACGGCATTTACCACTCCATGGAGAACATTTCATTATAAGGTGATGCCCTTCGGTCTCAAAAATGCTGGGGCAACTTACCAGCGGGCAATGGTCACGTTGTTCCATGACATGATGCATAATGAGATCGAGGTCTATGTTGACGATATGATTGCAAAAACTCGGCATGGAGAAGATCACATAGAAACCTTGATGAAATTATTCGACAAGCTCCGCAAGTTCAAATTACGCCTTAATCCGGTAAAATGCTTGTTTGGAGCAATCTGTGGCAAATTACTTGGTTTCATTATTAGTAACAGAGGGATTGAGATCGACCCATCAAAAGTGAAGGCCATTTGCGAAATAAAGTCTCCCTCTTCGGTGAAGGAAGTTCGTAGTCTAATGGGTAGGCTAAACTATATAGCCAGATTTATTTTTCAGCTGTCTGAGACGGCGAAGCCTTTCTTTAAACTCCTCAAAAAAAATGTGCTGGTTAAATGGGATGAAGAGTGTGAACTGACGTTCGACAATAGTAAGCACTACTTGATGAACCTGCCGATGCTTGTTCTGCCAACGCGGGGGTAACCTCTGATCTTATACCTTACAATCCACAGTGAATCCTTAGGTGCCATTCTTGCTCAAAAAGGTGAAGAAGATGCCGCATCTGACCAAAAGTATATCAGGAAAATGGCGTCAAAGTTCTTCTTGAGCAGAGAATGCCTATACAAATGGTCCTATGATTCGGTTTTATTAAGATATGTTGATTCAACCGAGGCTGTTCAATTAATGCTAGAAGTACATGAGGGAGTATGTGGTCCGCACATGAATGGTCATATGCTAACAAGGAAGATAATGATGATGTGTTATTACTGGCTTGCTTTAGAAAGTGATTGCATTCAGCATGTCCGAAATTGTCATAAATGTCAGATCTATGATGACAATATTAAAACTCCTTCGAATGAATTGCATCAATTGTTTGAACCATGGCCATTTTCTATATGTGGCATTGATATGATTGGCCCAATTAATCCTAAAGCGTCAAATGGGCATTGGTTTATCTTGGTCTCTATCGATTACTTTTCGAAGTAGATCGAAGCTATGTCTTATACGACAGTGACGGCCCGAGTTGTGGTGAAGTTCATTCGTCGAGACATCATTGCTCGATATGGTGCACCTGAGATTATAATTACTGATAATGGGTCAAATTTAAATAACAAATTGGTGGATGATTTGTTCAAGGAGTTCAAGATCAAGCATCTGAATTCCTCTCCATATCGTTTGCAGATGAACGGAGCGGTCGAAGTAGCCAACAATAATATTAAGAAGATTTTGGCTAAAACAACTGAAAACTATTGTGATTGGCACGAGAGATTACCTTTTGCACTTATAGCATATCGGACTTCTATCCAGACATCTATAGGGGCAACTCCGTATTCTCTTGTGTACGGTATGGAAGCAGTTCTACCTGTTGAGGTTGAAATTCCTTCATTACGTATTCTTTCAAGGTACAATTGTCAGAAGCAGATTGGATCCAGCAGAGGTTAGACTAGTTGAACATAATTGATGAGATAAGGCTTAAAGCTCTATGTCATGGCCAGTGCTACCAACAAAGAGTTGCTAAATCTTTCAACAAGAAAGTCAGGCCTCGACGCTTTCAGGTAGGCGACCTTATCCTGTAGAAGTTATTGTCAATATTTCCTCTTGTAGAAGGAAAATTTGCCCTGAACTATGACGGCCCGTACATTGTGAAGAAAGTCCTTCCAGGAGGTGCTTTGATTTTGGCCGAGATGGTTGGTCGTGCTTTTTTCAATCCAGTTAATTCTGATTCTGTGAAGAAGTATTACACTTGATTCGTACTCATTCTGACTTTGTTTCTATCAAATTTCGAATTGAATTTCATGAATCAATTGATATTACTAAGCTTCGTTTGAGGAAGGCTTTTGATTTGGACAATCTGTTTCTATCCTAATGAAGCGATCATATTGCATGAGAGAATTTAAGATGACGAAAGGCAACACATTTTCATACATGTCCTGAATAATAATTCCTAGTGCGAGTTGAGTGAAAATTCAGTGCTGACAAAGTAAAGGATTATCTCACGAAAAGTATGAGAGGCATTAATTTCTTCTATCCAAACACTACAAGTTATCATTTGCTTAACCCCTTTGAACGGAGTTTCATTTCTTACCCCTGTTAGAAATAATCCCATGCTGGGGCAATTCCTTAGAAAGTTCAAAATGGTTAGAATTTTCTTGCTTTCACTTGCATCAATCTTCAAGTATATTTATTGCATGCAAGTTCTGTGTTAGCTCGAGTGCCTTAGATATGACGAAGAGCATTCCTTTCTATATCCTTATACATTATACCCTTTGCATATCTAATTTGAGCGGTGAATTCATTTCAACCAATTGATGATCATTCTTGTGATAAACAAATGAAATCATCTCGAAGCAAGTTCAAGATGACTTGAGGCAAATGGGAGCTCGAAAAAAAATTCATTAGAAAGGACGCAAAAGGACTCCAGTAAAAAGAAAATCTCTCGAAAAAAAAATGAGGGAGAAAAATGATAAAGAGAGAAAGGAAATCTTTAGCAAGAACTGAGTCGATACGCAAGATCATTCTTCAAGGAAAAAAATCATTTGAAGGTTCATTTATGGAGCAATTGCCATAGATCATGGTACCAATAGCATAATTGGATGATCACCATGTTCATAATACCCCCTTTTTGATGAAAATAGGCCATTTATTTCAAGTCTACTTGAACCTACGTTACAACCCTTACCGAAATCTCTTCAGAATAAGATACTTGAGTTAATGTAGAGTTTCAAATGCTTATAAATGTTGCTTGAAGAAGCGCCAACAAGATTTCTCTATCTCATTTTTGCAGAATTCCTGACTTGTGAACCCGGAGCAGCTGATGATATTAGCCTTGACTCGAAGAGTTTCTTTTGCTAAGCCATTGACCAAACCAACGTTTTAGTCCTTATAAAGACCTCTCAAATTGGCTAAGTTATACTGATTTTGAGAATATCTGAACCCTTGTCAAGCATGACGAAGAGAGTTTGAGTGATTCTTATACTCGCATCAAAGGTCGGGTCAAAAGCCTTTCATTGAGTATGAATAGAAAGTCCTTTCTGATTAAAGGTCTCTCATTTAATGTGATCAAATTGTCAAAAGGACGAAATGGTTGTTCTTATCGATAAATTCCCCAGTGAAGCTTAGTAATGCTAATATGATCAAATTGTCAAAAGGACGAAATGGTTGTCCTTGTTGATAAATTCCTCGGTGAAGCTTGGTAATGCAAGCTGATTTATGAATTATGTTTTCTCTGCCTTTGCGCATGTGCTATTTTAATCTTTTCTCAGGTAAAAAAAAAACAGGAGCGATGCCATTAGGCTCCATCATAAGAAGAATTCAGGTATGTCTGTTAATTATTCTTCATTGTTTCTCTCTCAAGAATAGGAGAAATTATCTCTATCATATGTTCACCAAGTGGAACGGGTGACATATCCTTTTGGTGTTGTCAAGTGGAGTACGCGGCGCACCTCATTTGATGTTGCCAAGTAGAGTACGCGGCAGTATAATTTCTCATTTGGTGTTGCTAAGTGGAGTACGAAGCACACCCCATTATTTGGTGTTACCAAGTGGAGTACGTGGCACACCCTATCCATTGGTATTGCTAAGTGGAGTACAAAGCACACCCCATTTCATGGTGTTACTAAGTGGAGTACGAAGCACACCCCTATTCATGTTTGCCAAGTGGAGTACGCGGCAGCATAATTTCTCATATGATATTGCTAAGTGGAGTACGAAGCACACCCCATCATTTAGTGTTGCCAAGTGGAGTATGCTGCACACCCCACCCCATGGTGTTGCTAAGTGGAGTACGAAGCACACCCCATCATTTAGTGTTGGCAAGTGGAGTACGCGGCAGCATAATCTCTTGGTGTTGCTAAGTGGAGTACGAAGCACACCCCATCATTTGGTGTTGCCAAGTAGAGTACGCGACATGCTTTATTTCATGGTGTTGTTAAGTGGAGTACAAAGCACACCCCTATTCATGTTTGCCAAGTGAAGTACGCGGCAGCATAATTTCTCACATAGTGTTGCTAAGTGAAGTACGAAGCACACCCCTATTCATGCTTGCCAAGTGGAGTACGTGGCAGCATGATTTCTCATTTGGTGTTGCTAAGTGGAGTACGCGGCACGCCTCATTTCATGTTTACCCAGTAGGTACAGGCGGCATAATTTCTCATTTGGTATTGCCAAGTGGAGTACGCGGCACATCCCTTTTCGTGTTCGTCCAGTATTACAGGCGGTATAATTTCTCTCTTGGTGTTGCTAAGTAGAGTACGAAACACACCAGTCAACACATCCCATTCTTTCTTCATATCATGCGCTATTTCGCATCTATAGGAAACTACAGATAACAGATAGGCAATCCAATACCTCGAAAACCTTACTTCCAGTTGATTAGAAGTTTGGAGATCAAGGGAATTGAAAACATTATAAAGCATTCCATCACTCGGACGCTTTTTGTGCGATCCGTATGTAAGGCTCTTTCACCGCTCCGCATGAAGTGAGAAGCCTTAGCATATGTTTCTTATTGCTTGCATATCATGCATCATTGTATTTAAAAAAAAATCATTCATCATTTTGCATAGTTTAAATTTAGGTCTCAATCTTTGGGCGAAATCTCTGCGAGCCTCCACTCAAAGAGGGGCAGCTGTTGACACCTAAATTTTGCACATCATTTAGTGTTAATTGCATAGAAAATTAGAGGTTAAATTTTAACCTCTAAACAAAAATATAAAGATTACATAGCATATAATTTATGCTCATATAGATTAATTGCATTCCGCATCGGATTGGCGGTGGCAAGCGAGCTTAAAATTCATCGAACGAGACTTGGCTCACTCGGAAGGCAAGGACCGAAATTACAAGTCAAAACGGGCTCGGTTGTTTGAATTTGAGCTTAAATTAGCCCATTATGCTTAATTAAATAAAAGCTCATATTAATTCAGTCCACTTAAAATTAAATGATAATTAGAGTCTAAGTCCATTATGACTAGAAAGCCTGATTAATTGACTTAGGTTAGTATTATAAATATATGTTTAGGTCTTGTCATTGAGGGGTTCTCATAATTTTTCAAGATCAGATTTTTAGAGAGAGAGAGAGAGAGAGAGAGAGAGAGAGAGAGACCGCGCCGCCCCGAACCGTCGCCCGGAGCCACGCCGCGCCACCCTTACCGCCCGACGACGCAGTGTGACGCCGCTCTTCTCGCTTGCACCGCCGTGTCCAGAGGCACACTGCCACACCGGACGATGCCACTGCACACTACGTCGTCGCTCGAAGCCACGCTGGACGCGCCCGCCACATCGCCCTCTCTGCCGCTGTGCTTTGTGCGACGCCACTGTCAGGACTTGCTCGCGCCGCTGCGCTGAACGTCCTTGTCTTCCGTTGCTGCTTCGCCCCCCTCCGCAGTTGTTGTTCGCCGCACGCCGACCGGAGATCGTCGCTGTCGCCGCTACTTTCGCCCCTCTCCGTAGCTGCTGTTCGCTGCACGATGCCGCCAGGAGAGCGCCGTGACATCGCCGCTGTACCACTCGGACGTCACTACTGCACACAGACGTCGTTGCACCGCCGTTGCGCCGACGCACCGCCGTGTCACCACCGCTCCCGACGCACCGCCGATCCGCAATCCCGATCCGCTGCACATTCAAATTAGGAAAGAAAATTTTGCAAATTAGGTAATTATCACATTCTATTTTATTTGAATATTTTGTTGCCTAAGTTATGTTTATTGATATATGGTTTTGCATATTTGAATAATTTGCATCATCACAGTTAGGATTTGTTTCATGTTTTTGAAATCTTAGATATCTATTACTTATCAAATTTGGATAGCATTTAGAATTTTCAAAATCCTTTAAATATATCCAAGATATTTGAGATATCTAAATTTTTTCAAGATGTGATCGATTAGAAAAATTTCCTAATTCGCAACCGCACTCGTGGAAATAAATCTATTTATCGGGTTTTAGATAGAATTATTTCCGTAGCGGGAATTTCGAATTTTAGGGTCGATCTGTTAGGTTTTAGATTGAAACTTAATTCGAAAGATTTAGCGGTTAATTTTTTACTTGATTTTAATTTCGAATTTTCATAAAAAAATACCAAAAAGATTTCGCTAGAATAGGTTAATTTCTTTAGTTTAAAATTGCATGTTTAGATAATTGACATTTTTAATTTCGAATTTAATTAAAAAAATAAAAATAATAAAAAAATAATATGTCCGTCATTAGAAATAGGTCACGTCGTCGCATGACATATAGTTTGCATGTTAGGTTGCATTAATCTCATGTCAATTTTTGCACGTCATTACATATATGTTAGCTCTCATTTAAATAAAAAAAATCAAAAAGAAATTTCTGCACCTTTGAACTCTAAGTTAGAATTTTTCAAAATTGTAAAATTGAGTATTTTTCTTAAATTTGGTACCGAAAGGGCGTTAAGGAATTTAGCGTAACCAAGTCCCCGAATTTATAATTTCTGATTCGCAGGAATAAAATAGTACTCCCACTATTTATTTAGGTTTCTAATCAACTTACCCTAAATGATTAGTGGTGACTCCCATTGAAAATATTTGCATGTTCACAATTGAACCTAAGTTGCGATTTGGTAAAGTTTGGGAAAATTCGAGTTAGGTTAGTTAATTTAATTGATCTAGTAATCCATTAGCTTAAGATCGAAATACCGATTTTTTTTAGATCGCGACAGATAGAAAGAATTATTACGTCATATCCACTGTATACATTGTCAATCCATTAATATATCTCTTCTTTTGCACCTCCACTGCTCTAATTTTTTACATTGTGAAATGACTTAAGAATTACTCCACTGGTGGAAAAACGAAAAAGAAGAAGTCCTGCACAGTCTCCATGAGTCAATCTACCACTAATATGGTCAGAAACACCAAATAATTAAGCAGAATGTCTTAGACTTTTTGAGTATATACGATGGACCAATTAGCATATGCCAAGATGCTAAAAAAGTCCAACAAAAAGTCACGAAGTGTGGTGTGATCGCGGAACCATTCGGTCACCCCCATGACTTAGTGATGTGCTGTGTGTATGGAGATGGTGAACAAGGGGTGGTCCATTTAGATACACAAAATCAGATGCTCGTGGAGTTAGTGGGCAGAATGATTTCCTTGTCTTCTTCAATCTTACACCTCGATACATTTCTTGGAAAGTGGTTAGTCATGCCCATGACATCTACCCCCCATCCGCAATCACCTCAAATTAGGGCAAGTTCTTTCAAGGAAGGATCCTGTCTTTTTCTTTTAATGTCTTATTTGTTGTTGTCTGTGACGTGTTAGTTTTTCCTTTTCTAAATTCATCGGAATATATCGCTTGAAATAGATCGATTCTCTACTCTTTTTTTTTTTTGGGGAAATATGAGTCTTTCAATTGCTTGAGACACGTGTTATTATTGACTGTCACGCACAAGCACCACGTTAGCCGATGATACAGCGTGTGGCATGATGAGCAAAGGCGAAAAGCTTGACCTTAGTAAAACGAACTCGGAACGAGTGTTGAGATTATTTATTGACGTGGACATCAACCTATCGCATCTCTTTTTGTTAATAAGTAGGGGTTGGATTAGATAACCAACCTTAGTGATAGTCTCTAAGTAGCACTTTTTGCCTTCCCCTTTTTAGCTTTGAACATCAGCTTCATTATTTTATGAATTGACGTGGAATCTCAATCGATGAAATCTATACTAGTTCACCGAAAGTGCACGATCTAAGAAAGTTCATTTGTATTATAGCCACAACCAAGAAGTATGTGTGATTTTTATTTTCTTTTGAACAACTAATTTCATTACTAGGCAACTATGAAAAAATTGTCTAATTAGGCACAAACTTATTGTGCAGATACTAATTTTTTTTTGGTAAGGTGCAGATGCCAATTTAGTCCTAAATTTTTCAATTTTATCAATTTAGTTCTAAATATTTGTACGAAATTATAATGTAGTCATTCTGGCCTTTGCTGGAAGTTTATTGACATGGTAGTGTGTCACGTAGGATAATTGGTGACCACTAGACTGCCATGCCAACAATATCTGTCAAAAATAGACTAGAAATACTACATTAGAATTTCGCATAAATATTTAAATTATATTAGTAAAATTGAAAAATTTAGTATTGAATTGACGTCCATACGATAGATTTAATACAAATTGGGTACTTTTCCCCAAACAATCTCAACTCAGTTGATACTTGGCAAATGAAAAGTAATCATGAGCATTGATATGCGATGTATCCGATTCATGAGATGCCGATCTCTTTCACGACATAGTATATAAAACACTATATATCACATCAACTCTTTTTATTGTATCATGTCACTTTAGTTGCTTCATATAGGTAGGTGTCCTAGGAAGTCATCATTTCTTTTTGGATTAATACAACGAAGAAACCCTATACTGATATATTTATAATAAATTTATCTCAAATTAATTTTTTAACCACAAAAGCACCCCAAACTAATACACTTACGATAAATTTACCATAAACTAATTTTTTAACAACAAAAAACCCCAAACTGGTACATTTATGACAAATTTAACCTCTGTTAAATTAGATTAATTCCATGGACAATCACAAATTGATAAATATGTGACAAACGGAGGGGTAAAACCCCAAACCGGTATATCTGTCAACTATCACGTGTCATCCAACTCAATAATTTAACGGTAAAATTTAATGGAAACTAGCAGAGAGTAAATTTGTCACATGTGTACTAGTTTGAGGTAAATTTGTCACAGATGTATCGGTTTGTAGTTTTTCGTGATATTAACCATTTTTTTTCTACTTTCCCACTATCTCTCAACCTTCATGAAAAGGACCCTTCGTAACCGAGTACCCTTTTGTACCTTTAACTTAGATTAGTGATAGTGATCGCGCATCTAACTCTGGGGTTTCGCAAAAGATTGAAGCAATGGATCTTATTATATATAATCATAGCATACTTGATATTATTTGAAAAGCCAACTTGGGTTAGGCTTTACCCGCCCATGATTCTCCTAATTATAGAGCCTAAGCCGAGCACAAATCTCCTTCGTCCTGTTTTCCCGTTGCTTATGGGGCACATGGGTGGCGTATCTCTCTCCTGGACTGATTAATTCGATTAAATTATGTGTTAACGAAGAATCTTTTATCCAAGGACAACCATTAGAATAAGGTTAAGATAAGTTGGTAGATCTTTACCCTACGAAATGATTTTTATTCTTGCAAGCATGCACTCTCATCTTATGATCATCCCGATGTATCGTGTAGTTCTTTATGGACTCTACTGGGCCAAACCAAATTCCGTTCCTCTCAATTTTATATAATTACCATCGTCATCATCATTATTACTAAGATAGTCTATCTTCACTTTGAATTATGATCTACAAATAATCTCTCTCTCACTAACTTTATGTCAATGATCATGTAAATACCTACCCGTGTAGAGAGCTAGGAAGATCCTAGCTAGGATTAATTTATATAGTTAGTCCTTAATGCTTTCATAGTCGACAGTCCTTGAGCGATTCATTAGCGGTCCAAATGTTTAATGTCGGATCTAACACAACTCTTTGGTACTTTAATGCATACTTGCTTGGGATAATGATAAAAAAAAAAGTCTTAAATTTATGATACAGATATCAATTTATGTCAGCGACGGCAATCAGTGGAGGGAAGTAGGAAAAAAATAAAAAAAAATAAAGAAAGAAAAGAAAAGGAAAAAAAAAAGAAAAATTTTAAAAATTTGCAAAAATTATCCACACGAGCGCCATTTAGGACAACTAGCATCCATATCAGTGATTGTCAGCTAAAATGGGTTGGAAGAACCATATTGAGAAATCACAAAAAGATTTAGGACTAAATTAGCTTAATTAAAAAGTTCATGAATGAGTTTACATCTAAACAATAGGTTTGAGATTTTTTTTTTTGGTAATTTTCCTGAAAAAAAGGAGCTGCATATGATCATCAGATTTCACGTTAACTAGTGATTAAGGTAGTGGGCATATATCATTTACAATATGAATGCACAACTTATACATCGTGTATCATATATGACTAAAAATCTCATAATATCACTATCTAAGTCGGTTGCAACAGTGAATATGGAATTATCTAAATATTTAAGTTAAAAACTTTTACTTAACCCATTTTTTGATTTCCAAATTAACTTTGCATCCAAAGTTAAAACTATACACTACTCTCTCTTCATCAAGTAACCACCTACTTGACACATCTTTAATAACTGCTCACTGCATATTCAATCAATTAAATAATCATTCATTCTCTTAAAGGATGATTCTACGTGACATATCCACCTCATGTGCGTGCGTCACGCGTCTCATCACTAGTATAAGTAAAAAATATGAACACAGTACCCATATAAAGCAAGCTAGCACAATTTTACGTGAAATGATCAAGATGGATCCAACTTCGCTCATTAAGTATCCAGATTAACTATGTGTTCTTATTTCATGTTGGAAATTATCGCCTGTACTTATCATGCAAATATTTGGTCTAAGTGCATGATATGGTTTACATAAATACAAATTCTCTACCTTCATATCAAAATCAAGTCTTGTGAAGTGCACAATGGTCATTTTTTCATGTGATTACTTTGAGATGAAATTTAGAAATATATTAGAAGCAAATATACAAATAAATCAATAAAAAATCTCAGTACAAAGTAGATATTGGAACCTTCGCTCCCCCCTTTTCTAAGCCTAGAAGTATTTACTAGCTTCTATGAAGAGCAAAGCCCACTCTGATGTACAAGATGAAGAAATCAAATAACCTTTAGATAAAGTCATGATGCCTTACATTAAATAAGAAAATGTATTCATGAACATCAAACTTTCGTGTTTCATATTTGGAAGATATAATCACGAAAACCCACCATCAAATTTCGATTTCGTCATGCTTCAAATCTAGATTGGAAGGCTGCAAATTGCATTGTAGTATTGAATTCCATGAGCAAAGAGGGCATCCCATCTTCAAGTGGCCCCTCGTGTGATGCATATAAGCTCTTTTCTTTCAACTTTTCTTCATCCATATTCCCTTTTGACAATCCATAGGTCGATAGGTTGCTAAGAATGTGAATGGATTTAGCCAAAGATTAAAGTAAAGAGGGATGGATGGGTCATGTGCGTGCGTGCGATAAGGATGGAATAAAGGTGAGGCTTTTAATGATGCCTTTTTTTTTTTTCTTTTTACGAGGATCTCATGTAGTTCAAGGGACATATAGGCTTGTCCAAACAAAAAACAAGGGACATATAGGGAGAAGAAATCATTTAACCTACACAAACTCATGCACACAACAAGCTATAAAGCAACTTGGAGTAATACGTGGAAGGATTTCACTTTTCAATTTTTTTGGGTTAATTTAAAACTTTTCCATGAATGCGTTTTGAATTTTTCCAATCCGAAATACCCGAAACTTATATGGAAATATTAATATGTAAATTCACTTGTCATTTTTTTCATGATTTTTTGAGTTGCTTAAACAGAAGTTGCTTTTTACTTTTTAAAAAACATAAGCAAACAGAATGGCCAACCAAAAAGAAAACAAATAAAGAAGAACCAAGAAAAAATAAATTATAAATAATTATAAATTATTGTGGGGTCCTTTCCTTCAAAAATTTGTGACTTACAATATGATGATACTTTTACAATAGCCCAGAGACTATAATGCTAATAAATCCCTTGTGTATTATGTTTTGTAATAATAATTGCCAACTAACAAACACGTGCTTGTCACGCACATTTTTCATGCCTTTTTTAGGGGAATATTTGTCCCAAAAAATACATTTTCCCCTTGCCATTCCGTGCACAATTGAAAACCTTAGCAACCTCAATTATGTCTAGGACTAGAGATTCTCGAACATAGACTGGAAAATTGGAGATGATAGATCACTTAACTCAAGGAGGAGAGCTATAATGAGAATGTTGTGGACTAAAGCAAACCTAACTAGGCGCTTTTCTTGTTGAGAAAATTGAGGTAGGGTTATTAGGGGGTAAGATAACTTTGGGAGGTGTGACATTTGGGATGACGAGAACTCGTTCGTCGGCCAGCAATTACTATCGCCGGCGTTGTGCTTACCAGCCAGCAATTAACAAAATCAAATTTGAGAATCTTTGAGAGACGAGCCTCGCCACTAAAGGGTTTGTGGAAATTTCCGTCATTGTTTTAAGAGGATTAAATAAAAGATTGAGAAGGAAGCTACGTACTCGTGACGACAAAGAATATTAAAGAAACAATATACACTTTTGGAAAAGAAAAATCTCAACACCCATGTTACTTTTCAAACTGGGATTGATTGTGAATTTATGAATTGCTCTCTAGTATGAGTTATATCATATCTCATTGATGATTATTGCACAAGTCATTCTATGGAATAATGGAATATGTTTCTCACCGTACCGCTCAAACTCAAAGCGGCCAACCATTGGGGTTTGCCCCAATGAGCACTATTCCTACTTGAAAAAGGGGAGATAGAGAGTTTGATTTTTCACTTTCTCAGGGGTTTAGGGACGGGGACATTTAGTTTCAACTATGGGTTTCGACTCCTATGCTCTGTAAAGAAGTATGATAAAAGTTTGAGAGTGAATTGAGAGTTATAATATGATAAACCAAAAAAAAAAAATCAAAGCGCCCCTATAGGCTAGACATTCGATATATGAAAATATGGAGTAACTTGCTACACCAGTTGAGCAACAATGAAGAGTCCAAGTAAATATCAGGTGCAAGACCTATCTTTCCCATGGCTGCACAAGCTGAAAATTATGACATACCATTCAAGAGGAATTTAATTTCCCTTCCGACAATCACAGAATTGGAGAACCAAACAAATGCTCCTAGTTTTCACTACCGCTAGTTTTAGCCTCTAAAGTCCTAAATCTATTACACTTTTGCTAATTCAATCATAAACTTTTTTTGCTAATTGAGTTATAAACCTTTTCACTTTTTGCCAATTGAGTCCATCCCATCTGACCAATTTTGATCGGAAATCGATTACGTGGATATTGGCTATCTTACGTGGCATCTCCAACGCTAACATGGAAAATTTTTAATAATATTTTAATATTTTTTTGAATTTATTATGTTTTCCTTTTTTTTCTCTGTTTTATTTTTTGCCTTGCTTCCCTTTGGCCAATCCAAGGTGAGGACTGGCGAGGTTGACCTTGCAGCCTGTGGTGAAGCTCGCCCACCCCCGGCTAGGCGAGGTTGAGCCTCACCCAGCCAAAGCAAGGCCAATCTCGCCCTCACCATTGATTGGCAGGGGTGAGCTTCGCTAGAGGCCGGTGAGGGGTGAAGGGTAGGAAAAAAAAAAGAAATAGAAAGAAAAGAAGAAAAATAAAAATAAAAATAAATAAATTTGAAAAAATAATAAAATATTATTAAAAATTCCCCATGTTAGCGCCGATACTATGTCAGCAATTTTCAGCCAAAATTAGCCATATGGGATGGACTTAATTGGAAAAAAGTGAAAATATTTTGTATTAAATTGGCAAAATTGAAGGTTTATGACTAAATTGGCAAAAATGCAGAACTTTTTGGATAAATTTCCACTCTCTCAAGTGGATGGAGACCTCGCCTGATGCTCCCACTGGTGTTTCAACTAATTCTGAAATGCTGCTGTAAGTAACGCTACAAAAAAATACTGGATTAGCGACGAATTTTGCAACGAAAACTTTCGCAAAATCTGTCACAAATTGAATTTAAGATGAATTTAGTGACGGAAAAAATTTTGTTGTTACTAGGTCATTGCAAAATTTTGCGACGGAAAATTTCAAAGTTCGTCGCAAAATTGCAATGAAAATAAATTCGTCGCAAATAATTCGTTGCAAAATTCGTCGCAAATTAGCCATGAACACTATCCGTTGCAAAATTCGTCGCAAATTTGCCACGAACACTATCCGTCGCAAAATTCGTCGTAAATTGTGTCAGAAATTTCTTCACAAAATTTGTCACAAATTTCAACGCAAAATTCGTCGAAAATTAGTCATGAACGTTATCCATCGCAAAATTTGTCTCCAAATTCATCGCAAAATTCATTGCAAAATGTATTCGTCGCAAATTAGGCATGAATTGTAATGATCGCAAAATTCGTCTATAAATATTCGTCGCAAATTTTACATCATTTCGGCCATAAATTCTTGTCCTTATCAATAGTTATGCATTTTGCGAACATCATTTCGAACATCATGTAATAAATTCAATGTAAACAAAGGACACGAGACAACCATAGATTCCGCTTTAGAAACAGAAAACGAACAAATCAAACACAATGACATATAATTGAAACAAATAACTGAAGGAAAGATGCTAGTCCACAAAAAATAATGATATATGTAAAGTTGCAAAGTCTGACGTGATACTATTTGATATCCAATCTTACAATGCATTCAAAACATGAACTAGGAGGCGGGACAACCATAGATTTTGTTTGAAAAATAAAATTCGACAAACCAAACACAAGAAGACACAACTTTGGCACTTGGCAGGACATCAAAAGCAGTCACTTTTGTCGACACTTGATGAAATGTGGATACATAAATAAAGATATGTAATCAGTCTAGAATATAAAAGAAGCGTTTATACATGGATGTGGAACTAGGTATAAAAATACAAGTAAGAGGGTTAACAAAAAAACGTTTCAGGACGAACATCAATATTCTTACATATGAATACGAGTTAACTTATGAAAAACCAAGATTATGAAGCAAGCTTACCCCCGATTTTGAAAATTTTAACTAGAAAGGATGGAGAAAATTATCATTATCATCAACAATCTCAACATCATTGTGTTGGTCATCATTGTGCCCATCACCTATTGGATTGGCTAGAGGTACAGGAGGAACCTCATAGGGATTGAGGTTAAGGTGTCGCATAACGACTTCCATTTGTTGTTGCAAGTAATTTATTTGTTCGTCCTTCTGTACAAGTATATTTTTCAGATGGTTCACTTCTTGGGTCAATTGCTCATCGTGTCGTGACCTCCTTCGACCAGTCGCATTGGATGATGAAGTTCCAGAATGATTCGGCATGTACATCCTTGACAAAGATCCCATCTCAAATATTTTTCCTTTTTTCATTCCACCCGTTGCCTCCATCCATAATGCCATATTGTCAACTGATGGCTCAGACGCAGCATAACCATCACTACCACTAGCATTGCTCATTAAAAGTTCATCATATTTTTCCTACATTAACAATATAGATAAAAATAAAATAACTTTATATATATCTACCATAAATATTGAAAACATTCACGATTTTCATTCTAGTTTCCATATAACCCAAAGTATAACCTTACATACCTTAATAGCTTTTGCTTGATCGCCTGTCACGCCCCGAACTCCACGGCACGCAACATCCCGCTCGAGGGTCGATATAGTATATGATACGACGTCCCAGGAGTCGTCGTCGACCCATTTTTCCCATAACAAAACATAAGGCACATGCGGAAACGATAATTAAAACACCAGTACAAAACAAATATGAGAACCAGGGAAGCAACATAAGGAAAACCTAAACAACGTGCACAACCATAGAAATGTCAACATGGGCAAGAGGCTAAGAGACTAGGGAATCCACTGCGACAAAAGGGAGAGGGCCTAAAATTCAAAAAGTGTCTACCCTCACAAAAAGGCTAATTCTAGCCTAAGGCGCCCAATCGGAATCGGAACCGTTAGACTCTGATGAACTTTCTGATAACTCTAGGTCTTCGCTGGGATCCTCCTTCTCCTCCTTGGACTCTTCGGTGTCTATTGGTTCAATATCGTCAACCTCCATCGGCTCCACGATTCGATCCCCAACTGCTGGTTCGTAGTTCACTCCTCCTAGCTCTTCATCCTCGGCGGCTTCGTACAATCCATATGAACCCATGCTACATACTCGTGCGTCTCCTGCTTGGTCGTACCCACATCTACTCCTATCAATGTATAATGCCTAAGATAAACATCCCCATTCCCCACTGGATATTTTGCTCGAACTCGACGGGGATTCCAAACCGCACTGGGGGATCTGGCATCGTCACGGGCGTGGGTCTGAAAGGTTGGGGTTATATAAACCGTGAGACACTTCTCAGTGAGTGACAACCCCTAAACCTAAATTAGGCTAACATGCATCTCCTGACGGGAAAAACAATCATACACATACAAGAATGACTTAGGCACGTAGGCCTAAATCGGCATTTCAATGACCCTGCAGGTTAGACAATCTCATAATATCGCATTCCACGAACGGCACTCCCGATCAAGCGTACGTCACACGCATGCTCAAACTCTTTAGTGCTGGTTCCGAATAGAGATCACCGAATCGCATAATTCCACACACTGTCTCGTGCATTCACATATATGCAAATGTCATTAACTATCATGCTTGCAATTTAACTCATATGGCACTCTCGGCATAATGTTTCATTCGTGTTCCGATTATAGAATAGAATCTACTTAGACACGTCCCATACCATGCCCAGCGGATTCCATTACATAATCAGGCACTATGCATCACACGTTAACCATTCATTTTGTTAACTCGACCTGAAGGCCCGATCCGAAGATCCGATCCGAAGATCACGACCCGAAGGCCAATCACAACACTCCGTGGCCAGCGTAAAGACGCCCCAGGCCCAGTGTCTCTAGCCCGCGTCAAAACGCATCAGGCGCAACACCGATCTCCTTACGAACCAGAGCCCGCGTAAACGCATCAGGATGGTCGTCTTCCGGACGAACCGGGCAATCACAACACTCCGTGGCCAGCGTAAAGACGCCCCAGGCCCAGTGTCTCTAGCCCGCGTCCTTACGCATCAGGCGCAACACCGATCTCCTTTACGAACCAGAGCCCGCGTAAACGCATCAGGTTGGTCGTCTTCCGGACGAACCGGGCATCGTCCTGCTCCAAAGTGCATGAGGACGGCACACCCCGCGTAAACGCATCAGGGCGAAAGGTGATCACACATTCACACAACCGGTTTTATCTGAACCCCGCGTAAACGCATCAGGGTATGATTAGGTGATCACAAGTCCATGGCAAACACGCACTCCCGCACAATTTCGATACAAGCCTCACACTCTGCATGCATAATGCGTGGCCATGCAATTTCGCACACGAATGTTGGTGCAATGTACCACGGCAGAATGTCCAAGCAATTCAATGCCAACGTATCATGATCAATGATCCACGTCATATGCTCAGTTAGCCCAATCAATTAATTCGGGGCATCACACGTGGTTATGGCACTTATGACGTACATTGATAATTCACCAATCACATACCACATTGTCGATCACACGAACATGCGACATGGTATTCTCAATTTATCATGATTATCAAACCAACGTGCAATTCAATCACTCCGGCCATCCCGGCACTCCAATCAAGTTAATCCACTAGTTTCCGTTAATTGGACCGTTAAATTCCCGGCATGAACAGCAACTAATCAGTTCGAGAGAGAAAAACCGAGAATATACAAAATCGAGTTCAAACTGGGCAGTTACACAGCAATAGAAATCCATTTGAAATAAATAGAAAATCAATTCCAAAAATTATGAAATTTGGATACGTTGTACAAAACATCTTGATAAACATTTTCTGTGAAGAACTCGAAACCCAGTTCCAACCGTAAGCACCTCGTTTTGACACTCAAAGCCGGACAAAACCCAGTTCGCTCAAACAGCCCCTCAGACCATCAAAAATATAACTCATTCAGTACCCAAATCATTTTGGAAAGCCCTGAAATTTTTATATGTCATAGGAAAAAGTGTCTTTAACAATTTTTGTGAAGGAAGTTTGTTGAAATAAGGTCTGGAAAATTTTATAAAAATTCGGAAAGACAGAAAGGTCGGGTGAACAGTAAATCGGGCAGTTTTGTGACGGTCTGAAGACTGACCTCCGAATGACCCCAAACAAATTCCAAAAATTCTGAATTTAAAGTATGTTATACTTAAAGATGTTGGGAACAATTTCCGTGAAGAATACTTTCTCAGATTCGGCCCACAATGATCACAAAAAAATTAATAAAGCACAGAGGTACAGTAACAATCAGAAATCCGAAAATCATCAAACTTGCACCATTAAGCAAATCAAGATTATACAACCACAAAACCAACCATACACAGCCCCTAATCCCATCTAGAGCGCATAATCGTCCTAATTAGGGCTTAGAGGAATACACTCACTTAATTTGAGTTCGGGACAACGAGGAATGGCGGCCGATCACCGGTAAACGGTTTAACCGGCGGCACGATTCCTAAGAGCGGCGGTGAGCGGCGAGTCCGGCGGCGGTCGGCGGAGGCGTCCCGGTGGTGTGGCGGGATCGGCTGTGGACGGCGTTTCTCGGCTCTCTCTTGGCCGAGAATGAGAGGGAGAGTCGGAGATAAGGAGAGAGAGGGAGTGAGGGAAAGAGTGAATGAGAGAGTAAATGAGAGAATGAATGAGAGAGAGTGAATGAGAGAGTGAATGAGAGAATGAATGAGAGAGTTAATGAGAGAATGAATGAGAGAGTTAGAGGTCTTGAAACTCCAAAATTCGGAATATGAAGGGGCTCGAGGGTAAAAACGACATTAAGTTCCGGTACCGGGTCGATTTGCCAAATTTCGACCATATAAGTTCTATACCTAAGTGGCCAGCATATTTTTGATGTCGTCCTCACAAAAAATCATCCCGTAGTCCTCGAAAGTCGGCCTCGAACTCCGGACTAAATTTCACGATTGAATTCGACAAATTCAAATTCCCAAATCTCTCACTAACGGGCGGCCGTTTAGGGATTACGCGTATCGACCTCGGGTTGTCCGATTCGCGACAAGCTCGATTGTCGAGAGAACGAGGGGAATTATCGCTAGTTCCGTGGACACGATCGTCCGGCTCGAGTTCCGAAGATCAGTCCATACTAGCCCAAAAATACTTCCTCGTCGTTCTTCTAAATCAGGCTTATTTCGCGACTGGGCCCATGGTCCACGTACCTATTCCTAGCTAGCCATTCCCATTTGGTCAGTATCCCGAGAGTGATCAGCTCCGGGCGAGACTTACGAAAATGAAATATTGAATAAGACTCGTTTTATTCATTCCAGATATTGAGTCGAATTTCGGGATGTTACAATTCTTCCCCCCTTACAAAAATTTCTTCCTCGAAATTTGTAACCCAAACAAATCTACTCGAACAGCTGGGGGTGTTGACGTCGTATGGCCTCTTCACTTTCCCAAGTGGCACCTTTCGTTCCATGGTGCTCCCAAACTATCTTGACCATCGGGATCGTCTTATTCCTTAGTACTCGGTCCATTCTGTCCTCGATTCAGACCGGCTTTTCCACGTACGACACTTTGTCGTCCACGTCCACTTCTTCGTACCTCATAACGTGAGTCGAGTCCGGTTCATACTTTCTCAACATCGACACGTGGAATACGTCATATACTTAGGACAGATTAGGCAACGAGGCAATTTGCTAGATCATATCTCCGATCTTTTCCCGAATATCGAGCAATCTGACATGGTTCGGCTCAACTTCCCTTTTCTGTCAAATTAGGATAATCTTCCCATTAAGGAACACTTGAGCTACCACTTAGTTCCCAATCTTAAGCCCTAAGAGTCATCGTCTCTGATCATGTGACCTTTCTGACGACTCTACTTATCTGTCCGACGCAAAGTCCCTTTCGCCTTGCCAAAAAGTATGCAAGCCTAATCGGTCTGTCGACTGTTAGTCCGATGGAATTGGGTCTTCTCAGGCTTCACATTGATCTCGTTACAACATCCTTGGGATCATGTCACATTTCCATTCAACGGTCATAACAGCCTTCTAGGTTTATTGTGCTGTGTCTTCACTTATAGGCACGTCAAACACTCGGCCATCTACTTGGCCATATTTACTTTCACCCATTTTTCCGGCAGTGTCACCACAAATCCTGGCACATTTCGTACTGTCCGTCTGAACGTCGCAATTACACTCATGGGTCTCAAATAAGATTTCTTTCTTACTTCCTACGTCGTTGGACACACCTTTTTTTGCTACTTGGGTGAACCTTATGCTTACTGCGGAAATTTCCATTCAAATTTTTCCCCCTCGAGTTTAGCCTCATCGGGTACACACAATCATCCTTAGAACCTCAAAATTTCTATCCCCAAATACATGGAAATCCGACTTCCACTTATCGGCATCCATCTCAACGACTCTTCGTATCTCGTGATCCATATAATGCCATTCCTTGTTCTGGGCCTGGATTTCTAACTAATCCTCAAGACGGTCAACAGATTTCACATCCAGTTCACTTCAAATTTAACTTCCAAGTCCCTGAGCCTTCCCAACGAGGTTCATTCCTTGATCACCCCATACGTCCCAATTGACTCATGACTTAGCGTATCTATTACTCATCCAGTCTTTCCATGGCGATACAGGGTGTTGTAGTCAATTTTCCGTCATGCATCGGGTAATTCTTTTCACGTGGCCTTAACTGGCACGACGCATAATTTGCTACTCTACCGTGTTGCATCAACACACACCTAAGTCTTCTTAATGAAGCGTTACTATAAACCTCGAATCCTCCCGGTCCGGGTTGAATATTCAGTACCGGGGCAATTTTCAACCTACGCTTCAGCTTTTGGGAAGTCCGTTCATAGTGATCATTCCATTCAAACGGATTTCCTTTTCAATCAGCCGTGCCGATAGCACGGCTATCGACGAGAATCTTCCACAAAACATCGATAATTGTTAGCCAAATCTACGACACTTCAAACCTCAATTATCGCCATCAGTCCTTACCACTTAGTTATTACCTCGACCTTAATCGGGTCTGCAAAAGTTCCATCTTCCGAGATTATACGTTCAGGGGACGCGACTCCATCAAGCCAGAGTTCGCACTTGTCCTACCTGGCGTGGAGTGCGTGTTCTCTCAAAGTTCGTAATACCTCAGCCAGACTTGCTTTTTGCTCCCAGGTTCCTCGAGTCTCCCAATATATCATCAATGAAAACTGTTACGAACTAATCTCATAATTCTTGGAACACTCAGTTCATTAGGTCCACAGAAGCAACGAGGCATCTCTTAAACCAATGGGCATCGCTATGAAGCATCCAAAAGTTTTTGACTATTTTATTCATTTCCCTCACAACAAACGAAGCATCCGTGAATCTGCAATCATACGGATATTGTGCAATATCGACAATTCAGTTGACATCCATATCTAAAGCCCTAAATATTACATATACTAAAATAAAAATGAAGTACTTACAAATCTCCAAATGAACATATGATGAATCAGCTATCTTCTTGACCTGTGTTTCTGTTATTATTCGATTGTTCCACTGAATAATGAGGTGGAACGGAAGGAGAGAGAGCTAAAGGAGATGGAACTGGAGGAGATTCAGTTCGCATATGGCCAAGTCCCGTAACATGTTCTTGTGACCGAGCATATTGTGGTTGAGGGTTAGATGATGAGACATGGGAAGAGGAAAGGGACGGGGATGAGGACGAGGAAGAGGCTGGTCTTCTATGCATGTGATTTTCACGTTTATACTGACAAGTAAGAATGTTAGGCAAATATATAAAAAAAATATCAATACGTATTACGGATAAATAATGACGTACATGACAAAGCTTACCATTTTGATGGAAAGACTGAGCAAATGTTTCCTCGAAATGAGCCAATACCGAGTGTTTATGACGTGCAATTTCCTATGAATAAATATACTATGAATCGTACTCATTTTGATATCAAACATCAATATATGAGCACAATATGCCATGCTAAGCCGACAATAGCCATAATTAACCATATGATTCACTTGTTGCTCCACACGATAAATCATCAAGTACAAGAAATCAAAATATTGCCAGAAATTAATTGTTCGCATTTTTGCTAGAAATTGACTTGTGAAGGAGAAATCTGTTTGAATTGTTGAATTTTTTTGCCCCAAAATTTTTTTTGTCCAACTACAAAAATTAAAATTTCATTGAAAGTGGATGACCACAAGTATTCTAAGTCATTTTGTAAAGTTTTATAAGAAAAAAATTTTATTATTGTTAAATTTTTTTGGGGACCTAAAAAAATTAAATTTCACTAAAAGTGTGTGGCCACTGATATTCTAAGATATTTTGTAAAGTTTTGAAATTTGTAAATTTTTAAAATATTAAAAATACTATTTTTTAAAAATTTTTTTGGGAATGAAAAAAATTTTAATTCACTAAAAGTGGGTGGCCATAGGTATTCTAAGTCATTCTGTAAATTTTCAAAAATTTTTGATTTTTTGTATTTTTAAAATTTTTAGGGCACATTAAAAAGTTTACATTTAACTAAAAGTGGATGGCCACAGGTATTATAAGCTATTCTGTGAAGTTTTGAGATTTTTGAAATTTGAAATTTTTTTTGACCACTTAAAAAAATTTAAATTTCATTGAAAGTTGATGACCACATGTTTTCTAAGCAATTCTGTAAAGTTTTGAAATTTTATATTTTATTACATTTTTTAAATTTTTTTGCGTACCTAAAAATATTAAAATTTCTCTCACAATGGATGGCCACAGGTATTTTAAGCCATTTTATAAAGTTATGAAAACTTTGAATTTTTTTTATTATTATTCCTTTTTTGGGCACCTAAAAAAATATAAATTTCAGGCAAAATGAGTGGTCACAGTTATTTTTTGCCATTTTGTAATATTATGAAATTTTAGTATTTTTAAAATTTTAAAAAAAATTAGCACCAAATTTAATATTTTCCCAAAATCTGACGTTTTTTAAATTTTTCCGAATTTTTTATGAATTTTTCTAGAATTGTTCAATTTTCAAGCATTTTATGAGAAAACGCTTAATCAACGATTCGATCATCATTGAACGCTTAATCATCCACACAATGGACAAATTAACCAGTTGAACATCGATCAAAGCCACATGTAATCCTGAAATCAACCTCTAACTTAGCCTACCAATTAGACACTAAGTAATCCTTAAACAAGTTCGACTAATACTCATTATACTAAGTAGGGTTTAGGGAGTTGCCTACTAGGTTCAAAGACAAGAAAAATCGATCAATCGGATAATGGCTAACCCGCCGTGGGCGTGGGCCCAAATGGTGGCTAGTCGGCTAGGCCCTCGGCCACGGTCGGGTGAATGATGGTGGAGCTCGGTGGCGACGGCGTCGGGCGATGACGGCAGCGATGGTGTCAGGCGGCGGCTGGGAGGCGGTGACGGCCTTAGGCGGTGGCTGGGAGGCAGCGACGGCCTCGGGTGGCGTTGGCGGCGGTTGGCCAGCGGCTGGGTAGCAGTGCTCAGGCGAGGGCGGTGACGACGACGGCAAGTGCTCTAGCGAGTGCCTCAGTCGACTGCTGGGCGGTGACGGTTGGGCGGTGGCTGGGGGGCGATGGTGTCAAGCGACTATTGGCGGGTGGGCGAGCTTGGCTAGGCTGGGCGGCGACGGCCATGGTCTGCTGCTTGGCGGCGCCAAGGCTTCGGTCTGCTGCTCGGCAGTGGTGAGGTGGGGCGGTATGGTGTGTGGGTGAGCTCCGGCAGGAGATCGGCCAACCACGTCAGAGGGAGGGCGACGACAGTGACGGCTTGACCTCCTCGAGCAGCTACGAGGCGGGGGGGAGTCGCGCGGGCAAGCTAGGCAGCGGCGAGCTTCTACAGGAGATCGACGATGGCATGGGCGGGCATGCGGCAACGGCGACGGCAGCGGGCGAGCTTCCCAAATCTGGCTGGCAGGGTGGGGGGGGGAGGCGTCGGGGGAGGAAGAAGAAGAAGAAGAAGTAGACAGGTTTAAGAAATTTGCGACGGACTAAGCATCAGTCCGTCGCAAATTTGCAACGGATAGATGTGGTCCATCGCAAATTTGCAACGGATAGATGTGGTCTATCGCAAATTTGTGACGAACCTAAAATGTCCGTTGCAAATTTGCGATGAAGTAAGCATCTGTCCATCGCAAGTTTGCGACGGAACACAAACGCCATCTCAAATTTGCGATGGAAAAAAAAAAGTCTATTGTAAATTTTTGACCGACAAAAAAATTTGCGATAGGAAAAAAACATCCGTTGCAAATTTGCGACGAAAAAGAGTTGTCCGTCGCAAATTTGCGATGGATTAATTAGTTTGTCGCAAATTTCGAACGGAAAAAATTTCCTCCCAAATTTGCGACGGAAAATATTTGTCTTTCGCAAATTTGTGACGGACTAAACACGACCGTCGCAAATTTGCGACGGGAAAAAAAAGTCAGTTGCAAAATTGGGACAGAAAAAATTCACTCCCAAATTTGCAACGGATTAAATGACCGTGGTCAATTTGGAACGTCATTTTTTCAATCCGAAATTTTGCATCTCATTTATTTCGGATTCCAAAAATAAATGGCATTTTTGAAGCCGTCATAAAATTGCATTGAATTTCACTTCCATCACTAATTATTCGATGAACAGTAGTGACGAATAAGCTGTTGACCATAAATGAGCGACCAAATTAGCAACCATCTAAATGCAATGGAAAATAGAATATCGGAAATGTCATCGCACAAATAATATTTGACTTGTCGTCATTTAGCTGCAAATTTTCCGACGATCAATTAAATTAATAAGAATAATCGACAATAATAATAATAAAAAGAACAATAACAATAATAACAAGAACAATAATAATAATGATGATAACTAAAATAACACTTGTCGCAATAATAATTACACATCATTACTGTTTTGTAACAAAAATTTTAATCTTCATTTTCGTCTTTGTCTTCGTCTTTGTCCACGTCTTCGTCCTCGTCTTTGTCTTCGTCCTTGTTCTCGTCTTCGTCTTCGTCTTCGTCTTCATCATCTGTCTCAAAATCAAATTCTGCACATTCTTGTATATTTAATTCGCAAATTTCAGTTGGATTCACATCTATCATTGCTCCACATGGATCTCGTAAAGTTTGAATGTTATATTCCTCAATTTCAACCATGTTATACACTTCCTCTTGTTAGTAGGCTCATCCTTCCAGTATTTCTCGATTTTTCTTCATACTTTGATTTTACATACAACCCACCAATCAGCTTTGTTATGTTTCAAACTAGGATATGATACATAATATACTTGACTTGCTTGTTGTGCCAAGACAAATGGTTCATATTTCATATACCTTTTTTTTGTGATTTATTTTAACAAAATCAAACTTCGTATGCACCTTCATTCCTTTGACGGGGTCGAACCACGTGCACTTAAATAACACAACCCGCATCATTAATGGTCCAGGGCACTCTATCTTTATGATTTCATCCAACAAGCCATAAAAATCATTTTTTGAACTGCCACCATTGGATGACCAAATGGACACGCCGCTATTCATTGTGGATTTTTCCATTCCATATTATTGAGTGTGAAAATTATATCCATTTATGAAATATGCTGGCCAATTTCGAACTCTTAACAGTGGACCCCATGACAGATGATATAGCAATCCTTGCTCTCCAAGTTAATCATGATTATTGTGAACCTAAAGTTACACAAGCAAAGTCAATAATATATATTTTAATAAATGATGTATAAAATTTTAATAACTTGATTTTGGTCCATAGGTAACTTACATATGTCTTGAACTATGCTGCAAATTGTTCATCGCACAAACGGTCAAACTCATTTGGTTGTAGTCCATATATTGAAGTTTGGAAAATCCTAATATTAAAAACCATTTACATATTAGCAAATATTTGACACATAATACATATATTTGCAAATTTACACTTACTTGAAGTATGGCTCGACTTCTGGGCAGTTCAGTAAAATATATGTATGGGCTGCATGAAATTCTTTGCCTGTTAAGTAACGAAACTGATCGCTTGGTCGACCAAGATAATTGAAAATAGAGAATGCTTTGTAATTGAGATCAATGGTGCCCTTATCATTTCTGCTTGCTCTCCGCCTCTTGCACTGCACGTGTGGCTCAAAATAGTATGATGCAAATGTTGTCACTTCTTCCAGAATATATACATTACAAATTGAAGCTTCAACACGTGCCTTATTCTTCACTTTTTTCTTCAAATGATAGAAGAATCTAGTTGAAATAGAAAGAAACTTATCGGAACATAATATATAATAAAGTAATTTGAAATGTATTTTTTTTAAAAAAATTACCTTTCAAATGGATACATCCATTGAAATTGGACGGGACCTGCGACTTTGGCCTCGTAAGGCAAGTGAACTACCTTTCTAAGTTGCAAAGAATAATTGGAATATCTCTCTCTAGTTTCTCCATGTGCGATACTTTTAACACTGTTAAGTAAATATCATTCAGGAAATTGCTTAATTCTGTAATGGCACCCCATACAAAGTTCGGTAGAAATTCCTTGAAAGCTATTGGAATTAGTCTTTCCATCAATATGTGACAATTATGACTCTTCAAACCTGTCAACTTGCATAAATTCAAATCAACATATCTCCCGAGGTTTGAAGCATATCCATCAGGAAACCGTACAGATTTCAACCATTGACAAACAATTCGCCTATGCTCCTTATGTAATGTATAAACTGCTTTTAGTTTTGGTCCCCTGCTGCTTGCATCCACATCTAGTATTGGCTATTCACAAATATCTCTCATATCTTTTTTTGTGTTTAAGTTATCTTTTATTTTTCCGGCGACATCCATCACAGTATTTATGATATTGTCAAAAACATTCTTTTCTATGTGTATGACGTCAAGATTATGATGAATAAGATGGGTCTTTCAATAGGGTAAATCCAAAAATATACTGCGTTTTGTCCACTTATGTGTGCTTCCGTACGCAAAAGTCGTGCCGTGCGGGTTCTCAACAACAGTTGGAAAGTTCTGCACACGCTAAAAAATTTGATCGTTGGTCAACTTCAATGGTGGCCGTGTTCTTTCAGTCATATTCTTGATGAATTCTTTTTTATTCCTTCTGAAAGGATGATTTATCGGTAAAAACTGTCTGCGACAGTCAAAATAGCTGAATTTCTTTCCATGTTTTAATCTAAATGACTTTGATCTCTCCAAACATATCGGACATCCTAAGATCCCAGTTGTACTCCATCCAGATAACATTCCGTAAATTGGAAAGTCGTTTATCATCCAAAGAAGGGCAGTCTTTATTACAAGTGTTTGATCAGTAGAAACGTCATACGTATGGACACCTTCAACCCAAGCCGTTGTAACTTCTCAATTAATGGTTGTACATAAATATCTATCAACTTTTTTGGATTTTGCAGGCCTGTCATGATCAATATCAAAAATATAAAAAGTGTCTTCATCCACATACCAGGTGAAAGATTGTACGGTGTTAAGATAACTGGTCAACATGAATAAATTTTTCTTGTTTTCCCAAATGGAGCAAATCCATCTGTACAAAGACCTAACATGATATTTCGAGCTCCATCACAAACTCAGGATATATTCTATCAAAATGTTGCCATGTTTTTTCATTTGAAGGATGACACATTAGACCCTTTTTTGTTTCTTGATTTGCATACTAAGTCATGTATTCAGCAGTTGCTTTGGACGCATAAAGCTTTTGCAATAAAGGGATTAAGGGCAGATAAAACATTTGCTTGCATGGTCTACGCATCTGATTACGACCCGACCTCCTATTAATCTTGTACCTAGGTTGGCTACAGAATTTGCAAGATTATGCATTTTCATCATATCTCCAATATAACATACAACCCCTACTACATACATTAATCCTTACAACCGGAAGAACTAAGTTATCCACTAGCTTTTTCATATCATAAAAATCACTTGATATGATGTTATCACGAGGCATTGATTCCCGTATTACTTCAACAAAAGAATTGAAGCAATCCACAAACATATTATGCTCTGCCTTGATATTTAACAGTTTCGCTATCACCGATAATTTAGTGTGGTTCTCACAACCTGCCAATGAAGGTTCATCTGCTGCTTTCAATACATTCCAAAACTGATTAGATGGAAAAATTTCATTATAGACATTCTCATCAAAATCCATTACTCCTATCTTTTCCAATTGTGATACATGACTAGTACCCACTTGTTCACGTATAGGAGTAAAACTAGAACTTGCACGATTCGATTCTAAAACAAAATTCTGACTAACTGCATCAATCACCATCCTCTTGTATGGGTTTAATTGATCATAATAGCCACATTCTTTCCTAACTGAAAATTGGTCATTGCTTCAATATCCTTCATCAGATTTAAATGGTTCACCATGGGAAGTCCAATTATAATAGTTCGGAGTAAACCCAAATCTACAAAAGTGTTCTCTAATTTTATCACGTACAAGAAATTTACCATTACCGCACTTTTTACACGAATACCTTAACTTATTTCCATCCATGAACTCATACAAAGTCTAAAAATAGTTCCAATCCAGTACGAAACTCATTTGTCAATCCTCGACGTCCGGGTAAGTTCTTATTATACATCCAAGCCCTTTCTCTTTGCATTGTGTCTGTATTAAAATAAAAAATTCTCGTAAAATATTTAAAATATCATATCTATTGTTCTTAATTAAAACCATAAAATTATGAAAATTATAGTTTTGTTATTCACGCAACAATTACTTTATAATTGCAAAAATTGAAAAAATTACCATATAAAGAAGACTTACCCAAATATTTGACTGGAATTTTGGTAGCAAAAAGTGGTTAATTTGATGAGAATTGCAACATCCACTTAGATTGCGAGACCTTCAATTGGACACGTACCTAAAAAAATTCACTTAAGAATCATTTTTTAATAATTTTAAATTTTTTTCATATTTTTTCCAATTTTTTTCTCTTTTTTCCCCATTATGTTTCTCCGGTCGCCAGTCCGGCAACCGGCTACGGCTGGCTAGTTTAACCTCGCTGTCGCTTCCATCTGGGCGGTGGTGAAGGTTGACCTTGCGACAGAATTAGGTTTTCATCGCAAATTTGCGATGGATAAAAATTCCAACACAACCTCGGCCTCCCCTCATGGCCGGCGTGGCCATTCGGCCTCCTCCCAAGGCCGGTGGGGTATCGCCGGTCACCTATCGTTAAACCGGTGACAAAGTTACGAAAAAAAAATAAAATTCTATAAAAAAAAAGAAATTCCAATCTAACGATGAATAGTCACGAAGTTAGTTATGATACTTACCAGTAAAAAAGCTTCATCGAGATTGATATGTGCGTGCGCGGATTTTGCAGATTTATTTTCCGTCGCCTATTTGCAATGAACTTTGCGACGGATTTCATTTTACGTCGCAAATTAACGACGGATTTATTTTCCGTCGCCTATTTGCGACGAACTTTTTTCCGTCGCAAATTTGCGACGGATTTAGCGACGGTTTTTTTTTTCGTCGCAAATTTGCGACCGAAAAAAATCGTCGCTAATTTGCGACGTAAAATGAAATCCGTCTCAAAGTTCGTCGTAAATTTCCGTGGCAAACTACATGTTTTTTTTGTAGTGTAAGATATGCAAGAAAGGCCGTAATGGATTAAAGCACACAGAGCAGAGTTTTGTAGACCGTTTAAAAGGTATTTACAACGGACAATCCGATAAGACCAGCTTGGATGAACAAATCGATACCCTTTTCAATGGACAAAAAACTTCCTTGGACCAAGGTCCAGTTGAACGGGTCATTTATAGCCATTGTCATATTACTGAGCATGAGAGATCCATGTGACACGCACATGATCAACGGCTTATCAGACCAAGTCCGTGGTGAGGCCAGTGGAGAGGTCAGTGAAGAGGTTGGGCGAATTCGGAGTCGGAAAGGCTGGGCCAGGGTAGTGATGTGGTCTAGGGAGGAGAAGGAGAAGAGGCTGTTGCGAGTGGAGGCGGCAGCCGGTCAAAGGGGCAGCAGTAGCTCAGGGCGGGAGGCGGCGGAGGCCGGCTATGTGGACCAGGGTGAAGCTACCCATCCAGCGGTCTTCTTGACCATCACGGTGGTGGAGAACTCGTCGTTCGCTGAGGTTTGTGTTTGTTTCGTTCCGAGGGTTTCTCTGGTGTGTGTGTGTGTGTGTGAGAGAGAGAGAGAGAGAGAGAGAGAGAGAGAGAGAGAGAGAGAGAGAGAGAGAGAGGGGAGACGAGTACTCATAGGAGTCCACTTTTTAGATTTTGGTAGTGAAAAGAAGATGTTTTACTTGATAGAATTACGGACGACCAAAAAGAATGTTCTTAATTGGTAGCGATTCTTTTCTTCCTAAATTACAAATTACCAAAGAGAAAATCGTATGTGCTTATAAACGTCTATATTTTAGGACTTTGGACCTAATTTATATTTGATAAAGATGAGTATCAAATAAATATTATTACGAGCAATGTTTGTATGACTATAATCAATCTTGATAAAAAATAATTAAGAGGGCCACCATTTTCACATTGGAATGGGAAGGTAAGGAGTTCGAAACTCCTCTCCTCCAATTAGGGTGGGTCTCCTCCAAATAGGGTGGGTCTACGAGGTCTCCCTAGGTGAGCCCACTGGGGGCCCGCCAAACTCCTCAGAGAGGAGCTCCCAAGTCCAAAATGTGACAAAAAAAAAAAGATCAGGTTCATTTAAGATTTAGGAGAAGTTAAATGTCCCCTTGGCTATACAAAAAATTACGAAATAAGTAATATGTATATCTACATGTTAATATGTATATTGTAAAAGTCTTAAATGTTTTGAATTTTAAAAAAAAATCAAAGTGTATAAGCCGTAAGATTTGGATTAAGCACAAAGTAAAAAGATAAAAGTCGACCAAAACAAACCTAAATTATAACATTTTGCACCATTCCAAGTTCATACTAGATCACACATTAAAGAACAAAATTCTAAGCGATTTCATTGGTCATCAATTTATCCACATCTATGTCACATTCTAAATCGAAGTTGTCTATCGCTATGTGTATAGTATCTTTTCATACAAGTCTATGTAATCTTAATAGTTAAACTTATCCCAATTTGCACTGTTTAATGTAAAGTGAGTTCCCTTCATATACAATCAGTGTATGTTCTCTCTTAATGTGATATGAGTCGTTCATCAACAAGTTTTTACCGGAAAAAAGAAATACATCAACGAGTTCACGTTGCGTCCAAAAAAGAGCAAGTATATGTCTAAAGTACTCAATTTCTCCTCTAAAAGAAATATGAATAAATTAAATGGGTAATTTATATCTAAAATAATAAATCATTGTAAGGATCTTGTTTACAATCGCTTTCGGGGCACTTGTCAAACATATTTTGTGAGTAAATTCAATTTTCAAAGCATTGATCGTGCATATATGGGAAAAGCATAAAAAAAGTTTAAACTTATTACATTGGTACCAATTTGGTTGTTAATTTTGGAATTTTTCCAATTTAGTTTTAGATCTAGTCATATTGGTATCAATTTAATACAACCCACCAATAAATCGACGCTAATGTGAATATATTTTTTTGTAATTTTTTTCTTTTTTTTTCTTTTCCTTTTCGTTTGGCTGGTGACTAGTGACTGGTGATGCCGGCCATAGGCGAGGGTCGCCCTCGGTAGCCACAGGCAAGGGTCAGTTTCGCCAAGTCGTGCTTAGGTGAGGGTAAGCGCCGACGAGGCCCCCATTGCCAAATCTAGTGAGGTCAACCCTTATCCAGGCCAAGGTAACCTTGTCGGGCCTCGCATGGGCAAGGGCAAGGCTTGGCAAGGCTCGTGCAATGAGAGCAAAGCAAGAGGAGGGGGTTGTTGGAGAAGATCTCAGAGGAGAGAGAGAGAGAGAGAGAGAGAGAGAGAGAGAGAGATTAGGGGATAGTCAAAGAGCGGGGAGGAGACGTGGTAGAGCCGGGGCCACCACTTGAAGACCGGAGGTAGCAAAGAAGACGAGGATGATTGTGATGACGGCAATAGATGAATGAAAAATTTCTTGGAGAAGCTCATCACATAAAACGTTTTCCATGTTTCCGTGACTCTTGACTCTCTCACTTCTTTCTATTTCTGCATCTTCATCGACTTCTTCTTTAGTTATGATGTGTCATGCTTTGGCTGCGGCATGGTTTTCAAGCAAAGAATTTTGAGGCTACAATAATCTTTTCCCGAGCGAGGCTAGCCCTTGCTAGGCATGGTCTATGGCTAGTGCTGGCCACTAGCAAAAAGAAAAAGGAAAGAAAAAAAGAAAGGAAGAAATGAAAAAACTAATAAAAAGAAAAACTTATAAAAAAATTAATGGTAAATTATAAAAAAAATGTCAATGTTAGCACCAGCTATCCAGCCATCTCATGTAGAATGGTTGGTATTCACGTTAGCGATATCCAGCTTATATAGGTTAGATGGATTGAATGGTATCAATGTAATAGATTTAAAACTTTTTTGATACTTTTCTCCATATATATTGAATGTACTTTATTTCTCCTCTAAAAGAAATTTGAATACCCTATTTTATATTCGTATAAATTGAATAGTTCATTTATATCTAGAATAATAAATCACCATAAGGGCTTTGTTAACAAGTGCCTCTAGGGCATTTGTCAAGCATACTTTATGAAGAAACATTCAATTTTCAAAGCACTAATCACGTATATGTCGAATGTACTTACTTTCTCCTCTCAAAGAAACATGAATTCTATATTTGATATTTGTATAAACTAAATGGTTCATATATGTCTAAAATAATAAACTACCATAAAGGTCTCGTTAATGAGTGCTTCCAAGACACTTGTTAAATATATTTTATGAGGAAACATTCTATTTTCAAACCACTGATTATGGATATCGCGGGAGTAGTCAATGCATTAAAATTTTCAAGATTTCTTTATTTAGTTGATCATCAAATACCCCGTAATACCTATTAATAAAATTCTCCTAATAAATCTAAAAATTTCGGTAACTCACATCTTCATGAGTTAATCGATTCTTACATGTTGAAGTCCTGATCTTCTTGAATGAATTTGATCCCTCTTAATTATACAATTCTTTATGACAAGTTGACAGTATCGGATTTCTCGGGGAGTAAACGAAGCGAGTAGGTTTAATTTTATAATTCTATTTAAGGGCCTTCCAGTTTAGGCTATCACCCCGGCAATTAAGTGATAGCTAGGCATTACGCAATGTAGCTCTACAGAGTCCAAAGCAACATGAATTGCATTTTTAGGCCAATTTTTTCTTTTAAATTGCATATTTATGCTCTCAACATAAAATTGGCCTTGTTTTTAGATTTTAAAAAAGACAAGAACTTCCGCGTTGATGCAAACATGGCCACCATGACTTTTTCCATCCAAATAGTCTACGTGGCTAAAGGTGTGGACGTGCCTAGCTTTTGCCGGCCTTGTTGATTATATTAAGGTTAATCACAAAAAACCTCAAATCATGCCTATTATGACATATTGTGATCCTTAACTTTTTTTTTTGTGATGTCAAAAACTCCAAATTTGGCCTGTGTGACACAATTATCTTTAGTCAAGGTTCCGTTTGATGATTTTTCATCTAAAATAACATAGTTTTTATTTCATTCAAGTTACGTGGGCTCCATGTTAATACAGTTTATTTTCCAACGTCTATATAGGCAGATTTTTAACTGTGCTGATTGAAGGAACCTCAATGGAAGTTAAATGTGTCATATATATACAAATTTGAGATTTTTTATATCATAGAAAAAAGTTTAGGGTAAATATGTCACGGTAGGCATATTTTGAGGTATTTGGTGGTTTTTCCCTAATTTTAATTTAGCTTTCAAAGGACTATGAACGAAATTTTATTGACTTATTTATGGTAGTTGCCTATCTAGTTAATAAATGGTACATATAAGAACCTTATCTTATGAAGGGTATATGAAAATACTTAGGTTCCATTTTGAACAGTGGCATTAAGTTGCTTCTTGGACACACGATAGCTTTTGGCATCTCCCTTTGTTACTCATTTGTATACTTTAAATTTAGGGATAAGTGCATTGAAAGTCTTAAAACTTGTCACGAAAGTAGAGTCAAGTTTTACTACTTTTAAAAAGTGCAAGTACATCTTAAAACCTGCTTAAAGTACAACTGAGTACTAAAACTTTTAAAAAGTGCAATCAAAGTACTAAAATTTATCAAATTGGTCTAATCAAGTCATTCCGTTTATTATACTTTTTTAAAAGTTTTAGAACTTAATTGTATTTTCGTTACAAGTTTTAGGACTTAATTGTACTTTTTGAAAGTTTTATGATTTAATGGCACTTTCTTGGCTAGTTTAAAAACCTGATTACATTTTTTGAAAGTTTCAAGACTCGATCGAAGTGCGACCGCGAAAGAGTTTTACCTTCTTCAATGGAGATAGATTCTAAAATTTCAAGTGACAAGGAGACTCTAGAATGATTCTCCAACGCCTTTTCTTCGAGTTATTGATCTTTGTATCACCAGGAAAGCCTTGGATCGACCGATCGGAGCTCAGTTTTAGAGCTTCGCAGTCAACTTGCCTCGGAACTTTTGGTGTTCACCGTAGGGACCAATTTGCCACCGCTTTTCCAGTCAAAATAGCGTTGATCACTCGGTCTTAGAAACCTCAACTCTCTCTTTCTCTCTCTCAACTTTCGTCAAACAGGTCCTCCTCTTGGATAATGACTTTCCCGCCTCTTTTAATCCCTTCGCCGGAACGATTTTGGCCTCTAACCGACTAGGGGAAACGGATGGACATTGGAGATTGTCTAGTTGTCCAATCCATTTAACACGTGCTAAATTGGGAAGATTAAGTCAATGAAGGCACAACCCCAAGCAGATATTTTCTTTCTCTCCCGCACATTGCCCAGCGGGGTGAAGGGGATGATCGACTCGGGCTGAGTTGAGTCGATTTGAAAGACTCGGATTGGTCCAAATTCACCAATTAAACTCGAATTTGCCCCATTTCTCAATTCTAACCCAAAATTTCGAATCCTTGACACATTTTATATTGAAATATGAAATCAATTTGAGTTTTTATTTCAATTAGACCAAAAATTCCCAAATTTGAATTCGGATCAATTGGGCTTTTGTTCAATTCAATGTCCAAATGATCTAATTAGGCCAAATTGAGGCCAAAATTGAGTTACCTATGATCAATTACCCCTAGGAAAAGTATGGGTGTCAATAAAAAATTTCAGATTGAATAAATCTCCAATTTAGGTCTTAAAATCCCTAATTTTCAATTAAATTTGGAGCTTTTCAATTATTTTGTTAAATTGTGAAATTGGACTGACCAATATGCAATTCAAGGTCCCAGAATCAATTGTTGTGAAGATACTATGGCCTAAAAATGACTAAAAATGACTCAATTGGATTTTTGGGTTTAATTAGGGTATGAATTTACCCAATTTTGAGAAAAACATATCTCAAACTGAAATTTTACAAAATTGAATCCATAGGGCTGAAATTGGATATAAAATAAGACTAATGGATATTTTTGTGGAAATTTTGAATTCCATTTTGTATTTTTCTTGATTTTCTTTCTATTTTTATAAATAGAAATTAAGAAAAAATTCACGAAAAATCTAAAAAAAATATTTTTTTCATTTAGAATTAGGTTCCTAAGCATGGCCAAGGTTCCTAATCTTAATTTTTTATTTTATTTTATTTGAAATTGAAAAAATTTGACTGAAAATCATGTGTCAACAATGACTGAGCTAGTTGATCTTGGCTTTGCCGACATCACCGGGGCGAAATATGGTTCCATCTGGATCGAAAGGGCTAGAGACCGGTTCCGTCATTGACGGAGACAGAGACAAATTCGGCTTCGCTAAGTTTAATATCTGGAAGCCAAAATAATTGGACAGCCTTCTCGAAGAATTCGAGCTTATCCCCGAGGTGCCCCTGCAAACGCATTATCTCGTTTTTTTGCCCCGTTACTTTTGGCTTAGTAATATTTGCACTATTTCTCATTCTCTGGGAAATTCGATTCCATTAAGAAGCTACCTTTCTGCCGTTATATGCTTTTGATATCCTGCTTTTTCTGCAAATAGAACAAAGATTATGGTCCTGATAGCAATTATTATTCGCGGGACAAGGGAGAATTATAGGAGAGAACCCAAACAATGATAATGCCACATTGTCGTGCCCCAATTTTAATAATTCCTTCTTTATTTTATTTTGTATCTATTGTTTGCCTGTGATTATTCAGGGAAGAAACAATTAAAGCGGGCGGGCTCTGTTAATGAAAGTTATCAACTAATGATTTGCCATTTAGCAAGGGATTATCAACGAGCTGATGTTCCCTAGGGACAGGACGCTCAAACCTCTTGCTTTTGGCCTACTCATTATGTAGAGTTACAAAGTGATCAATTCAATTTCATGACATATTTAACTAAAGTGAAGATTAAGTCGATTGCATATGAATTTAGAACTTATCAACCGCTGCCAAATATTTTAGGGGAAAATTTCAAATAGAGGCATGCAATGAGGCCATTTTCTCCAAGAGTCCTTATAATGAGCGTTGTCTCAAATAAAAGCTCGAAGTTGCCAACTTAATTTCAAATAGACCCATGTGTCTATTCTAATTGCAACATTGGGCAATTTTATCTGAAATGTTTAGATTGACCTAAATTGGAGAAGTCCAACTTTAGGTCCTTATTGAAAATTTTTCATATTTTGAAGGCGATAAGAGAACATTGTTTGATAATAGCCACTAAATCAAGGGAAATGGTGTGACATCCAAAATTTCCTAAATTAATTGATAATATTTAAGATAGAATGGATGTTGATCGGCATGTGTAGGCCGGTAATTATATAATGAGTGGAAAATTCGAAAGATAATTTCTGTGTTCATGATTTTTTCGAAATGCGATTCTATTAGGGATATAAAATTACGAAGAGTAATAATTCAAGGAAATAAATTAAAATGCTATGTCTAATAAATTAAACATGGATGTCTACTACTTTCAATTTTCTTAAATTAATAGATATTTATACATATATTAATTATATAGAGTGATGATGAAAAATTTATCACCATAGTAAACGTTGGCAAGTATTGATATGCTCCGAAATATGGATCGGAAAATTTTCAAAAGTTAAAAATTTACCGAGTTGAGATTCCCTTAGCGTGTGATAGCTTTTGCTGATAATATTAGTGGGTTCAAAATACATTTCTAACTTATTGGTGTTTAGAATGTACATCCATTTCTTGTTTATTTATTGAAATGCAAAATATCTTGACAAGTTACCAAATATCTACTTTGAATCACCTAAACTAATCCATTTGTTAGTTGGTCACATCTCCTTCATTTTATACCACGAGCTTCAACCCCAACTTCATCATTGCTTTTAACATTAATTAATTTTTTTAATCTTTTTTTAACTCTTGTGAAGTCTTCCAAATTCATCTCTCTTCTTGATTGTATAACCCCCACAATTCAACTACAAAATGATTTCTCTCACATTTGTTGCAAAGAAGAGCCAACTAATTCCTCATCTTCAAGCCGCAAACTTTCCTTTTATATTTTCACCTTTCCAGTCTTTTCTAATAAAAGCAAAGGTTCCAAACTTGTGTTGTTTAAGCTTTTAATCTCATCTTCCAAGTGTTTATAAGGTAAATTCATTGACTTTATTTTTAGTTTATAAAGCTAGTTTTGTTGTTTTCTTGAAGAATGAGAGTGTTAATTTTTATTGTTTATTTGATTTCAAGGTGATTAAAGGCTTTGTTTGTTCAAGATTCCATTCAAGGTAAGTGAAAACTCTATGGACTAAGATAGATTGATCTACATGGTAGTCTTGATCTTGATTGGTTGGTGTTTTCTCATTTCATTAAAATTTTCGATGTTAAGTTTAATTGGACTTAAAGTTGGCATGTTGAGCAATGTTGATTTCTTGCATAAATTGAAATCTTTAATATGTGCCTAGAAGGTATTTGAAAGAATTTCCAAAAGGTTTTATTGTATCTTGAATGGGAAAAAGTGAGAAAATGACAAAACTAAACATAAGACGGGCACTTTAGTAATTTTCGACATGTCTATGTGCAATTTTGTAATTTTTGAGAATTGAGGGGGGTCATTAAATGTGACATCCTGGTCACTACTCAGTAGACCCGAGTGCCCTTGAATACTTAGGGTGCACTTGAATACTTAGGGTGCACATGATAACGATTCTGTGTCCGAGAACTAATTCTACTCAGAAATGATTCTTTTTATTCTGTGTCCGTGAATAATTTTTAAGTATTTGAAGGCATTTGGTAACTGCTTAAAATTTCTATTCTTATAATAGAAAAAGAATATAAATGCATTTGGTAACTACACAAAATTTCTTTTTATTAATAATATTTTGAATTTTTTTCTTTTTTTTCCTTGGCCATGGCCGGTCTCCGGCACTAGCAACTAGCTACAGGCCAGGGCCAATGAGGGCATTGTGGCCCTCGCCGCCACCCTTATCGGTCGTGATGGTGAGGTCAGCTTCGCCTTGTCCGGGCAAGGCTCGACCTCGCCCAGATCTGGCAAGGTCAGCCTCGCCAGATGACGGCGAGGTCGAGCCTCGCCTGGCAACGGTGAGGTCGAGCCTCGCCCGGTGATGGCGAGGTCGGCCTTGCCAGATAACGGCGAGGTCGAGCCTCACCCGACCAAGGCGAGGCCGACCTCCCCATTGCTAGGGGTTGGCAAGGCCGCCCTCGCCGTCGCCGGGGGCGGCGAGGGCTGCCCTTGCCGGTCACTGGTGGTCAATCATTGGCGGTCGGTCTCTAGCGGCGGGTCAGTGGCTGGCCAGGAAGAAGATGAAGAACAAATAAAAAAGGAAGAAGAAAATCAAGAAGAATTAGAAATGGAAAAATTGTTCTAGAATCAAGAAACTACTTTTTTTTTCTTCTCGATTCTATTCCAAAACTAATTTTGGGAACAATTTTTTGCAAATTTGTGCCCGAGCACAAAAATTTTAACAAACGGATTTCTGTTCTCAAACTGATTTTGGAAATAAAAAAACATAAATTATCACTATTTGGCAAGTTGTCAAACACCCCCTTAGCCATTTGATCGATGAATAATGAAGGTGGATCGTGTGTGGAAAAAATGGACAACCGAGGTTGGTAAATGCTTTAGTCGATCGGGTTTGAATTTCCACGCTAAGTTATAAGTGCATTCAACGGGTTTGATGTTCAATCGCATACAAAACTAGAATGCGAAATGTGCCAGCGTTTTGTGACCCGACACCATTTCTCTCTTCTGGCCATTTCCTCTCTTTCTTCCCTTTGTGCGTGCGCGGCGCTACCTAGTCTCGTCAACGCCACCGCGCCACCTAACCACATACCCCGCCACTTGTCCCTCCGCCACGCCAAATGTCGCCGCCACTGCACCAAGTGTCATCCATGCCTCGACACTTGTCACCCTAGCCAAGTCACAGATGGATTTCATGCCAGAAAGGTTGTTGAAGATGAAGACATCTCTCTCTTGGTAGATTTCCCACACACACACACTCACACTTTTGCTCGCGATTACTCCATTGGGATGAGAACACAAGAATTGCTTTTGCTTTTTTCTCTGCAAATCTGTTGGCATCGAGAAGAATCAAGAGGATTTCGTGGCAAATTCTCGCACGATTCGACTTCCAAGCAAGTGGATGTCTTCCAATCTATGCTAAGTATGAGTTTTGTTGAAGCAAATTGATGGGTTTTCATTTGGACTCACTTTCTTGCGCTTTGCTTTTGAAACCCATATTCGGGTTCACTGTACATCTTTGGTTTGTCATTTTTGTGGAGATTTTTATGGACCAAATTTTAAGAAACTTCCTGCTTCAAAGTTGCTCCAAACATCTTGAATTTTAACATACTTTAATTTTAGAATTTTTGAAATTTATTTGGGTAGTAGGAAAGCCTACTTTCCAACTGTGATAGACTGCTTAGAATACGTTGTTTTGGTGACCTCTACACCTGCTTGATTTTTCACAAATTTTCTAGAACGATTTTGAAAAAACTTCCTTGTAAAAGTTGTTGAGGACTTCTTCCTCTATAACATATAAAATTTAGAATTTTTGGAGATGATTTGGGTGCGGAAAAGAGCTGATTTTGAGAAGCAAAGATTCTGTTCCAGCGAACAACTTTTGGTCTGACTTTGAGCTAATAAACAAGGTATTTACAAAAAGATTTAGACTTCGAGTTCTTCACAAGAAATGTTTCTCAGGTCTCATCTACATTGTGTAAAAGTTTTGTAATTTTTAGAGCTGATTTACTTAGGGAATGTTAATGATTTTCGAAGGCGTGCAAACTATCTTTATGATACAATTTTTGGGATTTTTGGATAAAATTTCCTTTTATGAGTTTTCTTTTAAGATTCGTATTCATGAAGGAAGTCTAGCATGTTTAATTTGTCGACTAACTATTTTCATGCAATTTATATGATTTATGAATGGACAAATGTTGGTTGGTTTGGAACTTGAGATATTTCCTTTGCATTAGCAATGAAAACGACATTTCTAAATTGCTGCACTGTATACGTTTAGGGGCATGGAATTGTAAGTGTGACTGTTCCATCGATCCCCATGACAACAATGTGCTGGAGTTGGATGCCTGGAGGGGCAACTGGGTTCCTTCAGATGCCTGGTGGGTAACAAGGGTCCCTAGATGTCCTTGCGATGGGTAATTGGGTTCCCTGGAGGACGTTGCAGCCTGAGTTATTGAATCAAACGTGAATGTTCATATTTCTATGTTTCTTTTGCATTTCCAATTTACCTATCTCAGGGTGCTTTCTTTTCATGCCAATGTACTATTTTTGTTTTGAGGAAGGTTCTCAAACAAGTTGATTTCAAATGGATTTTATGTATTTTATACTTGGAGTTTTCCTCACATCTGAAGTAATGGATTTATATAGTATAGACTGGTAAACATTCTACTTGCTGAGTTTATGCTCATTTGTTGTTGACTATCATCTTTTATATCACTAGATATGATGATCCCTCCCTTCTTCTACCACCATTAGCTATGGTGCCCGCGTTGATTTCATGGGGCATATCACTGAGTTCGTGGACCCAGACTTTCCTGAGATCGTCTTCGTTAAATGTATTTTGATCTTGACGGTAGATATAGGATCCCCCACGGATCCCGTACTCCTTGGGTTCGTAGCCGTGTATGCCAGGGTTGACCGGCGACTGGTGGGACCTATCCCATATCCTAGTGACGACGGAGCGAGTGAAGGCAATAGCGGGATGGAGTGAGCCTTGGATTGGATGATGGTGTAGCATTTTTGGAGGCATGGCAGTGATTTTTTGGATGTACCATGGGCGATGAATAGGTGATAGTGTTTATACATATGAATCTAGGCTGGGATAGTACGACTGATGGTTCTTTTTGGTGTCGTTAGGGGGAGTAGTACCTTTTTGTTTTCCCCAGTGTACCCTGACCTTTGTCACCTAAGTATATAAATAAAAATGAAAATGCGATCGCCATGTTTATATTTTATGCATGTGGTCCTTTAAATTTTACATGTCTCAGGTTGTTCTTTGATTGTATACGCTTCTGCTTGCATAAAAAGTGAAAGAATACATTAACAGCATTAGAGGTGACATACCGGGGGCATCAAATTAAATAGTGATATTTTATGGTTTAAGTGTTAATTACTGGTTACTAAGTGAGATTAATTAAAGGAAATCAAACTAGTTCATGAAAACTAGTTTTGAAGCTTTAGGGGAAATTTTCTAATTTCACCAAGCTAGGGGACTAATGTGCAAAAACTGGAAATTCTTGGGACTGTTCACAGCATTAGAAACCTTATGATAAAAGGTGGGATAAGCACACTAGAAGCCCAAAAACTTTTAAAAAGTGTAATCAAATCCTAAAACTTATTATCATTTTCCACATGTCAAGTTGAGCGGAGTTAATGAAAGGACTTAATTGCACCAACTTTACACATTTTGAAAATTTTAGGAATCAATTACACTTTTATGATAAATTTTGGGACTTTCAGTAAACTTATCTCGATAATAGGGAGTTAAGTTATTTTTAGAAATTTTACTTAACCTAGACAATATATCTAACTAACCAAAATTGGACTTATTACAAAATTAATTTAAAAGTGGGCTATTTTGATAATTTTATAATATCTATGACCTATCTATAGTGTAAATAAAATATTCATATGTTTAATTATAACAAATGAATGGCCTTTGGTAATTAGTTTAAGTTAATATGGTTTGATTAAGTGAAGATTGGAAGTTATGGGTAAAAATTGTAAAATAAGAAATATAATGGGGCAATTATGTAATTCTAATAATCTAGAATTATGGGAGATTACTTTTAATTTTGATGATTAAGGTGAATTTAATCAAGGCGTGGTCTTAGAAATGGAAATTATACAAATTAACTAAATTATAGAAATTTGATTTTCTAAATGAAATTCATCTCAGTAATTTACGAATTTGCATAAGTTCTCTATTAATTGATGATGGCATGGTGCTTAGAGGATGAAGATTTATACGTTGAAATGCAAATAATTATTTGATTGCCACTGTTTACACGTCAAATGCCAAGAGATTAGTGTGTGCTGTTATTTATAAATGTGATTATCGAAAAATACGTGACATTTGTTATGTAGTAATGATTTGCACGCGATGATGCTTTGTACCGAATGATGATTGTTTTATGAGTGGGATTGCAAACGATAATAAATGGGTATTTGGTTCAATTGTAGTTACAAGGAAAACCAAAAATTTGGAATGATGGTATTTGCTTTGTACACGGCAATTGTGATGTTATGATGATTTGCATATCAATGATGTCATGTGATGTAGTCTTTTGACACGACCTATTCGCCAGAGAGTGAGTGCTCTTGTATGAGTACGTGTAAAAGACTCGGAGAAAATATAAATGTTCTACCATCTAAGATGAGTCACTACAAGGTTGAGAGGACATGAAGTCCTATGATTTATACACGATACAATATGGCTAGTGTAGTATATGATGTGATATTATAAATACCCATCATCATGTAGTTGTATAGTGGTATCTCTACCCTCGTTGATGTAGATGACACTTGTGATAGATGGGTTGAGAGGCATGGCAATGTTTATGATTTTGTCCCTCATGAGTTGGTGGTGACAATGCCTAGTTAGTAGTGATGGGTCCTGATTAGTGACAAGTAGGTAATAGATACTCACATGTGTATATCGGTGAGCTACCATGTGATATTTGAGTACAATGAGATTTGTATGTTCATCTGTGTGCATTTGACTGTTGAATTGAATGTAACTTGTAACATCTATTTTATTGTACATGTGATTATAGTCATTTATATGTGAAGCACTATTTATGTCTGATTTAAAATAATATGTTTGGAAAATGTAAGTGAATACTTGTGGATTAGAATAGATTGATATCCTTATTACTAAAGTGGAAAAGTGATAAGAAATTTGAATATGTGGTTGAAGATATGGATTTTTAAGTATTTAAGAATTTATGAAATAATGGGTGCTCATAGAAGATCAAATGATTAATATGTTGTATTTAAATTGGATTACAAGAAAATGAATAATATATGATACATCTTGTACTTCTTGAGTGATTGAAATATTTCATTATGAATATGAAATTAGTTAAAATATAAGTTTTAATATGTATCGTCCTATAGCCAAATGATGAATGACATATCTTAAATTATAGCGATTCTTATAAGTGATATGTGATAACTGGGTAGTTGTTATTACGTTGTTGTCCTCCCACATTAAGTGATAAGATGATCTTTTATCTTAGATCTACTGAGCTCATTTACCGAACTTAGGCTTATCCCAATATATTTTTACAGATATATCAAGTTTGGAATTTAGGGACCTTTAGATTAGCATTTTCGAAAATATATTTGAAGACCGGATTAGAGTGCACAGTGAAAATACGGGTGTATTTCCGTAAAGAAGTATTGTTGTACATAGGTTGAGGTTAAGTTATTTATACACTTAAGGATAAATTAGTTATTCATCGGAGAATTGAAGTGAAGCTAAATTATCTATTCATTTGAGATTCAAAATTAATGGGAAATTACAGGTCGTGATAAATAGTCAATTAAGAGCAATAACTTTTGATGATATAATATGGACAGGATTTAGATAAATGAAAAATGGTGGATTCCTTCATTCGCCAACAAATAGTGAACTTGACGAGAAAGCATGTCAAATGCTGGATGTTTGCTTTTTCGTGCTATTATAAATTGACTTTGCACGAGAGATATTTGTGAATGGATCGGTATACATCTGACACATCTGTTTATTCAACAGATGGGTACGTGTTTAATAATTTAATGGACTTGAATTTTTGTGAGATTCGCCATATTATGCGCACTAATCCGGCACGCATCCAGTGATATTTTTTTGTTCTTTGTTCATGGAATGCTCCGTTGAGCTGAATCCGGATTGTTCACATGTAGGCAGGAGTAAGGAGGAGGTGGAGGAGGTACAAAGTCAGCAAACTCATCTGAAAAGCATGAAGGAGATGGGCAATTAATTCACACACAAGTTGGGAAGATCAGTCGGTGCGACAGTCACATGGTCTTCAGAACCACTTCTTAGCCGTGGGTCGGCATTGCTGAAAATTTCATTTACTCTCTCTCTCTCTCTCTCTCTCTCTCTCGTAGATTGGTGGTCACTTTCTGTCTCTGACTTATATGGCTGGCACGTTGAACAATTCCTATGTTAATTTCCCACAATTCGACCTCTCCTTAGCCAAGTTCATAACTTAACGTGATCTCGAGATTAGTCAACATCCCCGTTTGGTGTTTCGGGCCCCGAAATCTGTTAATGGATTATGTGTTAAAAAAGGAATCTTCACGCACATACATTTTATATGCATTATATGGAAATTGATCTTAGTGCTCCAATTTATTTGACTTTGTGCTTTTGAATTACACAATCACTTGTACCTAGCGCGATGCTATCATTTTGCTAAATTAACACTGCCGATGCACCAAATTGCCACCAAATCCCAATTTGGTGCTAATGCTGCCCCCCGTGAAGGGACGCTCCTCCATCGTGGACGAGGGTCGGTAACCTTAGTACGACAAAGGGGATTGAGACCCATTTTGACAAATCAGCCAAAACTAAAAAGATTTAGTTGAAACAAAAAGCGCAAGAAGATTGATATTTCTCGGCTATATGCCTAAAAAACAGAGTGAGAAGATCAGATTGCATAATGAAGAATGCATACACAAACTCCAGATTGCTACAATTCTATTCTAGTAAGATTGCAACGAGATTGATAAAATTGAATCGTCAGATTGTATAGTAAATTCATAAGATTTTACAAACTATAAACAATAATTTATGTCTTTGCCCAAAGACAATGAAATTATGTATGCCTTTCCATTTCCTAACTCTTGTCAAACATGCAATTGCGTCCCAATGCCTTCTGTTCTATAATTAATGTAGTCTACTTAATTTGTGCAATCGGATCACTCACTTATTTGACTTGTACAACGAAGGTCTACACCATTAGTGAGGGGCCATGATCCTTGCCAGTGCTTTTGGGGGGATGGTCCATTGATCGTTGCCATCTCCGAGCGATTAGAGGAACGGCTAACTTGACCTCGCCGGCACTTGTTGAAGAACGAGCAAAGGGCACCAACAACTATTATGCTAACCTCTGGCATGGTCACAGGCACTCGCTCATTCTCCCACGTCAGCAAATTGGCAGAGCATCATAGAACTACTCGATTGAATAAATTTATGAGATTTGATTATCAAAAGAAAAGTTCAGGAACTCAATTACGCGTTTCCTAATAGTTAAGAGACAGAAAGTGTACTTAAAATCAAAAGCAAACTATATGTAATAAGTACTAGAAAATACAAATGTTTAAAGTGCTTTTAACTGAGGGGATATAATGTATATAGAGATATGGATAAGCTACTTTGTAATTCCATATTGGTATCCTCAGCCAAGTAGACTTAACAGTCTATATCAAAAGTACCCAAGAAACACTCCAACCACCAAATTCAAAGTACACAACAAATCAATCTAAACTTAAAATAAATGGTTAATATTATGACAATTTTACCCCAAACTAATATTTTGACCAACAAAAATCCCAAATTGGTACACCTATGATAATTTTACTCTCCGTTAGTTTTTGTTAAATTTTACTATCAAATTTATGAGTTTGATGATACATGACAGTTGATGGGAGTACCATTTTGGAATTTTACCCTCTGTTTGTCATAGGTGTACCAATTTGTGATTTTTTTGTGATATTCATACAATTTTACCGAGGGTAAATTTGTCATAAATATATTGGTTTGGGGTTTTTTGTGGTTAAAAAATTAGTCTTGGGTAAATTTGTGACAGATGTACTCGTTTAGGATTTTTGTTGGTCAAAAAATTAGTTGAGTAAATTTGTGACATATGTACGAGTTTGGAGTTTTTTGTGGTATTAACCCTAAAATAAACCCTCTACATTTCTCTCAACTTCTTGATTATGATCGTTGACAGATTCTGTCATCTCCAAAAACATCTTCATCAAATTTATCTTTTAGAGCCAAAGTCATTATTCACATAACGATCAAGATCGTTTGCTCTTTACAATAGTATAATATCACTAATTTACATTTTGAATATGGTACGTAACAACCATGGCACATCGCTAAAACTTAGAGCACTTAAATTGTATTTTTTTATATCCGATCATGTGTAATAAAAATTAAAATGAGTTCAATGTTTGAGGAAGAGATGTTTCACAATCTCTTATTTCTTCATGAAATTTAATTAGGTCCTCATATAAATCTGTCACTTGTTTACTAAATTTGATGTCATACAATCACATAATGATATACTTCAGGGTCTTCCTTAGTTCTTCTTTCAATTGTTTATTATCAATAAAATAATGGAGAAAACTAATGGCTGACTCGCTCTCTCTTTCAAAATCCGAAGGTGGGCAATCTTGATTTTGGAGCGTCCCTCTCAAGTGCCCTTAATCAATGGGGGTTTTCTTACTTAATTGAGCCAACAATAGATATTCACTCTAAACTCTAAGCACGTGATTAAGTCACTGGTTTGCCCCCAAAGCACCATTTCATTTATTAATTTAAATTTCCCCTAGAATCTTGCGAAGAAAGGACCGTTTCATGGGTCAATATTTTATGGAACAAATCTGACTAGGACATGCAATATAAGGTACTAACATGTGGAGGTGCCCATAAGTCTCGTTCTCAGATCAAGAGAATTAAAAATATTTTATGTTGGGTTATTTTCAGAATCAATTTGGTCGGTTTCGCGTAAATGGTCAACCATCGATCGAGTTTTCTGAACTTTGCAGCTTCCATGCGACATAAATGCAGTGCAATTTTACCATCGTTTGTGAAACCAAATTGTCCTTCAAAAGCGAAGTTGAAAAACAGACATTTCGTCGCGGTTAAAAAACTCCTATTACGAATGACTCATGAATTACTTTATTTGTCAAAAAGAGAAGACCACCGGCACATTGTCCAAAAGTCAAAAACCCTAATATGGTCAGAAACACCAGATAATAAAGCAAACGTATAAGACTTTTTGGGTGTACAGAATGGGCCAATTAGCATATAGAACCAAGAAGCTACAAAAGTCTAGGGAAAGGTCAGGAATTGTGGTGTGATTGTGGAACCAATTGGTCACCCCCATGACTTAGTGATGTGTTGTGTGTATGGAGATGGTGAACAAGGGGTGGTCCATTTAGATACACAAAGTCAGATGCTCGTCGAGTTAGTGGGCAACATGGTTTCCTTGTCTTCTTCATCTTACACATAATTTCTAGGAAATTGATTAGTCATGTCCATTACATCTGTCCTCATCACCAATTACCTCTAATTGGGGCAAGTTCTTTCATGGAAGGATCCTGTCTTTTTTTTTTATATTATCTTTTTTGTTGTTGTTGGTGACTCGTTCCTTTTCTAAATTCATTGGAATATATCATTTTAAATAAGGTTTAATACCACGAAAAATCTCAAACTGATACATATATGACAAATTTATTCAAAACTAATTTTTGACCACAAAAAACTCTAAACTAGTACACTTGTAATAAATTTATCCTTTGTTAAATTGGATTAATACCATGAAAAATCGCAAACTTGTACATTTGTGACAAACGGAGGGTAAAATTTCAAATTGGTACAATCATCAATTGCCATGTGTCATCCAACTCTGAAATTTGATAGTGAAATCTAATGGAAACTAATGAAAAGTAAAATTGTCACTAGTATATCAGTTTAGGATTTTTGGCGGTAAAAAAATAGTTTGGGTTAAATTTATCGCAAATGTATCAGTTTAGAGTTTTTTATGGTATTAATCTTTTAAATAAATCAGTTCTCCACTTTTTTTTTTAAAATATGGGAATATGAGTCTTTCAATCACTTATGACATGTTATTATCAGTTGTCACATATAAGTATCATGTCAGTCGATGATTTGGCATGTGACATGTTGAACGAAGGCGAAAAGTTAGATTTTAGTAAAACAAACTTGGCAATGAGGGTTGAGATTATTTATGGACATGGGCATCAACCTACAGCATCTCCTTTTACTTATGAGTGGGGTTTGGATTAAATAATCAACCTAGTTATATAGGCTATAGTGGCTCCTCTTTGCCTTCCTCTTCTTGCTTCGAACATCAGCTTTATTATTTTATGAATTTACTTGGAATCTTAATTGATGAAATCTATACACGTTCATCAAAAGTGCACGATCTAAAAAAGTTCATCAGTGTAATAGCTACAACCAAGAAGTATGTGTGATTTGTTTTTTTCTGAATATCAAACTACATTACTAGGCAACCATGCATTTAAGTACCATGAGAGTTGTATTTAGATCCCACATAAACTGAAAGCACAATACCATTCGGACCCATATCAAATAGCTTAAGGACTGTAGACTGTGAAAGCATTAAGGAGTAACTATATAAATTAATCCTAGCTAGGATCTTCCTAACTTTCTACGTGGGTAGGTATGATTAAATCAATGAGGTAAGCATGATATGAGAAGAGAGAGAGAGAGAGAGAGAGAGAGAGAGAGAGAGAGATTATATATAGATCATAATTCAAAGTGAAGATCTACTATCTTAATGATGATGATGAATATAAAATTGAGAGGAACATAATATGGTTTGGCCCAGCAGAGGCTTCAAAGAACTATACAATACATCGGGATGATCATAAGATGAGAGTGCATGCTTACAAGCATAAAAATCATTTTGTAGGGTAAAGATCATTCAACTTTTTCAAGCCTTGCTTTAATGGTTTTCCTTGGACAAAGACTCTTCCTTAACACATGATTTAATCAAATTAATCAGTCCAAGAGAGATACACCACCCATGTGCCCCATAAGCAACGGGAAAACAGGAGGAAGAAGATTTGTGCTTGGCTTAGGCTCTATAATTAGGAGAATCATGGGTGGGTGAAGCCTAACCCAACTTGACTTTTCAAATAATATCCAGTATACTATGATTATATATAATAAGATCCATTGCTTCATTCTTTTGCGAAACCCTAAAGCTAGATGCGCCATTAGTACTAAACTAATCTAGGTTAAAAAGGGTAATTGATTAAGAAGGGTCCCTTTTGTGAAGGTTGAGAGATTAAGTGGGAACATAGAAAAAAGGAATGATGCCTTCCCTAGGACACCAAACTGCGTGAAGCAATAAAAGCGACATGTTACTATGTATACTTGACGTGGGATATAATGTTTATTAAATTTTATGTTACAAAGGAGATCAATGTTACGTATGGAGAAAGCATTTTATGAATTGTATACATTACATGTCATCGATCGTTATTATTTTTCATTTGCCAAATATTGATTAGAGTCGAGATAGTTTGATATTCATCAATAGGTTTTCTTATTTTATGTAAGGCCACATCACTTTATTTAAAGGCCACTTGTTTTCTTCACCGTGTATATAAGAGTGCACTTAGGCTTTCAAAACAGCCAGTAACTACTTCTGGCTCATTTATGCGGCAGCAAAGATTCCAATATATACCTTATATTAAACATTATACATTTGCTCCTAATGTGTTTCTAATTTGCATCTCGGAGTAATCATACAAAAAATATAAATGCTATCTACTCGACAATTGTTGACATGACACAACATGGTATGACTATGAATAAGACTTGATTTTGTTATGAAGGCTGAAATTTTTTTTTTTGTTAGTCGGATAATTACACAAATAATCCATAAATTTTGGCTTAATGTGCAATGCTATCTCTGAACTTTTAATTTTTTCAAAATGATCCTTGAACTTTAGCCCAATGTGCGATGTCGTCTATGAATTTTTAATTTATTTAATGTGGTCTCTAAATATTCAATCTAGTCCCTACACTACTTGAAAATATCTAATGCTGTCCTTCTATTAATTTAAGTTTAGGGATAATATTGAATATTTTCATATAGTTTATGGACTAGATTGGACATGTACTCAAAGTTCAAGGATCACATTAAACAAATTAAAAGTTTAGGGACGATGTTGCAAATTAGACTAAAAGTTTAGGAACCACATATAAATTAAAAATGTATGATGATATTGCACATTGGACTAAAGTTCATGGACCATATGTTTTATTTTATCTCATATCAATGTAAGATAAACACATGATGATTTCCAACATGAAACGCAAATACATAATTAATCCTAACACTCAATGGGCGAAGTTGGTTTCACCTTGATTGTTGTTTGCGTAAAATCGTGTCATCTTGCTTTACGGGCTACTATGTTCAAATTTGGACTCATAGTAGTGATGAGGGACATACGCGCTTATGTTACCTACGAAGAGAAAAGAACCATCTTTTAAGGGAGGGGTGATTATATTATTGATTGAATGTGCAACGAGTAGTTATTTAGGATGAGCGAAGTGGGTCAATACTTGATGAAGAGAGAGTAATGGGTAGTTTTAACTGTTGATATTATGAGAGTTTTGATGATATATCTTACATAATATATAAGTGGTGCATTCATACTGTACTCAATATATATACACCACGTTAATCTCCAGCTGACGTGATATCTGATGATTTTGTGGAGTTCTCTCTCTCGCTCATGTTTCATATTTAAAGAATAATCACACAGGCCCACCATCAAATTTCTACTGATCATGCTTTAAATCAAGAGATTGGAAACTTGCAAATTGCAATATGCTATTGAATAACGTGAACAAAAGAGGAAATCGTATCTTCCAGTCGATCAGGAGTTCGAAATGGACGTAAAGCTATGCAAACTTTAATCAGCAAAAGTGGCCCCACGTGCGGTGCGTAGAAGCTTTCACATTCTCTTTTCCGCTCTATAGGTAGATAAAAAAATGAAAGGGTTTAGCCAAAAAGAAAGCAAAGAAAAGAACAATGGGTCATGCGTGTGCGTGCGATAAGGATGGAATAAAGGTGAGGTTTTTAATGATGCCTCTTTTCTTTTTACGAGGATCTCGTGTAGTTCAAGGGACATATAGGGAGAAGAAATCATTTAACCTACACGAACTCATGTACAACAAAAGCCTATTGAGCAACTCCTGTTTATGTGTGTATAGATTTCCACTTTTGCTTAATCTAAAGGGTTAATATCACAAAAAATCTTAAATTAGTATACTTGCGATAAATTTACCTAAAGTTAATTTTTTTTTACAACAAAAACTCTAAATTGGTACACCTATGATAATTTTACCTTCCATTAATTTTCATTAAATTTTACTATCAAATTTATGAGTTGAATGATACGTGACGACTGTACAAGTTGGATAATTTTACTCTAAATTAGTGCACCAATTTGGGATTTTACCTTATGTATGTTATAGGTGTACTAATTTGTAATTTTTGTATGGTATTAATTCAATTTAACAGAGAATATATTTATCATAAATATACCAATTTGAGATTTTTAGTAATTAAAAAATTAGTTTGAAATAAATTTGTCTAGATGTACCGGTTTGAAATTTTTGGTAGTATTAACCCTAATCTAAATTAAGTGTGGAGACCTATGTGGGATGAGGGATTTTTGGAATTTTCAGGATATTGAGAAAGAAGCTACGCACTCAGTCACTTCTCTAGTATTGTGACAACGGAGAGTTTTGAAGATCCAATATTTTAACGAAGGTTTAGGTGAAATAATATTTACAAGGAAAAAAAGAACATCTCGATACCCATGTCGCTTTTCAAAATGGTATCATCTGCAATATGGATTCCTCTCTAGCAAGAGTCGCCTCACTCATTGATTCTCTAATTTCACCACTTCTAGTTTCGCCTCCATCTCTCATATTGATGCAGATCTTCAATCCTGCACGATACTCTCACTGCTGTTTCAACTAATTCTGAAATGCCATCGTATCGTATGCAAGGAGGATACACATAAAGGGCCGAAATGGACTGAAACACGCATGATGCAGAGTAGATCCACATCCATGCGGTAAAGACAATTGCTTTAAGGATCACTTTCGTGTTATCTAGACCATTAGAAAAGAATCAACAAGTGCTAGAATCCGACATAACCGGGTCACCATAGCCGCTGTCATATGGACTCCACATGTAGATCCACAGGGGACGCACATGATCAATTAACTTATCAGACCAAGTCCAGGGAAAACTCTTCCCGATGTGCGCCTTCAAAAAGGTAACTTTTGGTCACTCGAAGTGCACAAAGAATAAAAGAGAGGTCACTTGGGCCAGAGCACCATCGAGCCAATATCATCCTTCCTTCAGGCTCAGGAAATTGACATATAGCGGACTTCGACTATCAAATGTTTTGTGAATCGTCTGATTCTTCTGTCCATGCTTTCCCAGGGAAAACAGTTGCCTCCACAAGTTCAGGAGTCACAATATATGCATCATCAGTTTTGAAGAAAATTGCAGACACACAAGGTTCTCTTAAATTGGACAATGAGATAGTAGTTGGTTAAATCCAACCAAAATGTCCTACAAAACCTCACGGAGGTGTCTGGAGAAGGCTCGGTCCTTGTCCCTGCACTAATTTTTCTTGTACAATAACCTCAAACCTACCATCATATGGCTCAACTTTCTGAAAAATAAAATCTCTTATTTGCTCCAACTAGAGACCTATATAATCTGTGTTCATCGAACTACTTCAGTACCTTGATCGGCTTCTTACCCTGCAATAAACAAGCTACTCCCTATAAATCTGCCGAACACCGAAATCCAGCTACCAGTCAATACATAGCAGACTACACATGAATAAGATAATCAATTCTAGTGCTAAGTGCAATAACTAAATATGTTGATTGGCATTAAAGCTTATACCTTGGAGACCGAGACACAGATCTAGAGCGAGAGCGGGTTCGACAAGGGGAACGAGACCAGGAACGTGAAGGGGAATGTGAAGGAGAGTGTGAACGAGAACGAGATCGAGAGTAATATCTTCGGGAACTCCTGCTTCTACTAGGACTTTTACTGTGCCTATATCTTCTGCAACATATACAACACATAAGGATGTCAAAACACATTACTATTACCCATTATGCATCAACTTCTACGACAGCCATCTCATTCTCGTGATTAACCTTAGGAAAAAGCACTGTCACCCACTTCATTGCTGGCATAAGATGATTTAGTCAGAATGATAACTGATGATAGACAGAATGAAATTCAATACTTTACAAAATGGGTGACTGAATTTTAGGTTCATTCTCCAGCGAAAAAGACCAGCCTCGTATAAATCAAGACATTGTCCATAAGGCATGTAATTTTATGGGTAAAATACAACTCTAATTCTGTAACATAATAGTAATATGCGAACACAACCAAGCACAGGAAAACATAAATATTCCTTCTTTCTCATGGAAATGAAATAACTACTAGCAGTACATAAATGCCGTCTCATGTAAGTTTTGACATTATTGAAAGTTCTTTGTTGATAAAAGACCGACCTAAAAAGGCTTCTTTGTTGAACCATATAAGCACTCAACAAAAGCGGGACTATGTTAAGGCAATCGAGAATGAAAGAAGAATCCGCGACCAAAAAGTATTTGGCCTTGGTACCCCCAAGAAAAGTTCGAAGACAAAACTCCACCACCAACCAATTAGCCTAGTCATACTGTCAGTCGCCTTTCAGCAAGAGTAACTATTAGGGTTCAGTAAATAACCATACAAGTACTTAAAAATGGAAATAGAAATGGTTCACTATTACAAAAAGCAATTCACCATACCTGGGAGGGGAACGACTGTAGCTTCTGCTGCGGCTCCGATGTCTGTGGCGACTTAATCGGTTTGTCTCTGCTATCTTTTCCAGCCTCTGTCGCTCCTGTTCCCGTTTCTTTGCCATTTCAGCAGCAGTATCTTTCTTAACTGCAAGACAATCAGTTGTAAGCTAGCCTTCATGCAGGACAAAAGCAGACAGCTAGGGCCCGTTTGGTTTAAGAAAACCAGTCCAGTTTTCTGTCTTCATTTTTATTTGAAACTGAAAACAACACTGAAAATACTTGTCATCACAAACTAAAAAATGTTTTCAAAAGAAAGTGAGAAAAATTGTTCACTTTTATAATGACAAGATAATGTCTTCAAAAATTTTATTCTGAAGGAGAGAATACAGTTTACTTTTGAATGAACATGCTTCTTATCTTTAAAACCCCACACAACCAAATATGTACCCAATTTTTTATTCAGTTGAAAATTCCATTTTCATGAACCAAACACGTTCCCAAGGAAACAAAAAGCCTGAAGCTAGAAAACGGTTTTCATTTCACTTGAAACCAAGATTGAAATGAGCACACATTTGAGAGAGAGAGAGAGAGAGAGAGAGAGAGAGAGAGAGAGAGAGAGCAGTGGAAACAAAATGTTTGAACTTTCTTGCTGTATCATGGGCCATACTTTGCTTGTTCAGCTGTTTACTCATTATCCTTTTTAGTCGCTCTTGAGGAGTTTCCTTTTTCTCTCCTTGTTTTGATGGCCCCCCAGACGTTCCTTTTGTTAACTTTGCTAAAGCCGAAGAAGTACTGCAAAAGGTACAGTTGACAAAGTCAAAAGAAAGTCTTCAGTACATGCAAAAGTGCATGCGGTTAACCCTTTCGTCTGCACACGCATACTCATTAAATGACATCAGGAAGTAAACAGGTTCTACAAATCCAATCATGTACCTCACTGATGGTTTCTGTTTAGCATTCTTTTCCTTGTCGAGGGACACACCAGATGCAGGATCTACATGCAGGGCTTCAAGTATGTGACTGGATAATGGCCTGCAACACGAAAAGGCATTAGGAATACCGATATTACATTGCACATTTAACCAAGCACATTATGAGTCCAGTTTTCAGGGGATATATGAGCTTCAGTAAGGAAGCTTCCTTCCCTTTCCCTCTTTGCATTAGGCCAATAATATTAGGCCTGATCTATTCTAGATCACAAAGGTTTGCCCTAGGAAACAAAACGGGGAGTAAGCTGCAGCAGTAAACACTGTCCAATCTATCTTTGCAAGAATTAAAGGTCCAGTGCTCCGACCGGTTCGGCACATCAGCCTGAGATGGAGGAGATGATGGTGGAGAAAGTCCTTCAAGCTTTGGTCCCCCTGGATCACCAGAGCCCCCGAATTCGGTAATAAACTCTATCTTAGGAGTTTTTGGCTTGCTTCTGTGACCATCATTAGTGTGTGATCCATGACCATAACGCCTGGAGAATGATGGTGAATATGACGGTGACCTCGATCTGGATCTGCATAAGCAAGAAAATGAAACAGAACGGGGATAAGCATCGTAAGTGACCCACATTAACTAACAGCTGTTGACCTTCCAAACAATTATTATATACCTTCGAGAACGGGGATAAGCATCATAAGTTGGACTTCGTCTAGTCTCCCTACAAATTAAGACAACGCAGATTAGATGCTAGATTACATGACAGAGAACCACTCTGTAGAAAGAAAACAACTGAAGTGACCTATACAAACCATTCTCACACTAGGACAGAACCAGTCAATGATATACAAAACAATGTTCTCAAACACATGCACAACTGCCTTCTTTACCTGGATCTCATTTGCAGCAAATGGACATCTTAAATTTTCTTCTACGAGACACTTAACTAAAATACCTTACCGGTAGGGATCATGATGAAGAACTCGGGTCCCCGTTGTGCGTGCAGCTTCCCTTTCCTTCTCCCTTTCAATCTGAGAAGCCTTCCTCCTCTCCTTTCGACTGAGCTTTCTCTAAAACACCCAAAGAATGCAATTAGCAACTTCATCCAATCATTGTTTATGACAATGTGAGAATCTCCACCCAATCCACATTTGAAGTCAACTTACAATTGCAGGATCGCCTTTGATGACTTCCTTTTGCCTTTTCTCTTCCTCTTTAGCCTTTTTATCCATATGGACAAGCCAGCCATACCTTTTCACTCCAAAGTCTTTTGCAATTGCATCCATACCTTCATCATTACTATCATCACTGTTAAAATCTTCATCGACATCTTCATCGTCATCCTCCTCCTCTTCATCATCATCTTCGCCATCTGAATAAGCATTTTCCTCCTTCCCACCCATGTCATAAGAGAATCCCACCTGTGAATAGGAGCCCTTGCTTGCAGGAGGCTGTGGCTGCTGAGTTCTGCTAGAATCACAAGTAGAAAGACTCTAAACCAAGGCTGCCTAACATAAGCCAGTAAAGGGAATGCCAAAATATAATATAATTCATACTACTAAAGAAAATCTCACTTGTTCCAGATAGATCTAAAGAGGGAAAAAAACAATAAAGAAATCTCAACATATATGCAACAAATTTTCAAGAATTCCTGACCTGTCAGGTGCAAATAAAGCAGTAGTTTTTGCTTCCATTTCTTGATTCACATGATGCAAACCCTCCCCATCCGTAACTGTTAAGGTCAAAACTTAGATTGTAAAGATAAAATGAAATGAAAAGCCATAGAATAACAATAATATTAATTAACCACTTTCAAGTATTGCGCTCATACTAAGAGACAGATAAAAAAAGTGCACATCAAATGTTGAACAAATTTAATGTGTCATATTCAAAAAAGTACCGACATCCTCTACGTCGATGCTTAATTAAATCCCGATAACGCTCAAAATTTACAAACTCCTCTAGTTCTTCCTCTTCTTCGGACTTTTCCTTAACCCGAGAGTGCTTTGACTCCCGAATAAAATCAAGCAGTGCACGTCCATCAAATCTGCATATGAAGAGTAAAATATTTTAAAATCTGAAATATTACGTGGAAAACAAGTTGAGGCTGACATGAGATATATTGTTGCTTTTTGTTGTGGAGGAGAGAATGAGGATGTGATGGACAAAAAATTTAAACACAGATTATTACCTGTCAATTAGAATATCCTCTTTCCCATTCCATGGTATCCTAGAAAAGAAATTGAAAATTAGGTCATCTTCACATCAAAGTAAAATTAAGCAATTATATGAGGAAGTTGCAAAAAATTGGACATCAAAATAAGGAACATCAATACCACATGAAAAGTTCATCAGCATTTCCAATGCCTAGAGTTCAGACCAAGTTTCTTATCCATGCAAAAAGCAAGTCAATTTTTGTGCATAATTTCCAAAAAAACAGTACCCTCATATGAGATGTTGTACTGACAATTGACTTTGCACCAGAAAGATAATTTTGTTCCACGATTCAGTCCATATCATACAGGCTCTTAAAATGGACACCCAATGCATAATAGCCTCTAATGATATCTTCTTTGTAGATTACCCACACAATAAGTGTCTAAATAGAAAAATTTCACTCCACCATGAAATCTCAAGTTCCAATCATATTGCATCCAACAAGGCTAAATGTCTCAGACAGGCCATTTCCAACTTCACAACAACAAAACAAAATGGAGGAGAATTTCACCTCACACGTCAACTATATCTAGCGCCAGCCTATAGCAACCTCGAACTCGTCCAATAGTATTCAACGTTGTAACTTGCCATCTTAGTTGCCCAAAGGAATATATCTCATCCCATGATCTATAAAGGCTGCCAACTTTTCACACTCTACAAAAAGACTATTACACAATCTGCTTCTATCACCAACCTCATTCGTCTAATAAAAATGTTGCATTGCCAGGCAATTCCTCAGAAGCTAAAATGTATAGTTTTCAAATCTGCAACAAAACCTATGCACCTATCTCACAATCTGGGTACACCACACAAGCAGCGAAATCAAAACCAAGGCCGAAAATCCTACAGCTTGACAATGTTACAGTCGGCGGAGGCAGCAGATACCGAAAACTGAACACAACGCCACACAAACTTCAGCTCCCGAAAGAAATCCCGAGTCCAAAACTCGACACTCATCAATCCCAACCAGAATAACCATCAATTTCCTCGAGATATCAATCCAAAACCGAACATCACCAACAATCCACAGCCGAACCACGAAAAAGAAAACAAAGAACAGAACCGAGAAACAGCCACGAGCAAAATTGAAAATGAAGAGACAGGAAGCGGGTCGCCGTACAATCCTTGCTGGTCCTGGGTGGCTTGGTAGAGGCCGTCGTCGCGGTACAAGCGGCACCGAGAGCCGACGGCCTGGATCGACTGCTGCGGGTCGCCGCGCCGCTTGGCCAGAAACACCGCCCGCCTCTGCGCTCTCTTGCGGGCCGCGTCCATCATGTCGTGCACCTTCTTCTCCGACCTCCGCGCCTCGTGCCACATCTTCTCCGACCCCCGATCGATGATCGATCGATTTCCCCTCGATTTTCCTCTCCGCCGTCTCAACGAGAACTCGAAACCCTAAGCGCGATTGCGCGCAGTAGAGAGAGAGAGAGAGAGAGAGAGAGAGAAGGAGGGAGGTGTCTTCTGTGGCGGTACGTCGATGCTTCTGGAGCCTCTATCGGCGGGTGCCGCGTCCAGGCGTCCTTGCGTGCTCCCACGATCTACGCCGTCCACGTCGGCACCCGGCGGGGACGGGCTTCGCCGGGCCTTTCAATGATGTTGATTTTGCCCGATTGAGCAAGTTTTGGGAGAAATTCGATTAGTGATGTCCCAATTTTTCATAGGGTTAGTTTTATGAAAACCCCAAACTAGTACATGTATGATAAATTTATCTTAAATTAATTTTTTGATTACCAAAAATCCCAAACTGGGACATATATAACAAATTTATCATCCGTTAGTTTTTGTTAAATTTTATTGTTAAACTATTAAGTTAAATAATACATGACAGTTGACAGATATACCAGTTTGGGAATTTATCCTCTGTTTATCAC